>CAKOAT010216265.1:308834-335028 GCA_932364175.1 Eruca vesicaria subsp. sativa | reverse complement strand
ACCCGAAATAGTTTCGGTTTCGGATACTAATCGGGTTATCGGTTCTAAAAATACTAATTTATACTCAATTAAACTCACTATATTTTCAATCATTTTATTAAATTTGTGTATTTAGCTTCTACAAACCATATTGTTCTCCTTCAAAATAATATTGTGAAACTCATCTATCAACCATATAAGATTTGTCATTGAACTATATTTGAGAACACTAAACATATCATGATTAATGACAAACCAAAGCCTTGTGTGAACGAAATATAATACATAATGAAACATAAAAAATTAAAGTTAACAACTAACAATTCTATAACATAAGAAGTACTATTTCAACTTTAAAAAACAACATTATATAAACTTCAAAAAAAAATTATTTGTAACTTAACTTCAAATGTAATATCAATCATAAACATTAATATTAACCAAATAACACTATATATTAGACTAAATATTTGAGCTAATTATTTATATCATAACTAATTATTGTAGGTACTCAATAATAAATTAATCTGTTTTGGAAACATATTAGAAATTTAGATTGGATATGATACAAGTGTTTTTGGAATTTTAAAGTTTCGGGTTCTTTCGGATATCCATTTAAGTTCGGGTTCGGTTCGGGTAATACCCACAACCCGAAATACCGTAAAACAAGATCCATTCGGTACTTATGTCGGGTTCGGATCGGTTTGGGTTCCTTTTTATCGGGTCGGATTCGATTCGGATTTTCGGGTTCGGTTTTTTTTGCCCAGCCCTAGGAATTAGTACTTGGAACATGCAGCCTTTCTACAATTATTAGTTGGCCTTTACAATCCGGTTAGATCTCAAATCATCAACCGGCTAAATGGTTGTTTAGACTCAACCAACATCACAAACCGACATAAATCAACTGAGTAATACATTAATTATTGCTCTTGTTAGGTTCATGATATCAACTCGTTCGTTAGGGTGTAATTGAGATATAAGTTCCACAACAGCAAAAAAAAGAAAGAAATAAAAAACAAACCGAACGATATTTTATTTCGGCTCGCAATAATTAAGTAGGAACAAGCTCACTGTCTGGTCCTGACATTTGTGTTGATTTTGCGAGATGGAGACATTTGACTAACCACTCTTTCGTATTACTAGTTACTATCCAAAAAAGAAACTACAAATTTCCAATCAACACATTATAGAAAAGGTTTTCAAAAAGAACACATTAGAAATAAAGTTTCGAGAAAATCAGAATAAGCAACTTTTCTTCATCATGCTTATGTCTATCCTTTTTTTTTCTTTTTTTTTTAATGAATGTAAAATTTATTCAATCAAACTGATATACATTGAATGCATCTGTTTTGTTTTTGTGAAAAGAATGAAAAAAATCTGAACTTATAATAAATTTCCTTCATAGTTCTTGCCTTGTCTCAAACCAAGTGATCCACCCTTCTTCAAGATGTTTCAGTCCTTTCTCTTGAACTGATAAAAGCTTCAGTCTTACTGTTTTGTCTATGAACTTGATCAAGCAGGCTGCATCCTGTGGCTGCTCTCCATGTCGACGCGAGTTTCTCTCTATTCACTTGTCTAGTGTCCTGTTGGAGTCTATTTTTTGGTAATAAGTTTCTTTCCGGTGATGTTTCTTGTTAATAAAATTTCAAATCTTTTTCTAAGATTTTTAATTCATAAGTTATAATTATTTCCTGTCACATATTATAAACGCTTTTTATGGATTCCAAATCTAATATGATGCTTTTGACCAGCTTTCTAACTTCCATACGTACTCCAATCAATATCATGGGTAGTCGGGTCACCATTCTGCCAATTTCTTTACCAGCTAAAGAAATAGACAAAAGTAATAGCAATTAGAAAAACAATATGGCCAATGTGAATGATACAAAAGATGTGATCACAACCTATCCCTGAATATATATTTAACCTAATTTTCTTGTGTTGCAGTGACTCAGTGATATATTATAAAAGAAGAAGTTAACAAAGAAAATGACGAAATTTGGCAATGTTTAGAGAAATTAGAGTAATCTTGTTTAATGAGTTTCAGTAGGTATTATTCTTTAAAAATATTTTTTGCATGTTTTATTTTCTTTAAAATGTATTTAAGAGTATTACTAAGTAAGAATATGTAACTTGTCAAAAGAAAATATCGGACAAGAACAAACTTTAAATCGGATAGTAGACAGCTTTTTTTTTCTTCTAACGACAACTATTTTCATTTACAATAAATTCAAAGAAAAAAGAGTTTTGATCAATTTCTAGAAAAGTTATGAGAATACGACAAGGCAGAAAAAATCAAGATAGAACATGTTCTCACGTTATGCTCAGCCTTCGCGTGAGATAAAGAATGTCAAATGCGTGAGGATAAGGTCGCACGTGCGTGGGATCATTGTGGAAAAAAATCATCTTCGATGTCTTCACCTTTTTATTTTTTGCATACCCTAAATTTCAGAGAAAAAGCAGCACTTTTTTTTTGTTCGCAAGAAAAAAAGCAGCCCTTCACATGCAAATTTCCGTAAAAGTCTAATCTATTATATAAAGAAGAGTTGGATCTCTCCTTAGTGTGTCCACGTAGGATGACACCTAGGAAAGTCCACGTCAGATGAGCATTTTGTTGTTGGGCCGCACTCCAATTCGTCTGGGCTTCGCTATTTCTTTCTGGCCCGTCTTCCTTTTGGTTCACCTGAGCTCACGAGTTTTCTGCTACGAGATGGCGTTTTCCAATTTTTTTTTCTCTGACTTGCAGATCTGCCGGTGCTCCTACGGTGTTCAAGCACGGCTTCTCCGGCTCCGGCAATCATGGCGTATAAGGCGTGGTGGAGAGATCCAGTTCATTGATTTACTCTTCGTAGATGGACATGTAAGATTTGAATCTTTATCACCTTTAATTGACTCACCTTTTATCTTCCTCTTTCAAGCTTTAAATCTCTTAGAACTTCGACTGATTTCGACTGGTTCATGTGTTTCTGATAAGGGTATGATACAGTTCTTTGTCGGTTCATTTGTTTGAAACCGTTTTTTCTTTTTCAGAGGCTAGCGTAATCCATATATCTTTGGCTGTTAAAACTTTGATAATTGTTTATGAGGTTTAGAGATCTGTTTTTCCATACGCATTACATTTGGAACTGATTGCTATTTCGTCAACCTGATCTCGACCGTATTGAGTTTTTGCGTTTTGAGCTTCAGTTCACTGTCTGATTCTTTCACCTTTTATTGACTCACCTTTTATCTTCCTCTTTCAAGCTTTAAAGCTCTTAGAACTTTGACTGTTTTTTTTTTTTTTTTTTTTGGTTCTACTGGTTCATGTGTTTCTGATAAGGGTATGATACAGTTCTTTGTCTCGCATTAACGACTTAAGCATGATGGCTCAGATGATTTGTTTACGTATGTGCATTCTTACTGTTGTTGGATTTGTAAATAGAATTATTTCGAGGCTTTTACCAGGTTCTTAAGATGTA
Source organism: Eruca vesicaria subsp. sativa (assembly GCA_932364175.1). NCBI lineage: Eukaryota > Viridiplantae > Streptophyta > Magnoliopsida > Brassicales > Brassicaceae > Eruca > Eruca vesicaria. Next base: position 331,591 of record CAKOAT010216265.1, on the reverse strand, counting down.
GTTTTTAAATCTTGGAACTTGGAAGTTAGTTGCATTTTGTGTATCAAACCACCCTTTAGGTTTACAAGGAACCTGTTCCTCTCAACTTGGAATGCGTTAACAACTCTTTAATAGAAAAGCTGCAATTAGTTTTCAGTAGATTACGTTGAATGATTTCCACATGCACTTGTACAAAATTTGTTGTTGAGGCTTTGAGTTTCCAGGCAGTCTCAGTGAGTTTTATGTTCCTGTGCCAATTGATGTTCAAGAAAATGGTGCTCCAGAATCTGCTTCTGATGTTCTCATAGCTGCTGATGCTGCTCCAGCCAAAGCTAACTCAGACATCGATGCTGTAGATGGTGACGTTGCCAAAACATCATTAACAACTGGTGGGCCACCTACTATGTTTGGGATTTCAGACTCAGAGAAGACTCTAGCTCCAGCAGGGTTTGGCGAAGGTAGTCCGAAGGTGCGTTAGCAAACGAAATCCTTTTGTTTCTTTGGTATTGGTGTCGTGTGTGGTTGTGAGTAATTATTTGGTTTTAATCAAAACTAATTATATGAAATTTTATATTAATTTTGTAAAATATTTAAAATCATTATAAACTGAAAGTAATATTATAAACAAACAAATAACAAAAAGATTTATGATATCATACTGTTATTTTTAATAAATATTTCTGGTTTGAATTAAAAAGATAGTTACCTTCATTATTTTCTATAAATAGAGAAAACAAAATTAGCAAAAATAATTCAAAAAGTGTAATATATATATATATATATATATTCATATTATTTATATTTCAATTTGACATAATTTTAAATAAATATAAAGTTAAAATAAATATTACTATATTTATTGGGGAAATTTCACTTTTATCTTTCATTTGGTAGCATTATTCATGTTTACTTTATCCGAATGGACATTTTAAAAAATACTTAAGTATGAAACTTTATTAAAAAAATCAAAATATATTTATACAATTGATTTATAAATATAATAATTAAAAATAATATTTTTTATGTTTTCGTATAACTTTTCAAATTCTATTGAATTCTTTTTCCAATTTTTTTTCATAAATTCTTTTTTAAATTCAAAAAGACTTTTTGAAACTATCTTTAGATTTTAATGATAAGTATTATTTTAATTTTATTAAAATTCTAAACTTTATCCTCCAAAGTCTAAACCTTAAAGCTAAATTAGTTAAATTTAGGGTTATAAGTGATTATTTATTTCTTTACAACCAAAGGTAAATGTGGGCAATTTCCCATATCTATTTCAAGAAGATCCATTTTAAAAAAAAATCAATTTGGTAAAATAATTAAATAGTTTAATAATTTTCTATATAAGAATTAATATTCTCTAATTCAGGCAAATAATGTTTTAGAATATATCTGTTTCAGATAATAATGATATCTGGAATGGAATACTAATTAAGCGTTATTGTTTACGGGTAATGTTTTCTAACTTTTTATAGCTTTAGTTTGTCAGGGAGATTCACTTAAGGTATATGTTAGCAACAATGAAACAAATCTACAATTCACCTGCACTTCCATGGATGAAATTATTCAAGGCAACAAATACATAGGTTTTAAGATTACAAACATAATCATTTGTAATCCTTTTCTAAAGACTAAATTAAGGAGATATTCATAGTGCTGATATTTTCAAAATCGATTTTAAAAAAAAACTAAGCGAGGAAGGAACTACAAAATTCATACTATGGAGCTCTGTCAGTAACATATTCGTAGTGAAAGAAAAAATAATATGGATCCCAATCTGGATAGTTGGCTATTTTCTATTAGTTTGCCCACAATAATACCCAATTTGCCTTGAAAACAACAGTCCACAATAATACCCAATTTGCCTTGAAAACAACAGTCCACAATAATACCCAATTTGACTTGAAAACAACAGCAAAAACATATAAGGGAGATGAATAATGCAATACAATCACACTGACACAACGGACACAAAAGTAGTCAACCAAAAATATCCTCTCAGCCAACAGTTTCTCGGAAGTCTAGCTTCCTGATTGACTAAACCCCAAAACCTAAAAACCACATATACATTGTTTGCATTCATGTGAGGTAAGAAAGAAAAGCAACGTACTATACTGTCTCTAATAATAGCAAATGTCGTTTGTAGCAAGGGTTTACATTGTTAGAATATAATTTTACTTTTCAATTGATTTCAATGGTATGTTGTTCTTGTAGACTGACTCTCACATGCTCTGTATCAACATATGTGGCAGTCATATTATAGGAATGTTTAAAACCGAACTCAAGTTCTATTTCTACCACAGCTTTTTTTTTCAATCCATCAGAGAAAAACATGGTACTGACCTTCACTTTCTTTCACAATCGTCATGGCCCTTTCGACGATGGGTGCAAAAGATGTCGGACCTGTAAGAACACAGACAGATGTAGAGCTAGTGTATGAACACAGACAGAAGAAAATGGTTTCTTAATCTCAGTCAAACTGCAGGCGTAGCTGAGGAACAATATCTCTGTAACACATAAGAACTTCTTCAAACCGCTACAAAATATATCACTGGAACAGAAACTGAAGACATCCTGATCATGTGTTGTAGCTGCAAAGCCAAAACCAAAGAAATTAACCTTAACTCTGTGACCACAAAACAAACTTAGCAGTTAAATGATAAAAGACCAGAGCTTTGAGGTTATAACCATCTCCAAATCCATAAAATGAGATCAAGTTATCTTCATTGAGGTCAGGCTCTTCCAACCAAATGTAAAGCAGGCTCTTCTTGCTGATAAAGTTTTGGAGTTGTTCCAATGTAATGCAGACTCTGCCAACCGAATTATCTCGCCCCTAAACCAAATCACCAGTTAGCTTTCAGATCATAGCAGCATTTACTTGTATGTAGCCTTAAAGATTGGGTATACATAAAGATCATAACTTGTCTAACCTGTCCAATCATTGCTTTAGGTGACATCAATACCGACAATCAGATTCGAGGACTCCACAAACCAGCATGTGAAAAAACATGAGTAACTTGCCAAGAAAAAGAAAATCAAGCAAAACACCAATAGACATAAACTCACACAAACTAAAACAAAAGAAGCTTGTGTGATTCAAACCTCATCAATGGAGCGGCAGTTATGACCAAGCCGTGAAAACTTGCTCTCGAGATTCTTTTTAGTTTGCCATCAAGGATTATAGGAGGGTGCAGGACTTGCAAATGGATGACTTGGTATGTGATAGGAGCTGTTATGGTCTCCATATATATGCAGATCGCCAAAACAAAGCACTGATGTCAACATAGTGGAGGAACGAATGCAGGCGATTAATCACGAAGCTTAACGCAGGTGGTTTGAGATAATGAGAAGAATCGCAAGAGTCAGTTGTCCCAGGAAGAGGAGAGAGACGACTTTCTTTCCTCGATGAAGTCACATTAGGGTTAGGGAGATTCAGTTTTATTGGGCCAGATATGCAGAAAGCCCACAACCAAACGGAATAAAACGAAACGCGAAACTTAGAATGTCCACGTGGACTTTATGTGCTGGCATCCGACGTGGAGGGCTTTAGAAGGAGAGAAGCATTCTTTTATATAATAGATATATATCTGGTGATGTTTATCAATCTTATATATTTGTTTTTCCAGAGTGAAAGATCAGCTGACATGTTTCATGATGATATTTTTGGAGAGTTCCCAGCTGGTAATCAAAAAGTGGTATGTAGATTTAATTAGTTGACATCTTTTCACCTTATCGTTCACTAGCCATTATCATCGTAAGTTTCTCTTATCGCCATGAATCTACGACTCCTGATCGTTAAACTCTCACAGTTTGGTTTCCGACGGGCGACGACTCGGGATCATTACTCTGATGGAGTCAGTGTTAGCTATTGTGGCAGAGAAACTTGTCGTTGCAGTGCTCTGACAACTACAGCAGAAGACGACATCCCAAATACCAGTCATGAGCTTGAGCTGGTGGAACAAAGGTAAATATCTCTCATACTCGAATACATTGCTCATTGTGTATAAGTTTGACTCGATAAATATCAGAGACGGATATGGAGAACGAATATCTTGCATTTCTCAAAGTATTTGTTTAAGGAAAACAACAACCTCACCCCATATCTACGTTCATACAAGCCACTATTTCCCTGTAAAATTGGAGAGGTTCATGGTGGTGATAATAATGAATTTTGAGTTAATTGGGTTCTCATCTTCTAGCATATGCATCATCTATTTCATTCCAAGAGCCGTATACTCTATCTATTATTTTCGTTTGGTGCTTTTAATCTTATACGTTTTGTTCCTGATCGATGATTTATACATTCAGTCAAAGGGAGTCTCTAAACTTTTTTATTCATATGCTTTCTGCAGCAAAAGTTCCTGCAGTGCTTTGACGATCAAGATATGTGTTTTGTATGTTTCAGGTCATGGGTTACTGCAAGTATTCCTCTACACAACAGCATCACGAATTGAGGGTTAGTATCCTTCTTTATGTGTACCTGAGATATTAGAAAACAGACGGGTTAGTGAAGCAGCTTAAATTCTAAACACAAAAACATGCTGGATTTGAGATGTTGGATGGAGCCGATGAGCTATCTGTTGCAAAAAAAAAAAAAAAATTGGGCTCATTTATATAACAATTTTGATTCAGAGTTGATATCTTTGCATAACTAAATATAGGTGGGAGCAGGAGAGAGATTGGCAGTCTTTGATTATGGGATATTCTGTGCATTACTAGCCAAATAAAATGTATTATGGGATATTCTGTGCATTACTAGCCAAATAAAATGTGTTCTGGTACACCTATTGCAGAAATTCTTATCAATAGTGTTAATGAGGTTATGTTGTTTTCAGCTCAACACATGTGGAATTTTCACCTTTCGAAATAAGGAGCTGCGAAGTCAACAACAATTTTTGAAGAAAACAGAGGTAGCAGCGGCAAATACATAAGCTGATTGCTTGAGTTTTTGGCTTTCATCGATTGTCATGCTCAAGGTACAATTTCTCAGCGGTGTTTATAAGTTCCATAGTAATTTATATATTTTTATATCGGAGGTAGAACATGCTTGTGGACTGTTTGTTTTGTGTGTTCACTGGTCTTTCCATTGATAAATTGGGAATCATCAACCTAGAGTGAAATAAGCCTGTCTTAGGATTGCTAATGCATATTTTAGATGCAAGTTTATGTTGATTCTAAGGTTTTTGTAGAATACATTTATGGTCTTTAATGAAGAGCCAAAGAGATCATGTGGAAGATGAAGCTGAAAAATCCTCAGAATAGGGATCAGATTCAAGCTAAGCATCCTGGAGTACATAGCCCGCAAATCTAGCTAATCCATCTGTTTCACACGTTTTGTTAATTGATGCGTGCAAGAAGACCAGCAGTCATGGACTAAGATTCATGCTTCTTCTTCTCTATACCATATCATATGTACGCCTTGATAGTTTGAGATTGAACAAGAAATTACAACATTGTTTCATAGTTTGAGAAGAAGAAATATGGTGGTTGGTTACTGTTTTGTAGTTATGATAAATGGAATAGATTGGACAGAGCTAGGCTGGTACTGGAGTTGATAAAAAAATTGAATTTTCTTTAAAAAAAATGTCTAACAGAGACATGGAAGTTGGAAAATGGATAGAAAGTAGAGAGTTGTAGAATTTCCGTAGGCATGACTGATAGTAGTTATCTACTTAAAAGGTCACCTGAATCATAACTTTGGTTATTTTCTTTTACTTGATCAAATAGTATTGTAAAGGCTAACTACTTAAACGAAGGTATAGGTTGCTTAAATTTGAAATGAGAAATCTCAATATTATTTATATATGTACTTCCATCGTATTGGTTCGAGTAACATGCACAAAGAACTACATGAAATTTAACTATACGGAGTAACCTATAAGATAATTGATCTGAGGTCAACAAAATTGTAGAAATAGTTAGTGGAATTCTTTAAAATTCATAAACACAGAACTTTTTGACTTTCTTAAAATAAAAGTTATAACAATTGTCGGTGTATATAAGTCACTCACAAATGTATTTATTACCAGTTTTTATCACAATTTTAAGTTATAAATATTCAACAATGTGGGGAACACACAAAAAACACATACATGTGATGAATATATTTAGGATATTTAACATGTAAATATTGCATTTTATTTACTTTTTAATAAATTTCTTTGAATAAAAGATATAATTTAGTTTTGCTTAAAATAATGAGTATTTATATTATCTTTACCTTCTTTTTTTGACATCTTATCTTTACCTATTAATATTGTAATAAAATAAATTATAAATATCAAATAGCATATAAGCAAAGTAATAAACAAAAATATAAAATAAATAATATATATAACAAATTGAGATATATAATTCATGCGCGGACTAACCCTTTTTATTTTTAATTGAAATAGAACATATTTACAATTCAACCAATTAAATACAATTTAATTATTTTGTCTAAAATTTAATTAGTTTTTATTCATTTTGCTCTTCATCTTATATATATTTTCCAATAACAAAAAAAAATTGGATACTAAAATTTTTGAATTGCGTAAGACAAAATCAATGAATGATTTTAAACTATTTTATATTTGTCTATAGCTACTTATATATTTATAATTGATTCTAAATTTGTATATTAAAATAAACACACTAAATATATAATTAAAACTAAAACGGGAAATGAAAAACCCGGGCGTAGCCCGGGCCGACCCTAGTAGTCTATAAAGGTGTACCTAAATGGTCACCTTCTATTCTAACTTCATTTGTGTTAACAGTGGTGATATAGTGGTGCACTGTTCAAACTTGAATAATTCCATTGCGGCACTGAATCAAACGTTCACGGGGAGAAAAAACTGTATATTCTTCTCAATTAAAGTTATTTACATATTTTGATAAATAAAAAAAAATACATACAATGGCATAAAGAAAAGTATTAAATTGAAGTTTTCTGTAGTGTGTGAATACACAAAACTTCAATTTAAGACTTTTCTTTAGACATTGTATGTAAATAAATTTAACTGACAAGCAATATACAGTTTTTTTCTCACATGACTCTTGGCTATGTTTGAACTTCAGCATATAGTATTATATCCCAGTTACAAAGGGAAATCATTAAGAATCAATACTATTAAATTTGGATTATGTCCAATTGATAATAGTTAGGTCATTTAAAAAAAAAATGATAACTGCTATATATACTGGGGGTGATTGGTAGTTGTTGTAGGTCATGTCCACATCCCTATTTATTTCTAAATTCAAAGCAATTAAGTTTTAATTTTTTTTTTTGAAACCACAGCTCTTGAAATGATCTACAGCTATATAAGTGCTCTGCAGAGCCAAATATCCAAAGCAATTTTTTAATACTTTCCAAAAAATCTTCAATCTACAGATTTTTTCTACAGCAAAAACTTTAAAGTTACAGTCATTACCAATCGAACCCACTATATATAAACAGCATCTTTGTGTTGGTATGCCCGGATTAATTTTTTGGGCTTCTACATTAATATCTATCCATGTTTTATTGTTCTATTTTTTTAAGGGTTGATTTTTTTTTGTTTTTAGAAAATAATTAATAAAGTGCTATTTTAAAGCACTACAGATATAACAATTCGTTTTTCAAACCTAATCAAATCTATTATATTAATCTTAATTTCAAATTTTATATATTAAAATCCTTTTTTTGACACAAATATATTAAAATCCTATATATATTTTTTACGTTCTCATGTTTTTAAAATATTGATATCAGCATTATAACAACTCATTATCCAAACCTAACCAAATCTATCCTACTAATATTAACTTCAAATTTTGTATATTTTACGTTACAACTTTCCTAAACCAAATAAACTCCTACATGTATATGGCAATAAATTTCGAAATATATATATATATATATATATATATATATATATGTATATTCCCATAATTAACCCACTTTCCCGAAATATATGCATAACTCCTTTACTGATAACAAAATATTCTACCAAATAAACTCCTATATATATGGCCAAAAATTCATGTATATATATAATTTTAAAATTTTATAATTATATAGACGATACATCATTTTAATTTTAGGTATTTAATTAATAAACTAAATTTTGACCCGCCCTTGAAAGGGCGGGTATATTATTTGTTTTAATATATTCTTAGAAATTTTATTTTCATATTTGAATTTTTTGTTTGTGAAGATATTTGGTGTTTTTTTGTAATTTTTTTGTTTAATTTTTTTAGTTATTATTAACATGAGGTTTTGATAATTTGATTAAATTTATGATGTTGGATAACTATATATGTGCTATACTCATTTCACACATTCATTTTGTAATTTATTCGTAAACAGTTATTAATGATTTTTTTAAAAAAAATAACAAAGTATAGCTACATTTTTTTTAATTCCCATATTAAATAAATTAAATTATATGATTTTCATTAAGTTTTAATTATTTGATTTCATATATAATTAAATATAGTTACACATTGATTTATCATGAAATTAAATATGTAAATCAAATAATGAAAACTTAATGAAAACATATAACTTTAGTTCAAAATCTAGTTCAAATTAAAGTAGGTTTCACCCACAAAAAGAAGACAAGAGGTGGGTATATACGTGACAAGTTTGTAGGCTTATGCGTCGGAGGGATTCTCATAATCATGAATGGCTACTTGTAAACTTATGCTTTGATATATATATATATATATATATATATATATATATATATATATATATATATATATATATCTACATATATTATATGTGTCCCTTTTCTTTTGTAATAAGTCTTGTTTGATACACATTTGTCTCGAAATGATTGATACTCATCATCCACAATTCCAAATGTTGCGTCTGCTCGTAGTTGCCAATCTCTATCATGATCATATATATATAGTCTTTCACATTGTGAATATCAATTTAATTTTTTTATCATATCCGAAAAATATATGGTTCCAAAAAAATTTGAAAATGTAAATGTTCACAGCTTAGACAATAATAGTTTAAAATATGATCTCACATTGCATATAGTTCAATACACACTTTTTTTTGGACATGATAGTAATACACATAATAAAAGATGCATATAAACTTTATTTTTGATGGGTTGTTCGCTAAAACTGAAGCATGCAGTAGTTTGGGGATCATATTAATATCAAATTATAATTCTTGTCAATGGGCTTTGGCTTCCTGATATCACTAAGCCTGACCTTAACTAGAGTTTATTTGTCAGCAAAAAAATAGCTAGCCATTATAACTTCGCAAGTTAGTAACTGGTTTCTCTTCTTCTGTGTTGGACAGTCGTTGGAGTAAATTCCTCTTCCTCTTCAGTTGTGCTAATATCTTTTAGGCTTAGGCCGAATGTGTACGTTATTGGTTTCAAACGACATCACATCATTTGTGTTACTCCTTAGAGATAGAGAACAACCAGTAACACATTAGCAAACTCTAGCTTCTTTTAATTAAATACAAGAAAAGTAGATTAAAAAACCAAACATTAATTAGTTAACGAAGCGATTCAACTTGAAAAGCTATACTACTTTGTCAAACTTGTCACCTACATCTTTAGCCACAAAGAGTAAGTGGGGAAGCCAGATTTGGTGGGCGTTGCCAAATATAACATGCCATAAACAAGGCGGCTTGGCCCACGAATCACTTGAAAAAAGCCCACGAACGTTACAACTTGGGCGACTTTGGAAAATTCCATAAGTTGGAGCGACCAAGAAAAACCCTAAAAAAAGAGACAAACGCATTTTTATCTGGTGGTGATGAAAAGTCAATGAACCTGGACACACAGCATGGTGTGAATGTGATGCTCAGACAACTAAGCTTCAGATCCTCTCTTATCCCTTTCTCTTTTTATTCTCCACGAATCTCCCTGAAACCACCTGCCTCGATCAGCTCTCGAATCAAAGCTACCATGTCCACCATCTCGACTCAGAACGAGTCAACTCAACAGACTCAGAGACCCGTCCAGGTGAATCATTTTCCTCTCCAATTTTCGTGGAGTCTCTGTTTCTTAATTGATCTCTTCTTGTTGGGTATTAATCAAACGATTAAAAAGACAAACTTTTGATCGAATTTAAAGAGATTTGATTGTTTGAATTCGTTTTTTTGCTTTTTGCAACATAGGAACATGCTGTTCTGTCTTTTTGATCTTTGGTCTGTTTTTACTTTGTCTGATTTGGATTTCCATTTAGTTCATGATGGAAATATAAGCTTTGATTCTCAGGTTTGTAACTTAATACATTTTTTTTTTTAATATGAATTTGCTTGGCTCTGCTCTTGCAACAGAACTGATGTTCTGTCTTTTTCTCCTCTTGTCCGAAATGATTTCAAAAATTTGGATTTGTCCGATTTGGATTTCCACTTTGTTGTAACGGTCCCACGATACACTACGATATGCTGCCTTTTAGAGTTTACACTAAGACCCATATCATCAATCAATCCAAGTTTACATCTTTAAGACCTTTTCAGGTCGTTGACTTTGTTATATGGGTCTTTTACTATGCATCAAAGCCTTATACTTTTGCTAGTTTAGACCTTTGTTTTGAGATATTTAGTATCTGCAAACTATAACACTGTGACCTTGTTTTCGTTAGGTAGCCAAACGATTAGAGAAGTTCAAGACTACAATATTCACTCAAATGAGCATATTGGGCAACAAACACGGAGCAATCAACCTAGGCCAAGGCTTCCCCAACTTCGACGGTCCAGATTTCATCAAAGAAGCCGCCATCCAAGCCATCAAAGACGGTAAAAACCAGTACGCTCGTGCCTACGGCTCTCCCGACCTCAACTCCGCAGTAGCTTCACGTTTTCATCAAGACACTGGTCTCGTAGTTGACCCCGAGAGAGAAGTCACCATCACCTGCGGCTGCACAGAAGCCATAGCTGCGTCTGTCTTAGGTCTAATCAACCCTGGCGACGAAGTCATCCTCTTCGCACCTTTCTACGATTCCTACGAGGCGATGCTCTCCATGGCTGGTGCTAAAGTGAAATGCATCACTCTACGCCCGCCTGACTTCGCCATCCCTTTGGATGAGCTTAGAGCTGCTGTGAGTAGTGAGACGAGAGCTATTCTCATGAACACTCCTCATAACCCTACGGGGAAGATGTTCACAAGAGAAGAGCTTGAAGTCATCGCATCTCTATGCGTCGAAAACGACGTCATTGTGTTCTCTGATGAAGTGTATGATAAGCTTTCCTTTGAGATGGAACATATCTGCATAGCTTCACTTCCCGGTATGTTCGAGAGGACTGTCACAATGAACTCTCTAGGGAAGACTTTTTCGTTAACCGGGTGGAAGATCGGTTGGGCCATTGCGCCGCCTCATCTAACGTGGGGGATACGTCAAGCGCATTCTTACCTCACGTTCTCTATTTCGACGCCGATGCAAGCCGCGTCTGTCGCGGCTCTCGGGGCGCCTGAGTCTTACTTCACGGAGCTGAAGAGAGATTACAGTGAGAAGAAGGAGATTTTGGTTAAGGGTTTGAAGGAAGTTGGGTTTGAGGTGTTTCCATCTAGTGGGACTTACTTTGTGGTGGTGGATCATACACCGTTTGGGTTTGAGAACGATGTGGCTTTTTGTGAGTATCTTATCAAGGAAGTTGGGGTTGTTGCGATCCCGACGAGTGTGTTTTATTTGAATCCGGAAGAAGGGAAGAACTTGGTTAGGTTTGCGTTTTGTAAAGATGAGGAGACTCTGCGTGGCGCAGTTGAGAGGATGAAGCTGAAGCTTAAGAGAGTGGTCTGAGGCTTTGAATCATTGTAAAAGACCTTATTGTTATGCTTATTGTGTTGTTCTTCTTTGGTGGTTCCATTTGAAATAAGACTTTGTTTCACCAAAGCTAGCTAATAAAGTAAGTTGACGTTATTATTAAATGAGTAAAGTATTATGTATTGATTTGTTTAGTTTAATTAGGTTTTTGGTAAGTATCTATACTATTAAAGCTGAAGTACAAAAAATTAGTGTTTGGAAACATGAATAGGTATTTAAAATTAATGATTGGAAATAAGGATGGCCTACAAATCTAATGGGTTTATTTATTAAACTAAAGATTACTGCGGTCCAAAGTATCATTATTATTGTTTTCGAGTTTCTATCATTGATATTATTTTATTTCTGAAAATTATTTATACATATATGTATTCATATTTTAAATGTATTTAAAATAAATCAAGAATAATATATATTTTATTTATATAATTTATATTGACTATTGTTATAAATTTTCAACAGTGATATACTAGCCTTTCAATTCTTCATTAAAAAATTAACTTAAAAATTTGAATAAATTTTTTAATGTATATAACTTTACACCAAATTTAGCAAAAAAAAAAATTATAAACTATTAATAAAATGTTTACGGGTCACAATATTTTGCGACGCCCCTGTTACACAATACAGTGATGAAATATAATGTTTAAATAATGTATTATTACTTAGTCAAATTGGAACCATTAGATTGTAATTTTTGAAATGTTTATATATACCATAAAAATAAATACCCGCCCAGTCGGGGGATTATGATCTAGTTAAATTAATTGAGTTTTTGACTTGGACTTTTAGATCCCAGTGAACATACTTGACCAATGTCATTAGCTCAGCGTAGTCGTTTTCTTCCTTTTGAAAAGTCATTACGAACTAGTACAATATCTAATAGAATATGATTTAAAAGTTGGACTATGTATTAATTTAACTAGACTAATGTTTTTAAGTCTCTGAGAGCATTACATGATATTGCTATTATTTCATCCTATTTTTCAAATTGGACCAATGGAATGATTAAATTTTCAGAATTTCAACAAATTCTTAGATATGTGTCAGTGTCTAACTGATTTTATTTTATATATATAAATCTAATAATAAAATATTATAAGTGTGATAATTATAAAAAATACAACTAATGCGGTGCGAGGATGTGTGGTAATATGTTTGTTTTCATTCACAATTTGATACAAACCCATTTTTCATGTTTATTCACTTTATTCATATATTTATACTCTATCAAGTAATTCATATCGACCGCCCGATTTGTTAGATTAAGTGGCTGCACTTCACAATTTTCAGTTTCACCAACTATACGTCTACACCAACTATGTACCTTTTTATTTAAAAAATAAAAATAAAGTAAGACTTACAATAAATGTAGACGCTATACCAAATATAAATCGTTGATCTTTTACACACGATTCATTTTAATCTATGCACCTTTTTATTTAAAAAATAAAAAATAAAAAATAAAGTAAGACTTACAATAAATATAGACGCTATACCAAATATAAATCCTTGATCACACACGATTCATTTTAGTCAGGGCCGGCTCAACATTTATTTGGGTCCCTGGACAAATTTTTATTTTTTATTTTTACTATTTATATTTATTAAAAAATTAAATATTTAAAAAATTTAACATCAACATCTTTAAAATATTTGTTATGAAAATAAATTATGTATATGTAAAATATTTTAGGGTCCCTATTCAACTAAAATTTATAAATATTTAAATTTTTCTATATAAAAATATGTATATATAAAAAATATTGGGCCTCTTAATTAGTATCGGAGGGACATGGGTTTGGGTCCGGAACGATCGCACCGTTTGTCCCCATGTAAGCCGGCCCTGATTTTAGTCTATGTATTTCTTTATTTTGAAAAAATAAAATAAAGAAGACTCACAATAAATGTAGACGAAAATATATAAATCTTCTTCTGAATTCCAATTCAACTGCTATATAAAATTATAGATATAGAAAGTTTCCCAAAAGTAGAGATATTTCATCATTAAAAAAGTAAATTATAAAATTCTATTAAATATAAATCTTCTTCTGAATAATTGATGTGGGTGTGGCGCGGCACGTGCCGGCTTGAAAACAATAAAGCTAAAAAGCGTCCGCCTCCTAATATTCCCGACAAGACCGGGACTTCTTCTTCTTCTTCCCTTACTCATGATCTAACGGCTACGCTTCTTTGGTTTTGACCGTCAAGATCTTCATCTAACGGTCAGTATTGAACCTAATTCTACTGAAATAAGACCAAACCGGTCCAAAGCCTTGTCTCTCGTTCGATCTCTCTATAAAGCAAACTCAGCTTCCTCTTCTTCCTTTTGGCTTCGCCGCGAATATTTCCCCGGTACCGGAAAACATAATCCCTCGCTTTCTTCTCCGTTTGCGATGCTCGGCACGGTGGTGCAGTGGTGGTTAACGTTGTGATCAGTCTCTCTGAAGATTGTTCGGAGAGTGAGATTATGAGCCAATCGAGGCTAAACAGGACTCAATCTTCGTCACTCAGATCATCTCCCACGATTCGATCGTCGATTCACAGTCTCCGTGACTTAGACGAAATCTCTCACCAGGATCTTGAAGCCGGTGAGAAAGAGGAGAAACAGAGGAGGAGCAAACAGAGTAATTCACTCGGTTCAATTAATCGTACCGGTTTAATCCGATTCAAACCGGGTCTCACCTTCACACTCGCTTCTCTCATACTCTTACTCTTCTTCGTCTTCTCCTCTCAAACCGGAGAGATTCTCACGTCGGAGAATCTTCTACTCTGTTTAATCTTCGTCGCCGTCGCTCTGTTCCTCGCGTCAAGAAACATACCGGTTATCAACCAAACCGTAATCGCAATCAAAAAGCTAAATTTCCGAACCAAACACAAACCGAAACCGGTTCAGTGGTACATAGGCGATTCAAATCAAGAACCGGTCAAAACCCAAGAAGGAAAGACACTGTTCGTCGTCCAGTTCTTCAGCAATGGAGATTTCTACGAAGGTGAGTTAAACAGAGGAGGAAGAAGCCATGGAAGTGGAGTTTACTACTATTACGCAAACGGAAGATACGAAGGAGATTGGATCAATGGAAGATACGACGGCTATGGAATCGAGTCTTGGTCTAAAGGAAGTAAGTATAAAGGACAGTACAAGCAAGGACTTAGACATGGGTACGGTGTTTACTTGTTTTACACCGGAGATTCTTACTCCGGTGAATGGTTTAACGGTCAAAGTCATGGCTTTGGTGTTCAGACATGTTCTGATGGAAGCTCTTATGTAGGAGAATTCAAGTTTGGTCTCAAACATGGACTTGGTTCTTACCACTTCAGGTAATTTAAAAGAAAATATTTTTTGTTACATCATATAAAGATTTCTATGTTTAATAATGTCTGAGCTCTTTATTGTAGGAATGGAGATAGGTACGCAGGAGAGTATTATGGAGACAAGATTCATGGGTTTGGTGTTTACCATTTCGCTAATGGTCACTATTACGAAGGAGCTTGGCATGAAGGTCGTAAACAAGGCTATGGCACGTATGGATTTAGAACTGGAGATGCACAATGCGGTGAATGGGATGATGGTAATATAGTAAACCGGTTTCCTCCAGAAATTGGTCCGGTTCGTAAAGCGGTTCAGGTATGTATATATAAGTATTAGACCAAATCCAAAAGGATCAGACTTTTCAAAATGCTTACGTTTTTGGGTTTAAAGGCTGAAGCTTTTTGAAGTAACACATTGTTTTGATTCAGAGATATTTAAATGGCAGTTTATCTTGGTAATTACAGAGTGCTCGAGAGATGGCGAGAAAAGGGGTGAACCAGAGACGGGTCGATGAGCAGGTAGTACGAGCTGTAGCTGCGGCTAAGAAAGCTGCGACAGCTGCTAGAGTTGCAGCTGTGAAAGCTGTTCAAAATCAGATAGATGGTTAACATTGTGACACTTGAAAACGACAAGTAAAGATGACATTAACAAACATTTTTTTTTGAGGGGGAGGGGTCTTTTTATAGCTCTGTTGAGCTTGAAAATATGAGATCTTTACCATGTAAGTTTTTCTTTTTTAACGAATAATAATGTAAATGTATATAGAAGAAACCATATTTTGTTCTTTTTTGTACAGATTCATAATTGATATTGATCGGAGCCAGTGACATAGAACTTTTAGTCATTTAGATCATGTCCAACCTAATTCTATTTTTTTTCTTTATAAATAGAACAACAATAACATTTTTTAAAATATCGTATTTTGCTTTAATGTATTCATCTTTAATAGAAGATTAGATTTTGACCCGTACTTTAAAAGCGCAGATCTATTTTTATGATTTTGATAAAATTTGATTGATTTATAAATTTTATTAAAAATAATATTTAAAAGTTTGTATATTAGTGTTTCAAAAAAATTGTTCTATTATATCTAATTTTCAGGAATTTTTTTCATATCCGACTCAGATTGTGGTTGAATCGATAATCCAGCGATATTTGTTTAATCCGGTTCAGATTTAATAAAAAATCGATAGTTAAAAATTATATAAAATATTGTAAAAATAGAAAATCCGCTATTAGCCTATGATCCGATATCAGATGATTTGCTTAAAACCAAAAAAAAAAGATAAGATTTTTGATTTTTTTGATTAAATAATGCATAATAAGACTTAAATTTGTGATATCATATGTTTGATGAATTTTTTATTAATTTATTTAAAAATATTAAATAACGGTAATAGACAAAGTAAAATTTATTGATATGAAAATATTAGTTTCTTTTTCGTTTTTAATAATTTATGAAAGTTATTACTGTTTATTTTAGATGAAAAGTTTTGATTTTATGATAAGTTTTAAAATATTTTTGAAGGTTCAAAATTAGCATACTAGTATTATGTAAAAATGACACAATAAATATTTTTTAAAATTTTCATATATATATATATATATATATATATATATATATATTCAAATTGTGTATTTTTAATATTACTAAGAACAAAAAATAATATTCAAATTTAATGGAAATTATTATTTGCATAAAATTAGAATTATATTATTTACAAAATATGGATAATATTAGTTACCAAATAAATGGATGAATAATTTCATGTGTTAATATTATATATTGTAGTATAATTAGATGTGATTTAAATATGATATATTTATGCATGTATTAGATTGGTCATACGGTATTTGTAGTTATTTATATGACCCAAAACTTGGCTAATTATATTTTCCAAAATATCATTAATGAATAACTAAAATTAAAAGTAAAAATCAGTGGCATATCTTGTAACTGAAAGTTTTTTTTAATAAATATATTAGATTTAGTAAATTAGATTATTAAAAAAAGAAATTAAAATAGTTCTATAAAGTGAAATATAATATGGTAGCTAAATATTAAGTATAAAATATAATTCTAAATTAATAGATAAGATATTTTATGCATGTATTAGATTGGTAATATAAGGTATTATTTATGTGATTCAAAAATTTGTATAATTTTTTTTCACCAAAATATCATTAAGGATTCATTAAAATTAAGAGTCAATTGGTGCAATACCCAAAAAGATCCAAATTGAGCAAAGGCCCATAGCTATTTGAATAACCAAAATTGAGTAATATTTTGATATTGCGCGGACGAAAATGCTTCCAATTTTAACGAAAACATATTCAGCGATAGTACAAGGCGTGTGTCAGACTGCAGAGATGGACGACGTGCCAGACGATGGATTGTTGGATAAAACAGTGAAGATCAAAACGAGATTACGTTATCGATAAGATATTCTATAACAACTAATACATTGTGTTACATACATATCCGATATATATTAACGGTTAACTTTGTTGTTGCCAAAGATTACCTATCTTACAAAACGTGTAACTTTAAAATTTAACGGGTAAACATTATGTTAACTAAACAGTAATTTGTGGTCAAGTTATAATTAGTGTATTGTGTAACCTCTAAGGCATATTAGTATATATCATCTAACATGTTAGGGATCACATATCAAAAGATGTATATATATAAATAGTATTAGACACTAACGACAAAAAATACACCATGTACTTTGATAGTTTGCATAAAGTGATCTAAATATATTTATGTCTATTTCACTTTTTAGATGTCCAAATATATGTGTATTGTGTTGGAATATTGAAAGTTACAATACCATGTTAATTGTTATATAAAATATTAGCATATCAATTTTTTGGTAAAATATAACAATAATGTACAAGCTCACAAGCTATTTATTTAACCATTTATCATCTACATAAACCATGTATCAATGAAAATCAAATCTCTTATAATATCATACAAACCAATTATCAATTAGACTAGGGATCATTTGACTAACAAAGTCCTGACTTAAACTTGTAACTCATTCATGTTCTGTAACTTAGGTTCCTTTATTTCTCGGACAATCTTGCTCCAACATTGGCGAGGCTGGACAATGTACTAGTGATCATGGTCTTGGCCGCATCAATATCCTTGAGCTGGTCCGTCTTGAACTGGTAGCCCATGGTTACAATGCATCCCTTACTTGCTGGATCCGGATGTATGACAGTGCCGTAGGGTAGCAGATATCTTACTAAGGTTGACTCCGTCTTTCCTTACAATACTCTCGTAAATGGGTCTATCCAAAATGGCTCGGACCACCAGTTTTGGTTCGTCCAAGATGGCTTCTTCTATAAGAAATCCATCGGACTTGCCCGGAGATATCTCCGAATAAAGTATTAATGTAAACTTTCACTTGCGCCATTTCCTATCGAGTATCTCTGAAGAAAGTATTAATGTGATTCAAATATTTTTATCAAATATTTTAAATATTAAAAATTGGTTTAAGAGGTTTTAGAATATTTTATATGTATATATCTTTGTTTTAATTATCTTCTATGTATATACTTTGTTTTTGATTAAAAAAATGTTTACAAAACATAACAATATTTTTAAGAGAAAAATTAAGTAATTTTTAGTAAATTTTTAGTAAAACTTTAGTATTTTTGTGTAATAGATTTTATTACTAAAATGTATCAATTAATTTAAATAAATTAATTTATTCTGTAAAAGAAACATTATTACTAAAATGTCGTCAGTCGCCTTTGATAGTCGTTTCATTGCATCGATGGGGGAGGTTTTGTGGGGGAAGCCAATTATTGTTTCTCTGTTCAAAAATAGAATGTTGCTGACTCGCTTTGCAAATTGCACGGCACCAGGTCAAACTGGTTCCCCATTGTAAAATATTTGTCAAGAATCAAATAACTCACCAACCGAACACTTGCTGTAACTCTTGTTTTGGATTGAGCGCTTCCTTTGGGCATCTATCTAAGAGAGCAATTCCACATTTTACATACCAATGACGTGGAGGTATTCACTCATCGTCCATCAGAAAATGCTGGTGACGAAAAAGTGTTACACACCCGCAGAGACGGAAGAAAGAACCTGGGGATACAAGTTTAAATGCAAGTCTTGGCACTTCCAAGTATAAATTTGCAAAAAGTCGGATTGAGGCGGAGCTGCAAGGTTAGAGGATACTCTATCTATCTGGTGAGTGTGGAGGATATTCTGGATCTCAAGAGATTGTATATATGTTTGACAAGTTGTGTTACAGTGGAGGAAGTACAGAGCTCAGCTTAGTTTCCAACATGTTTGGGTTCTGTGCTGCTCTCTTCTAATCTAACATCTGTCTTGAGCATGGTTCATGAACTATTGCCAGGTTTGCGGTGGCTGTATTGGTGTCATGGTTGATAATTCCGTGACCCGAGATTGTATATTATGAATATGCTGTGAGATGTGGAATCACGCTTGTGGGCTGAACATTCTCTGGATAGGTGAGGCATATGCTTTTGCAGCAAACGCCTGCAACTCCTCGTACACCGAGAAACAAACCTATACATCTGACGATGAACATGAACCTCACTGTTCCCTATTGCATTGGCAATACAGTACCATCTGAAGAGGAAGCAACATTCTATGCTAAGGAGCAAGGCTTTTAAAATTTCTTGAGATATGAACCTGTCTCCGCTAAGTGTTGTATCCTGTAAGAGGATTGCTAATTGACCTATCATCTAACAAATGTGTGTGTTCTTCTAACGTTACGTTTGTGCAGCAGAGGAGAGGAGGTTATAGTTAATCCTGATTCACTAGAGCAATTGGCCATATCACCTAAGGAGAAGGTGTTGTACGAAGAACAACAATGATCGCTTTGATCATGAAGCTGGTCACGTGCTGCTGCTGCTTCCAAGGATTTTCCTTCTCAGTTTGCGGAGAGTGAGATTGCTAAATCATTTTCCATGGCGGAAGAAAGTCATAACAGTGTTGTTGTTCATATAATTATTTTGTTAATATGGATATATGATAAAACATATATTAATTAGTAATTTGTAACTACATTATGTTTTTTTTTGTGTGTGTGTGCGTGTCAACGTTGTGACTATACAAGTAATTGGGATGGTATATTCTTTTTTACTAATAACAAACGTGATTGCCAAACAAAGAGTTACCCCGTGGGTTCGACTCTTTTTTGCCATATTTGAAATATTATTTTTTATTTTGTTTTAATGAAAATTCCCTCCTTTTTTTTCTAGTTTCAGCTGCGTTCTTTCTTTTTCCTGCAAACACACTCACTCTCTCTCTCTCTCTCTGAAAAGGGATCTCTCTCTCTCCGTTCGAGGCTACAATATGGGAGAGGCGAGAAACATTCTCGAGGTAAGCAATATATGTAGGATATCCAATTTCCATCTCATCCTCCTTCTCATCTACATTGATCCATTTCGTAATCGTCAACAATGGTTATATATATATATATATATATATAATATATATATATATATATATATATACACATTTAGTTTTGGAGAAAAATTTCCGATCTTTGGTTTCCGAGACACGCGCACACGATCGTGTGCGTTTTTCTGTCATGGGCAGCGAGAGTGTAGCCAAACCGCTTCTCGGTCATAACAATAACTTGATTGGCACTGCTACTCTCTTGGAAGTCATGTCTAAACGAGTATGCCTCCCCTTTCCATCTGAACTGTGTTTGAGACTTTGTGTTACTTACTGATGTGAAACATTGTTTATTACTGTACCAGCTTGTGTTTTCATCCTCGGCTACATAAATAAAAATTAATAAAAATATGAGTGAAATTATTGAAAACATAAGTAAAAATTAATAAAAATATAAGTAAAAATTATTGTTTAAATTGAGATTTGTATTAAAAATTAATTGTAATACATTATAATTGATTATGATCAGAATATTGGTGATAATATTAATTATTGTTATATAATTATCTTTAATAATTATTAATGTAGTTGAACTAGTGAAAAAATAACGTGATCTTTTAGATTATATACATATATATGACAATTATGTAGAACATGAAAAATTAATCAAATTTACTTCTCAAATATTATATATTAATTTTCTTTTATTTTTGGTTAATTAATATAAACTATTTTTAGATAATGATAATCATCCAATCAATGGTTCTTTTAATTAAGCTTAATTATATAGTAATTCGGTTTTAATTTATAGTTAATTATATATATTAATAGATCTAATTATTTCATTGAATAATAATAATTAATCATTAGTAAAAATCCTAAAATCATGACAAATAAACAAAATTATCTAAAATTATGTAGAACATGACAACTAAGCAAATTTATTTCTCAAATAATAATAGACATCTTAAAACCATCCAAAGGACATAAGTACAAAATTAGTTATGGTTTATATGAGTTTACGAAAGGACATATTTTATTCCATGGATCACCAAATGCAATAAGGAACAGAGAGGTTCAAGTTCACATTCATATGTATAGTTTGTTTAGTACAACAGTTGAATTTGGCACGGATCATGAAGTGTAATTAAAAGGTTTTATTGTTTTATATCTTTTATTTTGTAAAATATATTCTGGTTAAGTATTATATCCAACACAATCATCTTTCTGAAGATATATGTAAATGAGTTTCTGAATATATACGTAAATTAGTTTTTTTCTTTCTTTGTTTTTTCTCTTCTGAAACACTGTTTCTTTCTTTGTTAATAACTTCAATTAGGAATGTATGTTCAAATTTACTCCACAGAGAAGAGTTACACACAAGATTTAGATATATGTAAATATATTATTTCTTTGTTAGAAACTAATTAGTAACGTACGTACAACGTACCCATTCACGCAAGTATTTAAAGGGAGATGATTATTTGTTCTAACCCCAAAAGAAAAACATCTACACAAAAGAAAAGAGATAAAAAGAAAACAATGTCAACACAGAAGATTCAACTTGCTTCTTTGCTCTTAGCTTTATTTCTTCTGTTTTCACAGTCAACTGGTAATATATATATTGTCTACCTCTAGTTATGTATAATTTAATGATATATAATAAAGTTAGCTGATTGGGATGATTTATTTTTGAATAAAATTTCAGCTAAATGTCGCTAAAGATTCCCACCCACAGGCCTATGTAAGAAAAGTGAAGACTGCAAGATTATATTAATGTTGACACATGTGTGTGGACCATCCATCAAGTAGTAATAAGTAAATCCTGCACAAAGAAGCAAGATTCTACAAGGAATTTCCAGTTCACAACAAAAATGCAAAGAGATCTACCTAGCAGTCCATGAAGGATATGACAAAGACGGGTAGAAAGAAGAGGAGGAGAGTTCATCAAAGGGACACATCAGGGCTCCTAGTTGGACCCATCAGTACTTAAGAATGAACAAGTTTCAAAAAGTAGTCAATACCAATTCCAACTATCCACATATTGATCAAACCAAAGTGTCCACAACATAGACACAAAGAGAGTCTTTTTACTTGAATACTTACATCAACTGAAATGTTTCCGCTATTCCAATCCACCATCAATCTTGGAGCGACTGCCTTGTCCACCAGATATTAATGTTTTAAGACCTCCAATCCAAACTTCAGCCTCTGTTTCCGCTATTCCAATCCACCATCAATCTTGGAGCGACTGCCTTGTCCACCAGATATTAATGTTTTAAGACCTCCAATCCAAACTTCAGCCTC
>CAKOAT010216265.1:225922-308276 GCA_932364175.1 Eruca vesicaria subsp. sativa | reverse complement strand
CTCTCTCTCTCTCTCTCTCTCTCTCGGGGCCAAGTTTGTTTTACTTCTTGTCACAAGCTTGCCAAAAAGCAGCACTTGCCAAATTGTGAAGATCGTGTAGAGTAAAGTTTCAGTTTTTACCATATAGGAGAAGCCTCATTAGATTTGGGGAAGTAAATTAAGCTGAAAAGGCCAGTGCCCATCTCGAAAGTTTCAAGCTTTACATTTAAGTTTTGCAAGTGGTTTAAGTCTCTTGACTTGGTTAGTCATTATATGAAACTGTTATGCGTTGCTGGAATAAAATTGGTCAAAGAATCAGTTTGCATAATGACTAACCAAGTCAAGAGTTTTTGTTATATTAGAATTAAAGATATGAGGAACCAGAAGAAAGATAAAATTAATAAAAATACAAATTTATATGTATAAATATTTTTTTGTTATTTTATATACTTTTATTACAAATTTAACAAAAAAATTATAAAAAAACATAAGAAAAACTTAAGCAAAAATTAATATATTTTAAGTAAAAATTTAGTGATTTTAAATAAAAATTCAGTGTTTTTATCTCTAATAAGTTTATAGTAACTATTTTAATGTTCTGAAAAAATTGTATTATTTTTCAGTGTAAAATTAAAAATGGCATACTTGTAATTTATAAGATTATAGTTCGATATATTGTCTTTTGCCAAAATATAATATTCTAGTTTAGTAAGTAATTATTATAATGGCTAATTTAGTATTTAAACTGATTTATCAATTACATTTTGAGTATTAAATCTTACTTACAAAATCATCTCCAATTAGTTTTAGTTTGAGTATGTTAGTTTCTAAGTTTGACCTAAAGTTATCTCTAGATAAAAAATTATAGATTTAACGTAAAATTTACACATATCACTGAAATTGGATTTTAAGGATATATATCTACTCTATTAAAATAGAGTCATTCTTATTATCTACTGATACAAGTTGTCATTTAAATTTGGATCATTTCTAGAATGTTACAAATAATATAAATCATATAATTGATTGAACCGTATTAAATTAAACCAACACAATTAATGTAAAGAGACGACCTTAATGTAAACTACGTTCAAAATACGGCAGATATCTATGTGTATACCAAAAACACATATTTGCTCCTACAAATATGGAATGTTCTAGAAAAATATATATCATCAAAATATGGAATATGAAAATCTACTAATTATACTTAAATTAAACCAGTGGTTATTTATGAAATATAGTCTTGGGGCTTACTTTTATTTTTTGAACAAATTATATAGTTTGGTTTTTTGGCTTAGTATTAAGAAAAAACTCCAAAAACATTGGATAAACTTTTCACCTTAAAAGATCAAAAGTCAATTATTATTTTCAGTCCCAAAGGTATTTAATATTTTTAAGAAAACAGAATTATCTATTATTAATCATTTTATTTAAATAATTTACTTTAAAACATGTTAATATATTTTTTATTTTAAATAACAATCACTTTGTTTTGATAAATTTCAATGGTAACTTTTAAATAATTTATTGTTTTATTTTTCTTAAATAATTTACTGATTAAAAAATGTACAGCAAAACCAAATCTAAAAACTAAAATCCAAAACCAAAATCTGAAAACACATGTTATATTTTTTGTTTTGTTTATTTACAAAATAAACTATTTCAAAAAAGTTTTTTTAAAAATTGTTATCATCTTTTCAGTTTTAAATTAGATGTTCGATTATTTGAGATTTGTTTGTTGCTAATATTAGTTCAAACTAACTCAGCGGTTTAAAAATTAAAAACCCAAACCAAAAAATGAAAATGAAAAGTAGAAATTTAAAAAGTAAAAACCAAAATCTAAAAATAAAAACTGAAACTAAAAACTAATGAAAAACAATCATCACCACAAATTTTGGTGAACTGATTCTATATCAAAATATTGTTTAAATTAAGACAAAACTTAATTATATAATTTTTTAATCATAAAAAATTTCCGCGCTTTCAAGCGCGGGTCAAAATCTAGTATATATTATTTCTTTGTTTAGAAACTAATTAGTAACGTATGTACCAATTTGTTGACGGAAAAAAAACATATGTACCAATTTGCTCTAAACCCAAAAGCAAAACATCTCCACAAAAGAAAAAGACAAAAAAAAACAATGTCAGCACAGAAGATTTAACTTGCCTATTTCCTAACTTTATTTCTTCTATTTTCACAATCAACTGGTAATATACATTGTCTACCTTTAGTTATGTATAACTTAATGATGTAATAAAATAAGCTGATTATGTTACCAAAAAAAACAATAATAATAATAAGCTGATTCAGATAATTTATTTTTAAATATCTTTTTTCAGCTAAATGTCGCTATAGATTCCCACCTTCAGGCCCTTGTAAGAAAAGTGACGACTGCAAGAACACATGCACAATGCGTGACGAAGATTCAACTTTTCAACTGTGACTTGGGAATGCCCCAATGTTTGGCAGATGTTGTTGTTTAGTAAAACAACATATTCTTGTACGTCAATGATAAATCGATATATCTGTCATTGCCTATCATAAGATTTAAAATCAATTAAAAAAAATGGTGCAAAAATTTTTTTAATTGATTTTAAATCTTATGATAGGCAATTTAAGTTTGCACCATTTTTTTTAATTTTCCTCTAGAAGTTCAATACCAACTGATTATCACCATAGTCCGTCTCTGAGTATATGACTGCTTTCTCTCCTTATCTTGAGATCGGGTCAAAGAGAAAAGGTTGTTTACACACATCAAGAAGACTTTCAAATACACGTTTGCTCATAAATAAATTAGCAGATAATTAGACATAAGTTCTTTGTACTTTCCTCCTTAGATTAAATTTAAATTGTATTAGATAAAACTATAGATTCTACATATCACAGAGATATAAATAAGAAGAACCATTTATCTCTTCTACGAACCCAAAACAAAAACAAAATGTTATTTCTCTATAAAAGTTCTATCTTGTGCAGAGCAGGGGAAACTGAAATGACATCAGACTTTGCCTTCGAGTTTATCGTTACTAACAAGAGGAAGCAACTCCATCTTGTTTCTCGGTGTACGAGGAGTCCTTGGAGTTCCTGGCTGCTGCTGTGAAAGCATATGCCTCACGTATCCATAGAATGTGCATCCCACAAGCGTAATCCCACATCCAACAGCATTCATATACGATATCGGGTTACGGAATATCAACCATGACACCAATACAGCCACCGCAACCTGCAACAAGTACATATAAAACTATGATCAAGACAGCATTCATATACGATTATTGAGCTTTAAGATTGTCCTTTGTTACCTTGAGGTTTCCAGCTACGTTGAATGTGACTGCAGTTGTGGAGTGAATGACATAGAAGATGGAGAAGTTGAGACAGAAGGCTAACACACCAGAGCTGAAGATGATGGTGAGTGCTGACCATGGAGATGGGTGAGCTTCAAACCAACTCAGGATTCCGTTGCCTTCTAGTAGTAACGCAGGTATACCGAGGATCATGGTGGCGAAAGGCGCCATGTAGTATACTGTGTTTATGCTAACATAAACAAGAACAGAACAATCAATTCATTGGTTAACTTATCAAAAGTTGAAGTGATTAACTCTTAACCGGAAATACAGATACATGAATCACCTTAGTATCTAAAACCAATTACAATGAATGCTTTTTTCAATAAAGACTAAGACGGCATACATCATTCTCTAGTGCAAAATCACTTCAATGAAGAGACAACAAGGAGACACTGACCTGTCAAATTTGTAACCATGAAGAAGAGATTCGGCAAGAATGGTCTTAGTGGAAGTAGCTAAACACCCAAACAGAGCAGCACAGAAACCAAACATGTTAAAGCTAAGCTCAGTGACAGAAGTCAGAAGAATCCCACCAACAATGGGGACAAGAGACGCCCAAATACGCCAGTCGAAGTACTTCCTCCAAACCAGCCACTGTAACACAACTGCTCAACACACATATACACTATCAGACTCTCTTGAGATCATCCAAGGACAGACAAAGAGACAGATTCTAACCTGTAGTAGCGGGAGTGAAGGACTTAATTGTCTGCATGAAGGAAACAGGGATGTAACGGAGGCTGACATTACCCAACACAATGTTGATACAGAACACGAAAGACATAGGGAAGATCCTCCTCCAACGATCTTCTGCCTCAACAACGATCAAAGGTTTAAGCTTCAGGATTTTGATGAAAATGTAAGCTCCAATTGATGAGCATATGAAGTGAACACAGGAAACCGATAGTGGGAACTTGAAATCCAGTTTCTGCATAGATTTCCCATAAAATCAAAGTTGTAAACTTTACATTCGAAAGACAGAGAGAGAGAGAGCAGATCAAATATAAACCTGGAAGATCCATTTGTTCATGATGATGACGGTGACGTTGAAACCCCACCATTGAAGAATCGCTAGTAGAGATCTGAAGACACTTCCTTCCTCCATCTCTCTCTCGCAATCTGATCTCTTTCTTCAGAAAAGTGATAGACTTTCGGAATCAGATCGGGAAAAGAGGAAAACCCACGAAAAGTTTAGGAGGTGGAGCCGTGAGAAAGAGAGAGATATCGAGAGAAGGCGAAGGAGGAGGAGGAGGAGAGGAAACTCTAATGAAAGTGAAAGGTGGAGAAGATAAAGGTAGCAGAGAAGAGTTTTCGTTCCGTGTGATTTGTTTCGAATTCTCTTCTTCTTCTCTTCTTTCGTCAATCTCTTAAACGTCTCTCTTCCTCTCTCTCTCTTACGCCATGGAAACAATGTTTTTGCTCTTCCGTAGGTTGCAATAGTTTCATTATTATTTTTGTAAAAGATTATTTTTATTTAGTAGTATAAGATATTTATTTGATTATATTATTCAGTTCATGCGAAAATGCAAGTAACATTTTATGCATTTTTTTTTATCTTTTGTGAAGTTTTCATTTTTTTTTTACATAATACAAAATGAGTGCTATGTTAAGCAGCAGTTTTGTGACTATAAGTACAGGATAAGACCATGTTCAAAGGGGAGCACTTAGGGCATGTTCAAAGGGGGAGCACTTTAGGGTGTGCTTAGAGTGAAAATATTAGTTAAAAAATGGATTTGAGTTAAGAACAAGGAAATTTTCAAAGGGAGATCATTTCTTTAAAGGGTGTGCTTAAGAAAATGTTGAGTTTGAGGTAATAGATGAAGAAGCACCAGAGGAAGCCGGAGATGAAGTAGAGTAGTGTTCCGGCGAGGTAATTGCAGAACGATGTTTCGTCGACGAACTGCATCAGATACGCAGCATCCACCGCCATTTTAATTTGAATCCGCCGCACGAAAAAATTGGCGATTTGCCGGAATCGGTGCCGAAAAACGAGAGAATATTTTTCGGAGTGGAAAAAACGAAAACCCTTATTTTCCCCTTTTTCTCGACCAATATGCGCGTGACACGTCCCCAAGCACATGAGCTAAGCACTGGTCTTCAACAAGAACTCTCAAAGTGTTCTTGGGCCACTTTTATATTAAATCCTATTTTTAAAATGCCAAGCACATAGCATATGTGCCCCCTTTGAACATGGCCTTAGAATGTACTTAGACTTATTTTAAATGGAAAAAATTTAAAATTGGGCTAAGATCAGTTTAATAGTGCTTGAACAAGATCAGTTCTTAGCCTTGCTCCTGGGCGACGTGGCAGTTGGTGATTGGAAGAAAATCATTAAACCAAAATTATTCGTTCACCTTCTTTTCTCTCCGCGCTTCTCCAATTGATCTGAATCGTCTCCACTACGGGCAATGGCACCGTCGCGAAGACCTCTCCGTACCCACAATCTGTGGGATTTCTCGGATCTCGGGTCGGAAATTGGCCCGATCCAGAAAAAGATACTCTGGCGAAAACGCTTCGATATGTAACTCGGTGGGAAATTCGGCATTGAATTTGTATAGAAGCGGGTAGAGACACAGATCGGATCCCATTTCGAATCCTTGGCTTCCGACTTCGCTCCGTTTATGATCAGAATAAAAAGTTACCACATGGATTTTAATTAATTTTTTTTTGTTAAGCACACCCTTAACAAGTGATCTCTCTTTGAGGATGTCCCTTATTCCTAACCTAAATACATTATTTTACTACTATTTTCACTCTGAGCACACACCTTAATGCTCTCCCTTTGAGGATGCCCTAACTAGTTCACTTATTTATTTACTGATGTCAAGTATCAAGACTTTCACCAAAAGAAAGCTAAATTGCAGTTTCTGTTTCTCCTTTTTTATAAAATTTTGGTATTACAATTGAACCATTTTTAAAAAAACTTACTATTATTGAACAATTATGTCTGTTTTTAGTCACAAACGAAATATATTTTGTTATTTCTCAATTTTAAATAAATTGTGAAAAAAAATACATTTTGCCTTGTGGTATTTAGTCACACATACTTCCGAGGGTATGGGGAGATCATTGCCGTCCGATGAATATACTTCTCTCATGAGTCATGACGTTGACTTCCCACTGCTACTGTCTATTTTTTATTTTTATTTATTGGGTAGGGAATATCTAATTTATTAATTATTATCTTACAAATTCTAGATATATTCTTTTTAGTAACGTTTGTTTGTCAACAACCTATACGTTATGTATTAGTCCACATTCAATTTGCTTTTATTCCTTGTAGTTGATCAACTTATAAACAAAAAAAAAAAACTTATTTTTTAATCAAAAATTACCAAATGATACTTGTAGCATTTTTTTTTTTGCAAAGTTCAAGTTAAAATTATTATGGACCAAGTTACTCTGTTATTATTATCTTTGTTGTCAGCAGAATGTTCAATGCAGAAGGTTATTGAGTAAAACTATGAGATAGCCTTTTGAACCTAATAGAGTCTTAATTTTTTTCTCGAGACTAATAAGTTAGGCAGCCCAATTGTCAAAGAAAACGGCAATGATATTTATGAATGGATGCTCACTGGTCATTATAAAGTATATATATATACATTCATCTCTAAACATATATCATATATACGTACACTACAAGAAAACTCGGCATTTACTAGAAAATTTTACTAGGAAAATATTTTCTCGTACATTTACTACGAGATTACTTCGATTTTACGAGAAAAACAAGAATCCTCGTAAATTCCTCGTAAACATACGAGAAAACTGTTTCCTCGTAAGACCGTAGTAAAATTACGAGGAAATTACGTGACAAAAGAACATCTCCTCGTAATTTCATAGTAAAACTTTTGCTCGTAAAGTCCTAGTAAAACATTACTACGAAATTAAGAGGAAATGTTCTTTTCCTCGTAATTTCGTAGTAAAACTTTTCCTCGTAAAGTCCTAATAAAACATTACTACGAAATTATGAGGAAATGTTCTTTTACTTCTAATTAGTGAGGAACTGGTAAAAAATATCTATTTTAAATCTAAAACGTGTTTTGACTGTAACTTTCCTCACAATTTCCTACTAAATGTTCAGATTCGAAAATTTCTATAAATACCACCATTTGTTATTCATTTCAAACACACCAAACAAATAGAAAACACTCAGTTCATAACTGAAAGGAGTTCACAGTCAACAGAATAGTTTCTTATCAACTCGGCATAGCTTTTCCTCAAAGAAATAGCTTGGGGCTTTTCCTCAGGTAGATAGTTCGAGGAAAGCTATGCGGGGTTGATAAAAACCGTTCCGATGATTGTATACTTCTTTTAGTTTTTTTTTTTAATTTGTGATTTGGGGTTTAGGAAGATGTAGAGGTATAAGTTATGGAAGTTGGTTTAGGTTTAGGGTTTAAGGTTTAGGGAATTTAGATTAGGTGGTTAGTTTAGGGAATTTATATTAGGTTGTTTAGTTTTGAGAATTTGGGGTTTAGGTATAGAAGAGGTTATAAGTTAAGGAAGTTGTGGTTTGGTGTTTGGGGTTTCGAGTTTAGGGATTTACAAACCATTTCCTTGTAAAACCCTAGTAAAAGAAAACACGGGACTCGTTGTTTCCTAGTAAATTCCTAGTAAAATGTTTCCTCGTAAAGTCCTAGTAACAGAATTACTAGGACTTTACGAGGAAACCTAAACGCGGGACTCGCGATTTCCTCGTAAAGTCCTCGTAACCCTAAACGTGGGACTAGCTATTTCCTCATAAAATTACAAGGACCTTACGAGGAAACCCTATTCCCTATATAAGTCGAGTCATCCGATTTCTCTCATTTGTAGCAATCTTCTCTCAAAATCCTCTTAAGGTAATATCTAATTCCTAGTTAAGTGATTAGATTAGAGAATTTAAATTAGGTGGTTAGTTTAGGGAATTTAGATTAGGTGGTTAGTTTAGAGAATTTAGATTAGGTTAGTTTAGTTTTTTCAACTGTTTTTTAAATGATATTAGTATATCAATGATACTAGTTGTCGAGCCGGGATGACGACTTCGTTCGTCAATTTAACGAGGATGTTCGTAGTTTAGTTTTTTTTTTCTTTTTAATCGTATATGAATTTAAAACTTAATTATTTAGTTATTTATAAAATATTTTGTTATTTCTTTTTTATTTATAATTTGGATTCTTTAATTTTGTAAAAATATATTATTCATATTTATTTTAATTATTTTTTTTAATAGGGAAAAATCTTTCGAAGTAAATTCCTAGTAAAGCATTATTAGGAAATTACGAGGAAAGTGGAAAAATATTTCGAAGTAAATTTCTAGTAAAGCATTACTAAAAAATTACGAGGAAAGTGGAAAAAGATTTCGAAGTAAATTCCTAGTAAAACATTACTAGGAAATTACGAGGAAAGTGGTTACTACGACTTTACGAGGAAATGTGTCTCCACGCGTTTACGAGGAATTTTTTCCTCGTAAATTTACTAGGAAATTACGAGGAAAAAGACTTTACGATAAACGATTCACGACAAAGCGCGTTTCCTCGTAATTTCCTAGTAAATGGTCCTTTACTAGGAAATTACGAGGCAAAGCCATCCTAATAAAACTTGTGTTTTCTTGTAGTGGTATCACTAGCAAAATGCATGGTATTTGTATAAGTACATGCACGAAACCAATTCTAACATGTATTATTCCTGTTTACAACCATTCAGTATGGAGGCTTTTACTGACATGGACAATCCACGAAAAAGGTCAACCCATCTACATGGACAATCCACGACAGGCTTTTATGTGAACAATAAGCTATGAAAAATTAATAGACAAGCAACTAACTGTATATACATATATATATAAGATAAGTGAATCAAAAACAAAAAGTTCAACAAAAGTGAATGAAAGTAGGCAACATTGGTTTCCCTTTTGCATAATGTAAGCAATGATTCCGTGACACATGCATAAACCAAAGCTTCCACAAGCAAATGAGGAAACCCACTTGGGAAATACGGGAAGAAACCAACAAAAGTAAAGAAAAACATCTATTTAGAGAAACTCGTCCTATCACATTATTCATTTATTCGTATTCTTGATGCGGGTTTCAAATTTTAAATTATTGAACATTGATCCAAACGCTTAGAAACCCAAAAATGAAGTGGAGACAACAGTATGATCAAGTGTCTCAATTGCTTCGCCACCACTGAATGAGTAGAATCTGATCTGCAGAAACCAAAATTATAATGATGCTATGAAATCAACAATGAACAAATCATAACCACGTATTCTAAAAGCTTAATATCGTTCCACAGTAATCAAACGTTTCAAAATGCTGGCTCATCATTGTAGACGACAGTCAATTACACAGTATAAAAATTGAAACTCAAAGGAATTAACAAATGTCGAAAAGGGCATATCAACATATATGGTGTTAGATAATCATAGTCGCTGATAACAGTACAACTATTCTCTGTTTCTAATAATACCCTTATAACATTGTCCTTAAGTATGTTTTTATTAGAAATGTAAAACTTAGTTATCCAACATAAGTTAACAACCGTCAAACCTATACAAAAAAAATGACTTTCAAAACTGAATTGCTACTTTGGTAGACCGACGATTAATTACTATTGCTATAAAACAAGCTCATATTTTATCTTGGTTATCTTTTCTTAATAATCAGAAACAATTTGAAAGAAGTGAGTCACCCCTAGCTTTTTTTTTTTTTTTTTGGTGTTAGATGGCTAGTTCTATAACATTCCCTTCTCTTTTGTACCCTGAGCATCACTCCCTTCTCTTTTGTACCCTGAGCATATTTAGCCTATAGCGAAGATATTTAATTGGGCCACTAGGCCCATTTACACAATCTTAGTGTGTTTTACAGTTGCCTAACATCATTCCGAGTAGGAGTAGTTTCATGCTTCTTGAATTTTTGTATT
Organism: Eruca vesicaria subsp. sativa; assembly: GCA_932364175.1. Lineage (NCBI taxonomy): Eukaryota > Viridiplantae > Streptophyta > Magnoliopsida > Brassicales > Brassicaceae > Eruca > Eruca vesicaria. Next base: position 298,043 of record CAKOAT010216265.1, on the reverse strand, counting down.
CTAACCAAAACTCCCAATGTTATATGATGTCTAGAAAACTCAATAAAAGGAAACTTGGTTTCAGGAGAAGAATCAGTCTCAGAAGTAACCTAAACAATGACCAATACAACACAAAAGTCATATATATTCCGAAATTATCTAACTCAACCAACATATTCATAGTTTCTCCAAAATTTTAATTTTGTCTTAAGAGAAGACTCTTTTATATTAATGGGATCACAAAACAAAAAAAGCAGTTGGATATGGTTGTGAAATTAGGTGCGAAAGGTATGAAATTGAGCGTTTTGTGGGAATAGAGTTTCATTTATTTTGGCGTACCAACTGAAAGCAGGCTCTATTTGCATTGCAATATTGCATGGCAGGTCGTTTGTCAGATTAACCTAACACATCCTACGGTCCAGATCATCTCTTCATCCTCCACGTCATGCGTGATCCACGTGTATGGTCTCCTTAAACACTTCAAAACAAAAACAAAAAAAAACATTTATTTATTCTTCTTCTTAAGTCTTTCCGCCTCCACAGTCCTCTCGACGTCTCCGCTAAAAGACCATTTTACCCCTCTCCGCCTCTGCTCTCTCTAAATTGTAGAACCTCCGCTCTCACAGCTGTATTCGCTTCTCCGTTCATCTCTGCTTCGATCACAGTAAGCTCTCTTCTCTTCTTCTTCTTATTCTACATTATTCGAATCTTTCATGGAACTCTTTAAAAGGCATTATCAGTTTCTCAGATCTCTCAAAAAGTTTAACTCTTTTCTGTCTCTGATCAAATCAAATTAAAAAAGATTCAAACTTTAACCAATGTGTACTCTTATTACTACAGAACATCATGTGTCGTGTTTGCCTTGTAATAAAGTTAGTCTTTTTCGTTGAATAAACGTTTGTTCACCATTTGATTGCAGGAAGTGAAAGATGATTCCTTACGCTGCTGGTGTCATCGTCCCTTTAGCATTAACCCTTTTAGTCCGCAACGCTAAAAAAGACAAGAAACGAGGTGTGGTCGTAGAAGACGTAGGTGGAGAGCCAGGCCACACCGTTAGGAACCATAGGTTCAAGGAACCCGTTAGCTCTCACTGGGAAGACATCTCAACGCTCCCCGAGCTATTCGACATCTCGTGTAAAAACCACAGCGAGAGGTTTTTCCTTGGCACCAGGAGGTTGATCGCTAGAGAGGTTGAGACTAGTGACGATGGGAAAGTGTTTGAGAAGCTTCATCTGGGGGAGTATGAGTGGAAGACTTTTGGGGAGACGCTTGAAGCTGTGTGTAGTTTTGCTTCTGGTTTGGTGAAGATTGGGCATAAGTCTGAGGAACGTGTTGCTATTTTTGCTGATACGAGAGAAGAGTGGTTTATTGCGTTACAGGTGTAGCTTTCTCTCTGCTTTTCATATGTATATGTTGATGCGGTTTGTGAATTTTTTGTGTGGTTAAATGGTATAGGGTTGCTTCAGGCGTAATGTCACTGTGGTTACTATCTATTCATCTCTGGGAGAGGAAGCTCTTTGTCACTCTCTCAATGAGGTAGCTCTTTGCTTTTTCTTCTATGTTTTATCTCTTAGTTATGTGTTCATGATTGCTCTTTCTTTGTTTCTTTCTCCAGACAGAGGTTACAACCGTGATTTGTGGTAACAAAGAACTCAAAAAGCTTATGGACATTAGCCAACAGCTTGAAACTGTCAAACGCGTCATTTGTATGGATGACGAGTTCCCATCTGAGGCGAGCAGTACCTGGACGACGACTTCACTCGGTGATGTTCAGAAACTTGGCCGTGAAACTCCTGTTGATCCTAACTTTCCACTTTCAGCTGATGTTGCTGTTATAATGTACACTAGCGGAAGCACTGGACTCCCCAAGGTTAACAGTTTACTCTTACTTTTGTTGTTTCAGAACTCTTTAGGTTCTTACTCAAATCTGATGATCTCACTTCTCAAATCGTATAGGGTGTTATGATGACGCATGGTAATGTCCTAGCTACTGTTTCAGCAGTGATGACAATTGTTCCAGACCTCGGGAAGAGGGATACATACATGGCTTACTTACCGTTGGCTCACATCCTTGAGTTAGCAGCTGAGGTATCTTCAAACTTCATTAGTTCCTCGACTCTTAGTGCGTTTATTGAGTTTCGTTTTTGTAGAGTGTAATGGCTACTATTGGAAGTGCTATTGGATATGGGTCTCCCTTGACGCTCACTGATACTTCAAACAAGATTAAAAAGGGCACAAAGGGAGATGTCACAGCGCTAAAGCCTACTATAATGACAGCTGTTCCAGCCATTCTTGATCGTGTCAGAGATGGTGTGCGCAAAAAGGTTTGTGCATGTTAGATACACATTGAGATTCTTTGGCTTGTGGAAGCAGTTGAGCTTTTATGATTGCATAAACACTGACATTTTCTAACCACCAGGTTGATGCAAAGGGAGGAGTGGCAAAGAAACTGTTTGACTTTGCATATGCTCGGAGATTGTCTGCAATCAATGGAAGTTGGTTTGGAGCCTGGGGACTGGAGAAGCTCCTATGGGATTTGCTTGTGTTTGGTAAAATCCGTGCAGTCTTGGGAGGTCGAATCCGTTACTTACTCTCTGGTGGAGCCCCTCTCTCTGGTGACACTCAGAGATTCATTAACATATGCGTTGGGTAAAAGCATCCTCGAATCATCTCCTTGAGACTCGCTAGTCTCCAATCTTTAACCATTTCTATGATGATCTAACATTCTGATATTCTTCAGGGCCCCAATTGGTCAGGGATATGGACTTACAGAGACTTGTGCTGGTGGAACCTTCTCGGAGTTTGATGACACATCTGTTGGCCGTGTGGGTGCTCCACTTCCTTGCTCCTTTGTTAAGGTAGCCTCTTCACCTGATTTCTCCACCAGCTTTGGTTCAAAACTTAATCTGACTCGTTTGCTATCTTATGATCATATATGCTTTTATATCTTGTTTCAGCTAATAGACTGGCCGGAAGGCGGGTACTTAACCAGTGATCAGCCAATGCCCCGTGGTGAGATTGTAATTGGTGGCTCAAATATTACACTTGGGTATTTCAAGAATGAAGAGAAGACTAAAGAAGTTTACAAGGTAGTAACTCAACATCTATGTTTTAAGATTGGTTGGTTTAGTCCTCTTAACTGTTTTATAACACTTTAATGTTTCAAAGGTTGATGAGAAGGGGATGAGGTGGTTCTACACAGGAGACATAGGACAGTTTCACCCTGATGGTTGCCTTGAGATTATAGACAGAAAGAAGGATATTGTTAAGCTTCAGCACGGGGAATATGTCTCCTTGGGCAAAGTATAGTCTTCTCTCAAACCGAATCTTCACTCAATATTCAAGATAAGAGTATCGTATTTAATATAAACTTTGTGTTTCTAATGTTTGCAGGTGGAAGCTGCTCTCAGTATAAGCCCTTACGTTGAAAATACAATGGTTCATGCTGATCCGTTTTACAGTTACTGTGTGGCACTTGTAGTCGCTGCCCAACAGACACTTGAAGGTTGGGCGTCAAAGCAAGGGATAGAGTTCACCAACTTTGAAGAGCTCTGTGCTAAAGAACAAGCCGTGAAAGAAGTGTATGCGTCTATTGTCAAGGTATGTTTGTTCATCCTGAAAATGTATTACTAGTCTTCAATCAGTTCCTTCCTAATCTGTTGTGATGTGTGTTCTTTTGTTAGGCGGCTAAACAATCGAGGTTGGAGAAGTTTGAGATACCAGCAAAGATCAAGTTGTTGGCGGCTCCATGGACGCCAGAGTCAGGGTTGGTGACAGCAGCTCTAAAGCTTAAAAGAGATGTAATTAAGAAAGAGTTCTCTGAAGATCTCACCAAGTTATATGCTTCCTAATTCTTCTTCTACTACCTTTTTTTCTTCTCTAAAACACAACTTGTTTGTCTTACTCTTTAGCTGGTTTGCTGGTGATAAAAAAAAAGAGAGTCATTGACACAAAATATTACATGGGAGTCCCACAATCTCTATGCTATGAACTTGAAAGTTTGTACAACTTCATGAGCCTTTTATCACACTATGGCAATTTCTGGCCGAGTCTGTCATGAAGCCAATGAAACAGTGAAACTATAGTATCTTCTGTTTTGCTTAACACTAGTTTTGTTTCGTTGTCTCGAGACAAACGACATTACAAGAGAGCTTATTATTAGTGGTTTGGAGTGAAAATAAGGATATCTTTTCAGCTACTAACAATTCAGAATACATGAATAAACAGAACAGTAGGAGTTACGTATAACCAATTACTTTAAAAGTAAATAAACAGAGTGATCACAGATTTCATGACAGAGAACAAAAAAAGTGATCACAGATTTGTCAGCGTCAGCTCTTAATCCCATGTACTATTTATTCATCAAACCATGAAACATGTCTGTTTCGTTTCTATCTACTTCTACTTTGCTGTGGAACAAACAAATGCACATTTGCTATGATAAGGCAGCATCAGTTCTTTGGGAATTAATGATTGGGTTGTTCATCAAATTTGTGTAGCTCTCTTCAAATCCTCAGACTGTTATGTGCTGATTCACTACTCTTGTAACATTCTATAGATTTTAGTAATGACTATTCAGGCATCTAAGGTTCTATGGTGTAGTGGTTAGCACTCTGGACTTTGAATCCAGCGACCTGGGTTCGACTCCCGGTAGGACCTTTTTTCATGAATTTTTTTTGTATGTTTTCTTCATTATTTCTTGGCCTTTTCAAAGCATTAATGTTTCTCGTTCCACGACAAAAAAAAGCATTAATTGGAAACTAGATTTTCACCCGCACAACCGTGCGGGTGTTTGTTTTCGTATATAGTTAGTTATATAAACATTTTGTTTTCACTTATAAATTGGTATATATTATAGTAATCACATATTTACGATATGTATAGTAAATGTTTTTCAAACATAATAATATTATATAATATGTGTTTTAATCAAATAGATTGTTTCAAATCTTTTATATTATACATGTTTTTCAAATATGTGTTTATTTCTTCTTCTATATTTTATTGTTTGTTAAGATTGGTATTTCATTTTTAGATAAAGTAATATAAATAAAGCTTGATTAAATATAAGTATACTTTAATTTACAAAGATAATATAAATTTCGAAGAAATTTTTACTAAAAACTAAACTTATAGCTTCATAAATTAATATTATAAAGAATTTTATTAAAAAAATAATTTTTTAAACAATTTCATTTTTAAAAAATATATAATTTTTAAAATTTACATCAAAATAAATTTATCTAGTATATATAGCGTGTAAATTTTGTTAGGGTATATAAATATTCCATATTACGAATCTGTGATTTTTGTTAATATATTGTGGATGGATTTAATTATTATTGACATATTTCCTTATAAATAATAGAAGATTCCTAAACTTATATCTATTGACATATTTTGCGTGACTAAGTAGGAAGGTGTTGGGTAATTTACCAAAACCAAATTGTTAAGCGTATTTTTGTTATTATAGATATGATTTTTCATAAGATATAATAATGATAAGATTATTAGAGAGTTAATGTAACATAACTTTCTAGTAATAGTCCATTTTNTTATAAATAATAGAAGATTCCTAAACTTATATCTATTGACATATTTTGCGTGACTAAGTAGGAAGGTGTTGGGTAATTTACCAAAACCAAATTGTTAAGCGTATTTTTGTTATTATAGATATGATTTTTCATAAGATATAATAATGATAAGATTATTAGAGAGTTAATGTAACATAACTTTCTAGTAATAGTCCATTTTTTAAAAAATCACATATGAAATCAAGTCATGACTTCTGTTTTAATATATAAGATTTGTTATTTTCCTTTGATAGAGACAAAATAATACTACCACCAAAGTATTACTACTTGTTTTAAAAAGAGATATTTAAAAATATTTTAGAACTGAATTTGTTGAACTATTATAGATCTAAAGTTATTGGATATTGTTAAACGCATAAATAATTAATCAAACTTTCATTTTTTTAGCGTGTGAAAAATTGGAAAAGGCTATTCATTTGAGACATGAAAGTATCATTCATATAGTTTTTTATAAAAAAAAAATTAACAAAAAAAGATATTTCATCTTAAATTGCTATTAACTACCAAGTACCAACGAACTATTGATCTAGTGGTAATAAATTGTTCAATAGACACTTTGTCACCAAAATTCAGTATTCATTGAGAGAGAATATTTACAATTGTTAGATTTCCAGTAAAAATTGAATTCACCATTTGTTATTAATCAAATTTTTGTTTGTTTTAGTGTGTGAAAAACGGGAAATTCTATTAATTTGAAACATATTAAATATCATTCATATAGTTTTTATAAAAAAAAATCAACAAAACAAAATATTTTATCTTAAGTTGCTATAAATTACCAACGAGCTATTGTTCTAGTGGTAATCAAATGTTCAGTAGACACTCCGTCACTAAGGTTCAATTCTTGTTGGGATGAAGTATTTACAATAGTTGGGTTCCGGTAAAGATTGAATTCATTTTTTTTACCCGAAAATGATAATTTTAAACATCACAAAATATAACTGAATTTGTTAAATTACCATTAATCTAAAATTATTAAATATTGGTAATCACATAAATAACTAATCAAACTTTCATTTGTTTTAGTGTGTGAAAAAACTGAAAAACTCTTGGTTTAGTGATACTAAATGTTCAGTAGACATTCCGTCACTAAGGGTCAGTTCTCAATAGGACGGAGTATTTACAATGGTTGGATTTTGGTAGAAATTGATTTCACCATTTCTTAACCCAAAAATGGTAATTTTAAACATCAAAAAGTATAACTGAATTTATTGAACTACTATTGATAAAAAAATAGTAAATATTATTAATCGAATAAATAATTAATCAAAATTTCATTTGTTTTAGTGTTTGAAAAGACTGGAAAAGTCTGTCACTTAGGTTCGGTTCTTGTTGAGAGAGTATTTGCAATGGTTGAATTTCTAATAAAGAATTGAATTCACTATTTTTTACCCAAAAAAGTAAAAATAAAAAAATATATCAACAAAAAATCTGTGAACACAGTTTTTTTTTTTGAAACACTGTAAAATACAGTTAAAATGGAAAATCATAAGGGTGAATTGGTTCAATACCATAAAAGGAGAGAGATACCTTTACATTAGGGGGGAAAAAGTGGTAAGGAGGAGAGAGATAGAGAGAACTATGATATATCTCCAAATACCATAAAAGAAAGAGATACCTTCATATTAGGGGGAAAAAGTGGTAAATGGAGGGGAGAGAGATAGAGAAAAATATGATATATTTTTAATTTTGGAGTTTTGTGTGTATAGAGAGTGCAATTTCTCAAATCATAACTATGTCCAACACCGTTAAGAGGCCTATCTGACAGGCCTATTGACGGTCCATACTAAACCCATTACAAGGCCCAAACACAAGATACGGGAAGGATCCGGACTAAGAAACTTTCCTTCGATTTACGTTTTTCACATTCAGCGAACACAACGATGGCTGCGACATCGGAGGCGAAGACTACGGCGACAGAGCCACCGAAGATAGTATGGAACGAGGGGAAACACCGGTTCGAGACGGAGGATCACGAAGCGTTCATCGATTACAAGATTAGAAACAACGGAAAAGTAATGGATCTGGTCCACACCTACGTTCCTTCCTCAAAACGAGGGTTAGGTTTAGCTTCTCTCCTCTGCATCGCCGCCTTCGAACACGCTTCCTCTCACTCACTCTCCATCATCCCTTCCTGCTCATACGTTTCCGTAAGATTTCTCAGTTTCTAAGTTTAGATCTCGGGAGTTCATGGAGTATCTTGAAAAAGTTTAATTTGTGTGTGGTTTTGTAGGATACGTTTCTTCCTAGAAACCCAACGTGGAAGCCTCTGGTTCATTCAGAGGATCTCAAGTCTAGCATTTGAAAGAAGACTCGTTTTAACATTGTTGTTAAGCTTGTGTTTCAGTGTCAGTTGCTGGTTGTTTAATCTTCAAAACTTGTAATCAAAATCTGTCGGAGATGGAAGTATTGAATATGTAATAATGAAGTCTTTGAATGAATTAGTATGACAAGATAATCGTTGATTGACTGTAATGAAGGTAGCAGTTAAAACACTTGAAATGTTTTAGTCAATGATCATAATTATTAATTATAATTAAGGTTGTATATTATTTAAAATAGTTTAGGCTTCCGTTTAAGAGATGTACAAGTTTTCAGACTTGGAACAAAGCAACAAAACACAAATCAATCTTTCTTTAGTTTTCGTGGGTATTATTAGGTTGTTAGCAAATTGTTGTCTGAACACAAACATTCAAGTTTCTGAATCGAAACTGAACTTAATTTTGTAACTACTGACGATTTTCTTTTTGTCTCTAGATCCAAATGAATTGAAAGTGCAAAACTAAACCAAACCAAAAACTGAACACCCATACTTATTTTTACATATATATATATTACACATAACGGAGTTGTCTGCTTTTATTTTTGGGAGATAAAACATCATAACATATAGGATCTTTACTGATAGATAGAGTATTCATGGGACTAGTGGTGATTTATATTTTTGCAGACTTCAAATCTATTTGTGGAACTCAATAAGAGAGAAAGAATAGGCGCGGCAAATGAACTCGCAACGACTAAAGCCTGCAGCACAACCTAAAGCCTCCAATTGTGGAAGAGTCCTTTCTCTACCACCTGAACGTTGTGATAGTATAAACATGTCCATAGTGAGGTCCATGTTAGAATCAAAGTCGTAACACTTTGGTTCTGTTGGCATAACCACGTCCACGACTATCACTTTTCCTTTTTCTGGAAGACTTGTGTAACAGTTTTTGAGAATTTTAACACAGTTCTCATCGTTCCAAGCATGCAGCATCCACTGTCATTAATTTATTTTTGTTAGAAAAATGTTTTATACCATGATAGTTCATACACATGTATACTTACTTTCATGAAAATAGCATCTCCCTTTGGAATTTCTACCAACATGTCTCCGGCCACGTGTTGCACTCCTATATAACAGATTTTGTCAAGATATAATGATCTCAAGAGATTATTATTAACATTTCAATATATCAAGTTTGTTATTTAATTTGTTTACCGGGATAAGGAGTAGCATTGACTAAAACCGATGGTAAGTCGAAATTGATGCCCTTGATATGAGGATACTTGGAAGTGATTAAACCTAGCACAGTTCCAACTCCTCCTCCTACGTCCACCAAAGTCTTAACATCTTCGAATCCTTTGTATTTTTCTAGAACCTTATTCATAACCATGGTTGACGATTCCGACATCGCCGGGCTAAACATCTCAGCGAATTGTTCATCAGAAGCAATGTACTCGAAGACTTTCATGCCATAGGCAGAAATAAATGCATCTTGGCCTTGTAATATCACATCCTTTATATGTGACCTGTTGATAAATATTAGTTAGGAAATTATGTAAATTAACTTGAAGAAAATGAACTCCTTACTTAATAATCTAAAGTACGTACAAAGATTTGAAAATAACGTGGTCATGGCATAGCATGAAGAGAGATCTGAGAGAACCCGAGCCGTCACTATCTTTCAAGAAAAACTTGCAAACCGGTTCAGATGCGTATACCCTTTCTATCTTTCCGGTTTGGTCGTTCTCTCCGGTTTCAACAACACGACATTTCAAGACCGAGTGGCTAGCGAGTAACCGCATCATCCGGTCCAGCATCATTGGAGCCTCAGGGTTGGTGGGTTTAGTAGGGAGTCGAGACGCTATCTCGCAAGGCGAGAGCCACACGCCGTCCTCAACGGTAGCTATCGTGTCGATGACTCCCAGCTCCAAGGCAGCTTTGAAGACCATTGGGAATGTCAAGGAGTACACCATCCTCTCGGCTTGCAAGGCCACCATTTCTTGAGAATCTTGCTGTTGTTCTTCTTTGGTCAGAACCGGTTTAGGAGAAAGGTTTAAGGGCTTTTGAAGTTGGTTTGCCATTAGTTGATAATGGTTGAAAACGGACAAGATAGGTAGGCAACAATGTATGTAACGGAAAAGAGAGGCTTGGTTTCAACATCCATGCCTTGTACCATTTTATAGTGGAAACTGGAGGTAAATAACATGTATATTTCTTTCTTTTCGGTGTATTAAAATAAAATTATAAAACGGGTACAGTCATAATGGCATGTCGAAAGTATGGGGTACGGCATCTTTTGGGTTTAACGAAAAAAATCAAATTTCAAATGATATGAAAACTAAAGGTCCTACAGAGGGAGCATGGAATGAAACTTTATGATTTCGAATAGAAGAACACTAGTATATCTGTAAACCATAGGGATTAACCAAGAAAATATCTTTAGTTGTCGTAGTCGAAAATGTATGGGCGGAGGAGTGGTGGTTGATGATTGAGGTCTTGCAACGTAAAATCATAGAGCTTTGTGATTAGATTCCACTATGAACAAAGTCGTTACGCATGTGGTCCTCTATATATAACCATGAAGCACTCTATATATTATGCTAGTGATTATTATTATTGGTCTTGACATATTCGGAGTTCCAAGGAGCATAAAATAGGAGACTTATCTTTCCAACCGACAATATTAAGACGGTACACTCATAAACTTTTCCTTTGCTGTGTACAATAAATTACTTTCATTTAAAAAAAAAATCCTAAGCTTATAAGTTCCGAACTCCAAAACTAATGGTTGTTTTGAAATTGTGGAGCCAAAAAACATATTCGTAGAATAAAATAAGCAAGACATTTTTTGGTTAAAATAAGCAAGACATGTGAAATCATAACAACAGAAACGAAACGGAAGCAACATACAGTTTTCTTTACGACCCGATAATTGCTTATTTGTATCAACATCTCTAGTCAAGTCTATACTCTATACCGAAGAACACAATAGTAGGTCAGTGACAACCACATTTAACCAAAAAATGGAAAGGAATCTGACTTTTTCCTCTTTATTTTTTCGGAAAGGAATCTGACTATTGAGTTAGAAGTCTCCAATTCGAATGATCACTGAAATGAAACTAATATTAGATATTGTGGTTTTGGATCTGAAAAATTACTAACTTTAGCCCTCAAAACATTTTTAATGGAGAATTCTCAACATGAAATTGTTCTAAACTCCTTGGTATTTAAAAAAAATGTCACATTTATTGCCATTTTAGAGCGGGAACTCAATAAGATAAAATGACAACAATAATGGTGAAAGGTTGATCGGCTATGGATATGTCCACTTTTTTTGTTTGTTTGTATTTTTGCAATGATTCAGCTACCATTAATGTAGTTTCTTATCCTTACTTAAAACGACATTTTTTATTATTTTCTTGCAATGATTTACATGTCATTTCAAATGGTTTATTGGCAGCTGCTTTGACAAAGACACTCAGAAATGTATAGTGTTAAGGGTGCAATTGTATGGCATAATTAGAGTAAAATAAATTAGGTAAAAATTTATCTCATCTCATTTACTCTAATTTCAACCAATCAGACAAAAAAAACATTTCAGGTCATTTACTCTAAAAATGAGAAAATAGTACAACAAAAGTAATTTTTTTCTCAACACTAAATAAAAAAATTTACTCAAGATTTATTATTTTTCATATCTTTCATTTCCACTTTATTTTTCTATCTTTTTACCCCACTATGTGACCAATCTTACTCTAAATGTGAGTAACTAACATAGGAATAAATGAGAGTAAATAAAGTAGAGTAATTTAAAGTAAAAGTTAAAGAGTAAATTAGAGTAAAGTTTTAAAAGTCATAAATGATAAAAGAAAATAAAGGAAAAATTCTATACAAATATGTCAACTAAATTTCGTTAAGATTTTTAATACCCAAACTTTTCTGTTATCTAGTTTAATACCTTAACTAATTATTTTGCCCATTTTAATACAAAAATTTATACAACTGTGTCCATTTTAATACTCACATGTTTTTATTTTATTAAAATACTAATAAATTTCAAATGAAATTTAAGAATCTATAAACTTTAAAAAAAAATCTAATTTTATTTTGTGTTTGAGAAATAAAATTAAATAAATTGTGTATAATCTTAAAATTTTAATATTTTTAAGTTTGAAATATTAAATTTAGTTTGTTTTCTGAAATAAAATAAATAATTTTTTTTCCTTTAAAATTAATTTTTTAAAAGTGTAAACATTGCCCCCGAGTTTATTCAGCTTCTTTCTTAAATCTTCAAGTAAAAATAAAAAAAAAAAATTTTTCTTAGATTTTAAATACTTTTAAAATTTTCCTTTGAAATTTATTTGTATATTAATTAAAACAAACAAGGTTTGGGTATTAAAATGGATAGAGTTACAAAAATTTGTGTATTTGAATGGATAAAATAATTAGTTGGAATATTAAACTAGGTAGTGAACAATTTTAGATATTAAAAATTTAACAAAATTTAATTGAGATAATTTATAAATAAAAACTTAGCATAACTGACTTCCACTTCATAAAGGGGGGGGGGGGCGAGGCACGTTACCTTTAGTAAATGAATAAAAAAAACTGTCCATCCTACTTGTAAATTTATGAGCTGAAACCATAGTAACATGTTTTGAGTGAGAATATTAACCCTACATGTGACTTTCAGTCACACCCTAACAGTTATTTACTCTCTCTGTTTCATTTTAATTGTTGTTTTATGTTTTTATATACAAATTAAAAAATATTTAATTTTATATATTTTCGAGATAAAAACACAATTATTTATACATCTAACCATTTTTTAATCAATAGAAAAATAGAATAACAGATAAAATTAATAATTTTTTCTTTGAAATTATAAAACAACATTTATTTTAAAACAAAAATTTTACTCTACAACGACAAGTAAATCGAAACGGAGGGAGTATGTACAAGTTGATTATTGGAAATCTTCAGCTTCCTCAAGTTGGAAGAGTATGGGAAAATTAATGAGTACTACTATATATCATAAATATCCTTACCTCGAGTTGGAAGAGAAAACCTTTTTTTTTTATCAAGAACATATAGATATAGTTTATATTTCCTATGTATAACTGGATTAGGAGATAATTTCAAGTTTCAGGTCGGCTAAGAACAGTGCCGGCCCTGATTTACAGGGTTGGAAGCAACAATATTTGTAGGATTTAATAATGTAAGGCCAGACTGAAATTGGCTTGTTATTGTTATGTTCAATTTGTTTCTCCATCTATCTTGTAGATGTGTGTCCCCATCCCTATCACCTTGGTGAACGACTATTCAAATACATTGGTTTGAGGAACCACTTGCTGAGATGCATATATCGAATACGCATATACCCTCTGGAATCTCGACCTTCCCGGTTTATCAATACCGCACAACGGCTAGCCATACAGTTTTTCCTGCAGCAACAACGTCGATTAATGCAAGCTTCAAAGCGGCTTGAAGAACCGTTGGGAAGACTAATGCATTTGCTGCTTTGCAATACTCTTCGCTTGCAAGTTCGCCATTTGACATTCTTCTTTACTTGAATGTGTTCTAATTAAGGAAACCAGTTATACTCAATTTAGTAAATAGTTAATTAAAATTTCATAATTTTGGAAGTCAATGTTTATGTAAAGCATCTCTAGAGATCAAGCGATATATCAATAGTAACAGTTTAAATTAATTATAATCAAATCAATTATATTTTCAAAAAAAAAAAATAATACTAAAATTAAACAATTTCCCAAAACCAGTGTGTAGAGTAGTAATATGCATTTATAAAAAAAAATTTGACTAACAAAAATTAGTATTTATCATCAAACACACTAGTTCTTTCATCAGAAAAACAAATTTTAATTTGTTTGATGATACGAACAATAAATTCAACTAATTCAAATCATCTCTAGTATTTTTTTTTGGGTAACTAGTTAATATCATAAATATGAAAGTTTGGTTAATATGAAAGTTTGGTTATACAAGACAGCCTATTTTTGTGTGTTCCCTTGGCAAAAAAGAATAAAAAGCAAGGAAAACACAGTAGATGATTTACAGTGTGAGTCACTGAATCCAATTTGACATAAGAGAGCCGAAGTTCCGCCTATTTCTTCTTGCTGTGATTATGTTTCGAACTTCCCTGTCAATGGCCTTGATGTGATAAGAGGTGGAGTGAAGGCGCTGTTGTGCACATAACTGACTCTGTATGTATATGGTTTGTCAACGTTCTTGTTGTTGTTGGTATGAAAAACTGAGGAAGATCACGGATAAATAGGTTGATATAACAAAGACAGAGGAAAAGAGAGATTTGATTTCAAGATTCATTTAAACTTAGTGCCATGCATTAAGACGCTAAACCAATACCATAAAACAATACTGCATGCAATAAAATTCACTCACAAACAAAAAATCCCACACAATTTATTCATTATAAGATTTGTAGCTAGCCCGTACTGTTGATTTCAGACTATCAACCCAATCATTGTTTATTTTCCAAATGCCACATCTATTTCTGGAACTCGATAACAGAATAAGAATACGCAGGACAAATGACTTCACATCGAATGAAACCCGACTCGAATGCTAAGTTTTCGAATTGTGAAAGAGATCTCTCTTTACCACCCGAACATTGTGTCAACATCAGCAGGTCCATGGCGAACACAGTGTCAGATAAAAGGTCACCACCCTTTGGTTCTGTTGGTGTAACCCTCTCTACAATGATCACTTTCCCTTTTTCTGGAAGACTCTTCCAACAATTCTTTAGAATCTTTATACAATGTTCGTCCGCCCAATCATGTAATATCCACTATCAATAATTTAGCCATTTAATATCAGAAATGACAGACTTCAATAACCTCGAAGATCTCAAACGTTAAATAGTAGTAAGATTTTGTGTAATTTATTTATTTATTTATTTTTTTTTTTTTTTAATTTAATTAAAAAACCTTTATATGTCAACTTACTTTCATAAAGACAGCATCTCCCTTTGGAACTTCTGTAAACATGTCTCCAGAGACATGCTCAACGCCTATAGTTAGTAACATTACAAGTTTAGGAGGTAGTTACTAATAGTAACACTCCAATTCAAAACTTTTAAGTATAAGATTTATTTAGTTTTGTACCTGGATAAAATGGAGCATTGGTTAAAACCTGAGCTAGGTCAAAATTAACGCCCTTGATATGAGGATACTTGGACGTGATTAAACCTAATATGGTGCCATTTGCTCCTCCTACATCCACAAGAGTCTTAACACCTTCAAACCCTCTATAAACTTCTAGAACCTTCTTCATGACCATAGTGGAAGATTCCGACATTGCCTGGTGAAATATCCCACTGAACCGTTTGTCCATATTAATGTATTCAAATATTCTCATGCCGTGTGCATTGCTGAACGCATCTCTTCCTTCCAGTATCACATCCTTGAGCTTTGTCCTACAAAAGTAAAGAATAAAAAAAAAAAAACTTCAGTTTTTAATTTACTTTAGGTTTATAAGTTTATATATAACATTTTTATGTGAATCGGTTTAACTGAAAATAAAAAAAAAAAGTGAATCAGTTTAATAAGTAAGCTAATAACCGCTTTCAAGTAAGTATAAGATAGATCACTGAAGACCTTACCAAGTCTTAATAATGACTTTGTCATGCAACATGATGAGCAAAGACGCGAGAGAACCAGAACCCTCACTATCTTTCAAGAAATATTTGCAAACCGGTTCGGCTGCATATACCCTTTCCATCTTTCCGGTTCGACCGTTTTCTCTGCTTTCAACTATTCGACACTTCAACATCGAGTGGCTGACGAGTAATCGCAGCATCCGGTCCAGCAAAACCGGTGCCTCCGGGTTCATTGGTTTGGTTGGAAGACTGAACGTTATCTCGGAGGGTGAAAGCCACGCGCCGTTGCCTGCAGCAACGATGGTGTCAATGACGCCGAGCTGCAAGGCGGCTATAAGAACCATAGGGAAAGCCACAGTGTTCGCTATACTCTCAGCTTGCAAGCTCGCCATGTTCTCGTCGGCTGCTTGTTCTTCTTTGGTTAAAACGTGTTTAGGGTTAGTGGTTACGGGACCTTGAAAATGGTTTGACATTATTGTGGTTGGTCGAGAGATTGAAGTTAGATGACAAAGGTAAAGTTTGGTTTGAGAGTGTTGTTTTAACTCTCACAACAAATTACCGTTTTATAGGGATCGGAGAACTATCAAGCCCAGTGTACCCGGCTTTAGATTTGGAATGGTGACCAAGTTTACGTCTAATATTTTTATTTTTACAGGGCATGCATGGAGTCGGCCGACAGGGTATTGTCTACATTTGTCTAAAATATTAGTGTTATATTTTTCTCAAAAAAGCATTAATATTTATCTTTTGTGTTCATCGAGAAATTAAGGTGAATGGAACATTGGGACTATCGGAGTGGCGAGTGGACCATCACCAAAAGAAATCTCTTCACTACTGTGCCTTATTTATTGCCAGATTAAGAAGAAAAAAAAAACTATTTAAAGTGTTTATTTGAAAACTGTGATCGTATGTATATTTCTATTTGCGTTTCTCATGGTCTCTGAATGTTTCTTTAACTGAAATTTCATTAAATATTAAAGAGATACAGAGGTGGGTGGATACATATTTGGAATACACAAATCAGCACTATTAAGATATGATCCTGGTGACAGTGCTAGAAAAAAAAAGCCCTAACAAAAGAAAACAACTAACAGCTAAACATACATTAACAGAACTAAAGTTGATGGTTTATTTTATTAAATTTTTAGTTGAGGTTTTTTTACGATTCATCTTTAGTTGATGAGTTTTATTACTAAAAACTCTATATATATAATAAAGATATTAGGTCCTTTAACTATCAAGAATTCAAGTATCGGGGGGAACAAATTTAGATCTGGGATGGTTGCACCATTTGTCCCCTATGTTAAACCAAATAACGCAAGTCCACACAAAGATACTGTCATAGTAAGCAATTAAGCAAACAAATACCTTGTGGTCCTTTGATAGAAAGTCACTAAAATAACTGACTCCTCCTCAAGTAAATTGTACAAACAAACTGAAAAGCTGAGCTTCAATAACATGAAACAGGGATCGAAAGGCAAAGTCGAATTAGGAACGACCAAATGACACCAAGAAGAAGCATAATATTGTCATATACTATAGTTTCTTTATATTATACATGTATTCACAAACCACTGATTTTAGTATTATTTTCAGTTTCATCTTTGTGATAGCATATCTCCTATATATTAATTAGGATCATTTAAAAAGTTATAACCTTAAGCTTGTATTAATTAAAAATAACTTCAGTCCTATGTGGTATATCTCTTTAACTTCTAAATTTTATTTAACACAATTCTAAAGCACCTTACATATATCCTAGTTTAAATATATATTTACTAGTAAGATGTCGGTCGCATATCTTATTGATCTTAAAAATTTGTTATTCATCATTTCCGTAAATAAAAGCTATGAATTACCTAATGTGATTAATATATATATATATATATATATATATATATATATATATGTGACAATTAATAATTCCAATAATAAAGATTTCCTAACAATTTGTATACCCTCTACCATTTTTGTTTAAATATATGTTATTAAAATAAACTACACAATTACATTATTTATTAAAAAAATATATTTTTGTATATATTTTATTTTGAACTTTTTAAAACAGGTATAAATTACTAAAATGTTAAAAGTCTCAAATAAACTTTCTGTGAATAATGGTTTAATTTTTTTATTATAATAAGATACAAATAATTATAAAATACATGAGTAATAAGTCTTATTTAATATGTTTATATTAATCCATATATATATAATTTAATTTAAATTACATACCATATAAAAATATATACTTCTATTTTGATATTTTCTTTGAAAAAATATTGCGAAGTTAATATTTTAGTTTTAAAATTTTCATTCAATTTTTAATAGTTCAAAATTTTGCTATAAAAATATATTGATAATCATAAAACCATATAATGAGAAATTCATTTACTAAACATACATATTAAAATATATTATAGATATTGTTAATGTCTTTTATATTTAATTGTATCTAATATAAGATGTATAAAATTGATTGTTTTGATTTATTTACCATAAATCGTTTTTTAATAAATAAGAGTAGTCATTTGATTTAAATGCACACACCAAATTATTTATATATGGAATAGCGATTGAGTTCTCAGTTATTCAATCTATATATTTTTTATTTATTCTTTCACAATATGTAGAAAAATATGAAATAAACAATATAGTTTGTAGATAAAATATTTATCCTACGTAGATGTTATATAAAAAATTAGGAAAAGAAAATAAAAAACAATTTTATTTATATGATTTCACCATATATCACAAAATCGCGAATGAATAACATATAAAGCAAGATCCACGATACTTACAATTTATTTTTCCACCATTAATAAATGATTATATATACAATCTCAAATTACATTTAGTTTACAGATCGACTAACATATTAATTTTTTTTCTCATAACTAAATGTTTATATTTTATTTTTTAAATTCACTCTGCGCAAGACGCGGGTCTATCCTAATATATTATATATGACAATTTTGTATGGAACTAAAAAAACTTAAAATTTATATGAAATTAATCCACAATCACGATCAGTTTTTAATGAAACATTAATGAATTCTTAGTCAAACTATTGGACCAATGGGACTTCTATTATCACATCATTTTAAATAACTTTGAGGTGTATTAGCAATATCCGTAAATCCATATGACAAGAAAATATAATCTTTAGTTAAGGAACACCAGGAAACGATTGATCATTACTTATATACATATACGTTAGTTTAAAGATGAACTAAATTTTGATCCGTGCAACCACGCGGATCTTCTTTTTCAGTCTTATAAACATATATATTTATTTCAATTTATTAGTGGTATACAATTTTAATATTACCATATATTTAAATATTAATATACCTATTTCAAATATAATAAGTTTATAGTTTACATGGTGTAATTAATCAATAATTTAAAATCATCACATGTATTTATCTCTTTTTATTATATATTTATGTTACTGTATTTTGATTTAGTTATTAAAAATTTTAACATATGCATGAAACGACATATTTGAAAATTATTTTATATCAAATTTATATTCAATTCTGACTTGCCAACCTTCAAAGTCGAATTTCCTTTTGGCAATATTTTTTTCACGTTTATTCATTTAAAATATATTCTTTGTATGTATAAAAGTCTAAGATATGTCAATTTTTGTATATATATCATATAGTTTGCGAATGTTAAGTCATTATGTCACTGTATCATACTTTTAGCATAAATATTTTATATTATGAAAATAAAATTATAAATTTTATCAATTTAATATAATTTATTATATCTAATTCAATATAATAATTTTATTTTAACATGAATTATTATTATTAGAAAATAGATAAAAATAAGATAAAATTTTTATGTTTCATTTTATAAATGATAATTGAATATATATTAATGCATAATAATAGTTGATTGCTAATTATAAAATTAGTTAAAATACTTACGTAAACTTCCTGAAAATTAAGATTTAATAAAATATTTTTCAACAGATTTGTTAGAATTATATATATATATATATAGTAATGAAAAGATATCATGATTAAAAAAGTTATAAATA
Organism: Eruca vesicaria subsp. sativa; assembly: GCA_932364175.1. Taxonomy (NCBI): domain Eukaryota; kingdom Viridiplantae; phylum Streptophyta; class Magnoliopsida; order Brassicales; family Brassicaceae; genus Eruca; species Eruca vesicaria. The sequence goes on along the minus strand of CAKOAT010216265.1, from coordinate 278,514 downwards.
TTTTATATTATTAGCTTTAATGAAATACATGTTAATTTTTATACATGTATTATATAGTTTGCGAATGTTAACCCTTGTTACCAACATAGTATATTTTGAACTATTAGGAGTTAATTGTTATATTAGGAATGAAATATTATTAAACCATATTATTATTAATAAATTAAAGATAACTGATTTCTAGTGAGGATCCATTTTAAAAAATATTACACAAGAATCAAGGTTAACACTTATGTTTTAATATATAGAACTAGATCCCGCGCAACCACACAGGTATTTATTTTAATTTTTTAAATTTTTATTTGTATTAGATGTATATTCGTATTACATAGTAGTTGTAATATGTTTAGTGTTTTGAAATTCGACCGAGTCCGATAGCGAACCGGAAATCTGGTTTGGATTTTAGGAAAAAAAATTATATAAAAAGTCTTTCAACCACTGGTTGATCCACCGTGTAGAAATTTTCTAGTTTTTTTTCCTTGGATTTTTGTAACTATGTTAATAAAATTTGTTTTGCATTCTATATTAAAAATTAGATTTTTGTTTTTTTGTTTTTATACAATCATTTTCTTCTACTAACTTTGTTTGTCCTTCGATTTTTAATGTTGTTTGATTTTTTTTTGTTTATTGTGAATCTTACAATTTGATTTCTGTAATTTTGATTTTTATTTGTCGTGTTTAGATTTGTAAGATTTCACTATGCTACTGGAAGAAAATTAATGATTATGGAGAATTAATTAAAATTTAATATTTTTGGGTTATTTTAGATTTAGAATATAATTTTATTATTCACATTAGATATAAAAATACTAATGAATTTTAAGTCTTGATATTTTAATATGTTCTAATTGCTAACTTGTCACAAAAATATTTAAATAGTCTAATATTTTTCAGTATGTGAATTAAAAATAAAGGTAAAGAAAACTAAATTTAAGTATTTTTTATATATATTTTTAAAAAATTATTTCTTATTTTGTAATAGCTAGTATATTATTATGTAATAAAATAATTTATTTATTAACATGTGGTCAAAGGAAAAACTCAGATTTTATTAGTGTTATTTTGAATGTTGTGTTATGATATATATTAGAATTTATTTAATCTCCTTAGAAATAGAAAACTCATGGAAAATATCCATTGATATATATTAGAATTTACTTAATCTCCTTAGAAATAGGAAATTCCTGGAAAATATCTATTGTTCCGAATGTGTCGGCATAAATAAATTCTTGTTATTAATCTGAGTTTATTTAGATTAAAAATATATCTAATTAATTATTTGTTTTTTACTAGTTGGCATTATTTGAGGAAACCATTCAATAATTGGAAAAGACAAACATTTTAAATACTAACCTAATTAAATTCTTAGTAGCATTAGATAGTAAATAATGTGCAAGTTTTAGAGGTATTTTGGTACTATGTTTTAATAAAGTAGATATATCTAGGGCTGGACAAAAAAACCGAACCCGAAAATTCAAACCGAATCCGGCCCGATAAGTACCGAATGGATCTTGTTTTACGGTATTTCGGGTTATGGGTATTACCCGAACCGAACCCGAACTTAAATGGATATCTGAAAGAACCCGAAACTTTAAAACTCCTAAAAAACTTGTATCATATCCAATGTAAATTTCAAATATGTTTTCCAAAACAGATTAATATATTATTGAGTATCTACAATAATTAGTTATGATATAAATAATTAACTCAAATATTTAGTCTAATGTATAGTGTTATTTGGTTATTATTAATGTTTATGATTGACATTACATTTTGAAGTTAAGTTACGAATAAATTTGTTTTGAAGTTTATATAATGTTGTTTTTTTTTAAAGTGTAAATAGTACTTCTTACGTTTATAGAATTGTTAGTTGTTAACTTTATTTTTTTATGTTTCATCATGTATAATATTGCGTTCATACAAGGTTTTGGTTTGTCATTAATCAGACAATATTATTTTGAAGGAGAACAATATGGTTTGTAGATGCTAAACCATATTGTTCAATGACAAAACTTATTTGGTTGATAGACGAGTTTCACAATATTATTTTGAAGGAGAACAATATGGTTTGTAGAAGCTAAATACACAATATTAATAAAATGATTGAAAATATAGTGAGTTTAATTGAGTATAAATTAATATTTTTAGAACCGATAACTCGATTAGTATCCGAAACCGAAATTATTTCGGGTTCAACCGGATCTTGGACATGTTACTAAACCCGAACCGAACCCGACTAAACCCGAACCGAATCCGACCCGAATTTTTATAATATCCGAATGGGGCTGAAATTCATGAACCCGAAAACCCGAAACCTGAAACTCGATTGGGACCCCGATTGCCCAGCCCTAGATATATCTAATTGTAACTAAACCTAATTTAATAATTTACTTCGTATATCTGCAGCGTCATACCAAATCTTGAGGGATAAATTAACTATAAAGTCCGCCTTTATTTTAATTACAAAACAAAAGTAGGGAAGGGACTTTTTAATATATTATATGATCATCATTATGTCAAATCTTTCAGGTGATTTAACAAGATCCGTCAGTTAATCATGTGAATGTTTTTTTTCAAACAACCACGTGAATCACGATATCGCCCAAAAGTTACTACTTTTGTTAATGTTTTTGATTTCCGGCCAGAGGGGTCATAATCAATGACCGTGCCAGACAAAATTTCTTAGGAGACAAGCATTATAAGATTTAAACCTAAAATTTAATGTTATGAGTAGGCATTTTAAGTTTAGAAAAAATTACTCCGAGGGACACATTTTGAGTTTGCAATTACATATAATAACACAACTTGATATGACATACTTTCTTCTTATGCTTTGTCTACAATGGCGGATCCAGACTCAGATTTTAAGGATATCATAAAATAACCTTGGCCCATAATTAAAATAATGTTATACAAAAATCAGTATATAATTACACTTGATGGATTCGATCCCAGGTGTGTAAAAAGTGGGGAGACTAAACCAAATAAGCCAACTGATTCTTTGGAAAATAGTAATAAACTAGTTGTAATATAAATTTAATCTGTGTTAGCTGACCCACCATTGCACAACGTGGGTCCGCCTCTGATTGTCTATTTTATCATCTAAATAAACTAACTAAACAATTTATTTTTTTCTAACTTAACAAAATTGTTCCCATCACCAAACCCATATATCATATGTTTCTTTGTCTCTTATCTCAAATCTCTATTTCAAAACTTTGTTCTCAAATCCAATAATCCTAATGTTTCGTCAGATGTATCCACGCAACCGATAAACATCGTCGTTGGATGGATCTCTGTTGATGATGGATCTGGAGGATGGTGGTTTCTCAACTTTGGTAAATCTGTTTGGAGGCGGAGGTCCTTTGATCGGATTGAATCTGGAGTGAAGCACGCTTGATTAGGGTTTTCGAAGCATCTGAGCGTCAACGGCAGGAGCGGAGGTTGAGTCTTGAGGCTAAGTCTTGGGATCTGTTGTTATGGCAATGGGATTCCTCCAGGAGTGGCTCCGACTTAAAAGCTTCAACGACAGTGGATTTGTGGATTCCTGAGAAACAGCTCAGCTATGATGTAGCTACCATAAAACACATATCATCCACCAAGCACTCGTCCATGAGACACCATCCACAAGCTATCATCCACGATGAACCCGTCCACAAGAACAGTTGTGGACAGGTAGGGAAGAAATACATGTTAACCGAAAAAAGTGATGATAATGATACACGTATAAGAAACAATGATGGTGATGGCTCTTGAAAAAAAAATTGTGATATAGAAGAAACGCGAAGGTGGTGGTAGTGGAAAAAACGGGACTGTTGTGAAGGATCAGCGACAACTGTCCAGCAATCTCTCGTCCATGAGGCACCATCCATAAGTTCCATCTACGATGAACCCGTCCACAAGGACGGTTGTGGTCAGTGGTTGAGCTGATATTATTGAGGTGATCAGAAGAGTTGCGGATGGAGCTTGGTGATGGATACAAAAATGGTAATTTAGTTGGAAGAGATAGTGTAAGTGGTGATTAAAACGAAGGTGATAACTAAAAGGGGGAAAATGATAATAAAGATATAGGAGAGAGACACTTGTTCAATCTCAAGCTGGATCCAATTATTATTTTTTTAAATTATGCTACTCTTTTTCTTTAAAAAATGAAGGGCTTTAGTATTCCAAATTTTTTCTCTCTCCTTCACAAAATGTCTTTCTTTTTTACAATGTGTATTTAGATATTATCAAAAGTCAAAATGTGTCTTTTATTGTAACTGTCTCATAAGTTTATGAGTGAATGGATTGGTGATCATGTAGTATTTTTTTTGATAATCAACTATAGGAGGCATTATCTATTGGGCTTATTTGTGGTTTAGCTATAAAAAAAATAAAATTAGATTTTTAGAGAGAATGAAGAAAGAGATAGGAAGAGAGAGAAGGGGATTTTCGCTACTGACCTAATTTTGATTTTTGTTGTAGTTATAGAATGCAATTTCTCTTATCTATTTATATAATTAATTTGTATTTATATGTTATGGGTCATGGGTGAGTGGTGATAAACTGATAATATAGTTTTCTTTCTAATCATCATTCACGTAATAAGCTGGTCTACGGAAACACGTGAATCAGGATATATACCACTTTTAAGTTATAAATAAATGGTCGATAGTGATTGATCATTTTACTTATTTTAATTTACCAATAATGGTGTAAATTATAATCATATGTAACATGTTGTATATGCCGTCGTCACTGACGTCATTATATGATTTCACATCTATAGTATTAAAATAAAACGATACACGTTTTGAAAACGCAAATTTTTGTTGGACTATAAACAAATTTTGATATGAATTAGTATTTTAGAATTGATGTTAATAATGTTACAAAATTGTATTATATCAATTTTTTTTTGAAAAATTAGATAATTTATAAATTAGTTTATTTGAGGTTTTGTATGTACATTTTTAATGTAACTCTTTCTAGATCTTGGTATTTTATCCGGATCCAAAAACACGACCGAAATCGACCCGACAATATAAGTTCGGTTCGGATCCATGACAAAGTACCTACTGCTATTTTTAAAGACTTGCAGGAGTTGATTCTAGTCCGGATACCTAAACGTACTCAATTTGTTTTTTTCATATTAGATATGTTTGGATATTTCATATATGGTTTTGGTAATATGTATATTCTTTTAAGTTTCAGTTACAGTTTTAGGTTTCGGGTAAAATTCAACAAATATATATATATATATATATATATATATATATATATATATGGATATTCAACTCAAAATTTTGGGTATTTTTTGTTTTTCGAGTCAGATTAGGTAAAATTCAAGGTTTTCAGGTATTTGAATATATTTGAGTATTTATTTGTGGTTTGAAGTATTTTTTTGAGTTTCAAATATTTTTCAGATTTATTGGTACTTCGGGTCCTAAATATCCAAATCTACCCAGACCCTCTACATACCTCAAAGTTAGAAATTACCACATTGGCTATATATAGAAATTAGATCATTCACGGAAATATTGAAAATATTTTCTTTAGGATAATAAATCATTAATTTTATAACTTGTTTGTATAAATATCCCCAAACATTAAAATACTATGATAATAAACCGATTTGTGTATTATTACCATATACTACGTTATAAACAGGTTTACTCTAAAAATAATAATATGTTTGATTTTAAACATATTGGTCGTGAAAGGGATTGTTCAAATTTTTTCTTTATATTCTTCATTGTCAAACACCAGCTATGAAAACTAACCAATGGAAAGGATGGAGAGTACGGTTGCATAGTTGGTGGCTCAAACAAATGATATTGTATAGTGGATGAAATCAGTCACGTATTATAAAATTAGTAAAACGTGTTTAAGAAGATAATATATCATATGGTATAAGTTTATAGTAATGTATTGTGGAAAATAAGAATATTAACCAATAAGAGTAATGTATAATAAATAAGAATAGTGACTAATCTATTTTTAGAGAAATATAAGATAAATTATATGATATAATGTTATCGTACCTTGTTGTTGGAGAAATATTAGAGAAGACCAAAAAAGGTAGTCCAATAAAAGGGTAAAGTAACATTTCATAGGTAGCTTTTTTAGTACTTTTTCTTTTCTAATAGTATTGATTCATGATTTTTTTTTATATGTGATTTTTAATTTAAATCATTATAAGAAAAATTATTAAATTTTACATAACATAACTATAATACTTTTTCATATTTGTATTTTTTTGTTTGAAATATAAAAAAATTATGAAAATTCTAACAAAATCTTTTAAATAGCTTTTAAAATCTTTTTAAAAGATATTTTCGAAAATTTGTTAACTGAAATTTTATCATAAATTATAATTAAAAATTTAATTCATTTGTGATTTAAAACATAAACTAAAACTATGTAAAATAATTTTAACAGTATATTTGATTCTCTATTATGTAGGTCCAACTTAATTTAACTTCCACATATATTTCAAATTTAGAAATAAAACAAAAAGATTTAAAATAGTATTTTTACATAATAATGTTTTTTTAAAAAATGTTACAAAATACAAATTTATAAATTTTATAATAATAATATTATAAGCCACAAAACATGATTATAAAATTAGATAATATATAACATCAAAATAGATTAATATATTGATAAATTTTGTTTTATAACCTACAACATTTTTAGTATTCTAAAAAACTCGCACGATCGTGCGGATCAAGATCTGTTTAAAATTGCAACTGATGTATAATAATTTTCAAAATGAAAAATATAAATTTTATTTCTTATATTAAGAAAAAAACATAGATTGGGAGAATAATAACAAAGCTTCTACTATTTACAGCTCTTCCTTTGCGGTCGACTCCTCGGTCTTCTTAGGCTCCTAAATCTTAGTGCTAGTTGTAGTAGTCTCTGCACCATGTGAAGTTGTTGCCTTGTTCTTATTAATTAATCAAGCTGATGATGTCTTCCTTTGTCCTGTCTCCTTCGTACTCTATAACGTTTCCACTAGCTGATCTCAAGTAATTAGTCGGGAAGCCTTTCACGTCAAAGGGTTCACTTGGGATATCATTTTTTGTTGCTTTCTGTCAATGTTCTTAAATCGTTAGGAGGCGCTTTATAGAAGATTATCATTTAGGTGGATATCTAGACCGATTTTTTGAACCCCAAAACCAAATTTTAAAATATCGGTTTGGAAAATACCGATTTTAGAACACTGCTCATGTACACCGACAGATTTTAGGGTTATCAAAACGATTTTACATGTAGCACGGAAAAAATAAATAGAGGCGGACTAATTTTGCTATGCTCACACTTGAGTCATTTTGCCACTCTAAAGTCACTTCGTCCAAGATACGGGCAAGCTTTTGGAAATGTTCACTCCACGGTGCACAGAACTCATGGATGTCTTTATCAGTTTTTGTTTTGTAAGAAGATCAATATAAGTATTTGTAAGAGTTGTCAAATGTTGCTCACCATTCTTTCCAGACTTGAAGACTACGTCGTCAAGGCTCTCAGCTACAACAACCATTACTGGTTCGTTGTTCTCAGCTGGAATAAGCTGAGGTTTTCTGTAAAAGAGAATGTAACCTTGAAGTTCTTCATCGATGATTCAATCTGGTCAACCAAAACGATGAATTATCAAAACATTATTACCCATCAAAACCAGAAGATCACATGCCGGTGATCTGACATTTTAAATATTTGTGATAGTCTAAACAACCGGTTTACCTATGCTCAAGACCGGGCCTTGGTCATAGAAGACATCAAAACATTTATAAGAATGATGTTAAAAACTTTTACCTGAGTAAGCAGGACAAGAATTGCTCAACACATGGGTGGTTGCTTGAATCACTGTCTAAGACAGTGACTAGTGGAATGCTTGATTCTTTGTCAAGGAGCGAAAGTACATCCAACTAAGCGAAAGTCGACGGTCGATTTATTGATCGAAAATATTTAACAACCAAAAAGATGTGATCATAGAAGATCTTCTTTTTTTCGTTTTTTTCTTTTTCAAGCAGCATTTTATAGAAAGAACAGAGACGAAGAGGTTTTATTTGAATCTTCATTTTTGGCTTTCATTCTGATACAATTTAAATGAGAGCTGTTGTTATTTTTTTGTGGGGGCTGAATCGAATTATATAATCATTATCAAAAATCACAACATCCTGTAAAAACAGAGGACATGAGTGATAGACACCCTCATACATGATTACTTGTAAGTGAAAATTTAGCTAAGGTATCTGCACATGAATTCGAATCACGTTTGCAAATAAAAATGTAATCATGAAAGAAAGGAAAAAAAGTGAATTCCATCACCTAGGGTTTTAAAAAAAGAAAATATTGAGTCTTTTTCTAATAACATAAGAGAAAGGGATTGCCTTTGAATGTAAAGGCTAAACATCTCAGCGAATTGTTCATCAGAAGCAATGTACTCGAAGACTTCATGCCATAGGCAGAAATAAATGCATCTGTTCCTTGTAATATAACCTCCTTTATATGACCTATAGAAAAAATATTAGTTAGGAAATTATGTAAATTAACTTGACAAAAATTGAACTCCTTAGAGCAGCTGCAATGGTTGAATTAGGGAGTCTTTAGCCCCCAATCCTTAGTGCTTTTAAAATTAAAAAATAGAATTTAAACTTAGTTTGGTAAGGATCAATCCTTGAGTAAGGATTTTAAGGATCAAATCCTTAGTGACGTTGTAAGTTTGTTTCTGTGTGTTTTCCGTTCCATTTCGGTCCATTCTAATCGGAATCTTTGGTGTTGAAGTTTAATAATTATTGTATCTTGTCTTATTTAATCATGTAATTAATAAAAATTTTAATTTCTCATTTTTAATAAAAAAAAAAAATTTCTTAAGGACTCCAAAATGGAGTCCACCATTGGACTGGATTTTTTGTTTAGAGTTCTTAACTATTCAAAAAAAAAAATTAATTAATGGCTAAGGACTCCAACAATGGAGTCCACCATTGTGAATTCTCTTACTTAATAATCTATAGTACGTACAAAGACGTGAAAATGACGTGATCATGGCAGAACATGAAGAGATATCTGAGAGAACCCGAGTCGTCACTAGCTTTCAAGAAAAACTAGCAAACCAGTTCAGCTGCGTATACCCTCTCGATCTTTCCGGTTTTGGTCGTTCTCTCCAATTTCAAGACCGAATGGCTAGCGAGTAACCGCATCATCCGGTCCAGCATCATTGGAGCCTCAGGGTTGGTGGGTTTAGTAGGGAGACGAGACGCTATCTCGGAAGGCGAGAGCCACACGCCGTCCTCAACGGTAGCTATCGTGTCGATGGCTCCCAGCTCCAACACAGCTTTGAAGACCATTGGGAATGTCAAGGAGTACACCATGCATCCTCTCGGCTTGGAAGGCCACCATTTCTTGAGAATCTTGTTGTTTTCTTCTTCTTTGGTCAGAACCGGTTTATGAGAAGGGCTTAAGAGCACTTCCAATGGAAGTTCTACTCATTGGAGTTTTTAAAATGCACATATATATATATATATATATATATATGTGTATGTAATTGTAGGATCCACTATTTTGTAGAAAACCTCATCATAAAGATTTTTAAAATCTCTCTATTAAAAACTTTTAGGAGTTCTCCACAAAATAATAGACCCCACAACTATATCCACATAATATATATATATACATTTTAAGGACTCCAATGAGTAGAATCTGTGCTTTAAAGGGCTTTTGAAGTTGGTTTGCCATTAGTTGATATTGGTTGAAAACGGAGAAGATAGGTAGATAACAATGTAAGCAATGGAAAAGCGAGGCTTGGTTTCAACATCCATGCCTTGTGCCATTTTATACTGTAAATTGATGGTAAATAACATGCATATCTAATCCTTTTTGGTGTATTAAAAATATATCTGTAGACCATAGGAATTAACCAAAAAAACATGTTTAGTTGTCGTTGTTGAAAATGTATAATTGTATATTATGATTAACCGCGTATGTAGAGGGAGGAGTGGTGGTTGATGATTTAGGTCTTGCGACGTATACTCATAGAGCTTCGTGATTAGATTCCAATATGAACAAAATAGCTACGCACGCGGTCCAGTCCTCTGTATATAACCATGAAGCACTCTATATGTGTTAGTGGTTATTATATACAAATGGAGCGGAAACTGAAGAAGATAAATGACCATAATAATAGCCAAAGACAAAGCTGATGGGGTATGGAAAATTTACGTCCAACTTTTTTGTTTCTGTATTGCAATGATTCAGCTACCATTAATGTCTTTTCTTATCCTTACTTAAAACGACATATATCATTATTATTTTGCAATGATTTATTGACAGCTGTGTTGACAAAGACATTCAGACAGGTACAATTATAAGAATTATTGGACAAGTCGTATATTGGAAATCTTCATCTTCCTCAAGTTGGAAGAGGGTTGGATAATATTATCGAGTTCAATATATGATGCATATCGTAAAGAGATGAACATATAGTTTTTATGTCTTATGTATAACTGGGTTAGGATATAAGCTAAGAACAATGCCGGCCTTGATTTATATTCGGCTGGAAGCAACATTTTTTTATAGGATTTGATAGTGTATAGCCGGACTGAAACAGGCTTGTTACTATTTTGATAAAACATTACTGCATGCAATAAAGGTCATGATCAAATAAAAAATGCACAATTTATTCATTATAAGATTTTTAGCCCGCAATCTTGATTTCAGACTACCAACCCAATCATTTTTTTATTTTCCAAGTGCCACATCTATTTGTGGAACTCGATAACAGAATATGAATACGCAGGACAAATGACTTCACATCGAATGAAACCTGACTCGAATGCTAAGTTCTCGAATTCTGAAAGGGATCTCTCTTTACCACCCGAACATTGTGTCAACATTAGCAGGTCCGTGGCGAACATAGTTTCAGATAAAAGGTCACCACCCTTTGGTTCTGTTGGTGTAACCCTCTCCACAATGATCACTTTCCCTTTTTCTGGTAGACTCTTCCAACAATTCTTTAGAATCTTTATACAATGTTCGTCCGCCCAATCATGTAATATCCACTACCAATAATTTAGCCATTTAATATCAGAAACGATACTTCAATAACCTCGAAGAGCTCAAAAGTTATATATAAAAAAATTGTGTGACTTATTTTAATAAGAAAAATTGAAAAACTTTTATGTAACTTACTTTCATAAAGACGGCATCTCCCTTTGGAACTTCTATAAACATGTCTCCTGAGACATGCTCAACTCCTATAGTTAGTGACATTACAAGTTTAAGAGGTTACAAAAAGTAGCACTCCATTTCAAAACTTTATATTATAAGATTTATTTAGTTTTGTACCTGGATAAAATGGAGCATGGGTTAAAACTTGAGCTAGGTCGAAATTAACGCCCTTGATATGAGGATATTTGCATGTGATTAAACCTAATATGGTGCCATTTGCTCCTCCAACATCCACTAGAGTGTCAACACCTTCAAAACCTCTGTAAACTTCTAGAACCTTCTTCATGATCATAGTGGAAGATTCCGACATTGCCCGGTGAAACAACTCACCGAACCGTTCGTCCAAGTTAATGTACTCAAAAAGACTCATGCCGTGTGCAGTTCTGAACGCATCTCTTCCTTCTAGTATCACATCCTTGAGATTTGTCCTATGAATTTTATTTTTTTAATTAACTTTTCATTTACTTTTAGGTTTTAATAGAACCAATTTTATGTGAATCGGTTTAATTAGCTGACCAATAACAGGTTACAAATAAGTAAGATACATCACTGAAGCACTTACCAAGTCTTAAAAATGACTTGGTCATGGAACATGATGAACAAAGACGCGAGAGAACCAGAACCGTCACTATCTTTCACGAAATACTTGCAAACCGGTTCGGCTGCATATACCCTCTCCATATTTCCGGTTCGACCGTTTTCTCTGCATTCAACTATTCGACACTTCAACATCGAGTGGCTGACGAGTAATCGCAGCATCCGGTCCAGCAGGACCGGCGCCTCGGGATTCTTCGGTTTGGTTCGGAGACTGGCCGTTATCTCCGATGGTGAAAGCCACGCGTCGTTGCCTGCAGCAGTGATGGTGTCGATGACGCCAAGCTCCAAGGCGGCTTTAAGAACCATAGGGAAAGCCACAGTGTTCACTATACTCTCAGCTTGCAAGCTCACCATGTTCTCTTCTTCTTTGGTTAAAACCTGTTTAGGGTAAGTGGGTACGGGCCCTTGAAGATGGTTTGACATTATTGTTGTTAATTAATTGAGAGACTGAAGCTAGATAAGATAGGTAGAGTTTGGTTTTAACTCTCACAATAAGTGTTCCTTTATAGGGATTATAGAACTACATCTCAAGCCAAGTTTACCAAACTTTAGATTTGGAATGGTGACCAAGATTGTCAGATATTTTATTTTTGTGTGGTGGTGGGGGGTGGGGGGAAGTATGTGTATATGGTTTAAATATCACTTTCAGTCTTATATTGTTATCTGCATCATATATATAGTAAGATAATTTTATATGGAGATAAAAATTTATAATTTAAATGAAATATTTAAATTTAATTAGAGATAGAAGCATACTGTTTGTATTAATCATATGATGATTTGACATGTGTTCAAGTTTATATATAGTAATTGTCAAAGATAATGACGATTACAGCAAATGAAAATTTCAAAACAATCAACTCTGTTATTATACATGCAGTAAGAGAGAAATTATGTGTGTCTATCAACCAGCTACTATCCACAGCCAGAAGTAAAAGCCCCAGAAATTTTATCAATATGTATTTTGAGAATTTGAGAGGCAACACAATTATAAATATAATCTCTTACATTTTGCAAGTCATATGTTTTCGTCAAAATTTCAAAATCAAGTTTTCTCGCTAAAATTACCTAATCGATTTATCTTGCAAAGTTAAAATTTCCCACCAAACTAAAAAGTTAAAATTTCCCACCAAATACCTTCAAATTTTTGCATAAACTTTGAATTATTATTTAAGAAAAAAAATAGCTCGAAAAAAAGCTAATGAAATTACAAACTTCCCCTCATGACCAAACAATAAAGCAGGATTGTAGTTTACCATTTTAACCTTGCGAGTGAGAAGACTTACCTAAAATTCTTCTCATGCTTTAGATCTTAAAAATAATTTATAAATTTTAGAAAAATATTTTGATTATTAAAAAACCAAATTATGTAATTATTGACATTTATAAATGATGTAAATTTAAATTTACAAAAATTGAATAGTTTTCAACATAGCTGAATGAATGTAAGTTAGTCATGATATTCTTTTGTTTAGGGTTTGGTAACTATGTTATAGTATTGTATGTGTTTTTAGGGTTAGATTGTGGAATCTTTACTTTTAAAAAAAACGAAATTTTATCTATATGTGTTTATTTTTGTGTATATTAAACAGTTTATAAATTAATTTTAAGTTTAATACAGTTTTTATATGTGATTTAATTAAATATTTGATTTTGGGGTTTTGGAAGACTTAAAATTTTGAAAATATAATGATCTAGAAGACTTTGGATAACTTAACCACAGTTTCCCGCTTAAAATGTCAACAGAATTTAGGTTTCCCACCTAAAATAACTCTTTTGGGTGATTAGTAAGTCATCCGGGGGAATAGTAAGTCTTTCGGGGGAATAGTAAGTCTTTCGGACGAATAGTAAGTCTTCTGGGCGAATAGTGAGTCTTCTGGGCGAATAGTAAATTTAGGGTATAGAAGACTTCTTGGAAGACTTTCATATAAGTCTTCTGTATCAAAAATATTTGACCTAATTGAAATTTTTTTTCATATATAAACACAACTTTACACATTCTTTTTTTTCCTTGCGAATGGAGGAAACAAAAATGTACTGTTTCTCACTCTAAAATTCTCTAACCTCTCCCTAAGCTATTTAAATTTGATAACACCAAACATTATATCAATCTCTCATTTCATGTGTTTCTCACTATTTTATCTTGTTTTTGCAGTTTTTTCACTACATAGTTGTCATCTTTCACTCATTTAAAGGTAGATCTATAAATTTGTATATGTATTTTTGTATCTTTTATATGTTAGATTCTAATAAGTTATAGATTCAACATAATGTGATTGTTTTAGATATTATCTAAGCTTAAAAACATTGTTTTTTGAAATTTTCTTTGTTTTGATGTCATTTGAACGTTTTTTGATATGCAGGTTTTTCCAGATCTGAGACAGACATTGAAAGACTTGCAAAATACTTTCCTGAAAGTCTTCTAACGTCATCTTAAGTTTTCTGACGTCGTCTTAAGTCTTCCCACGCCGTCTTAAGTCTTCTGACGTCGTCGTCTTAAGCCTTCTAACGTTGTCTTAAGTCTTCTGGCATCGTCTTAAGTCTTCTAGTGTATTCTTCTTCCATGTCTCCTCTTTCACAATAGATCTTAGCGTTTTGGTAAGTTTTCATGTGTGGGTTTTCTTTTAGTATTTTATTATTGCATACAGTTTTTATCTTTTTCCAAACTAAAATTCTCCAACCTCTTTTTATTCTCTTTAAATATGAAAACCCCAAAAATTAAATAAATTTCTCATTTTTATGTGATTCTCCCTATTTTTCTCTTGTTTTTGCAGGTTTTTCATTACATAATTGTCATCTTTCACTAATTTAAGAGTAGGTCTATAAATTGTTTATATGTATTTTTGTGTCTTTTATATGTTAGATTCTAATAAGTTATAGATTCAACATAATGTGATTGTTTAGATATTATTGAAGCTTAAAACATTTTTTTTTGAAAAATTTCTCTGTTTTGATGTCATTTGAACGTTTTTGGATATGAAGATTTTTTCCAGATCTGAGACAGACATTGGAAGATTTACAGAAGACTTTCCTAAAAAGTCTTCTGACGTCGTATTAATTCTCCTGACGTCGTCTTAAGTGTTCTGACGTCGTCTTAAGTCTTTTGGCGTAGCTTTAAGTCTTCTGGCCTAGTCTTAAGTCTTCTGGCGAAGTCTTAAGTCTTCTGACGTAGTCTTAAAGTCTTCTTGGAAATCTTCTAACAAATCTTCTCTCATATCAAGTGGAGTCCAAGAATGTCGTTATGGAGGAATGATCTATAATAGTTTTATTTGTGGTTTGTTTGTGATTTGTATGTGTACTCTTTACTTGTGATTTTTTTTTGTAAACTTGAAGGAATATTAATAAAAAATATGGTAAATATGTTTATTGTCAAAAATCACTTGACATTGTTAAAGTAAACAAGAAGTAAGATATGTGCTAACAATGTATTTTCCACTTTTACAAATCAAGGAAATAAAAAAAACTTCATTGGTCTTCAAATTCAAAACATGATGTTCATCGTGTAGTTTTTCTTATCTTTGGATCTCCAATACCAACAAAGTCTTGTAAAAAGTAAAACCAATAAATTTTGGAATTATAAACAACTAAGATATCGTGAGTTGGTTAACTCTTCCAACTTCATTTTCATGTACACATTATATACTTCTTGAAATTTAAAACTTTTGAAAGTTAAAACAATTTTCTTAAATTATTGAAAATTCTTAAAAATACAAGTTTACAAAAAAAATAATGTGGAAAACTTATGGAAGTCTTCTAAGAGAAGACTTCCACAAAAGTCTTCTATCATTAGCTAGAAACATTAAAAAACATGAAGGTTGATAACTTCATAATTATCAATAATTAAGTTATGAATTTCATCCAGGACCATAAATATTGTCTAAAACACATGAATTAACAATAAAATCTTAAGAATTCATTTTAAATTTGAAGAAAATGAAAGTTTATTATACATTATCGTAGAAGTCTTACCTGGAAGTCTTCCCGGAGAATACTTTCAGGTAAGTCTTCTGGCGGAAGACTTCCAAGTAAGTCTTCCGTTTAGGTCAGTTTTGCAACTGAAAATATGCAAAGGATGACTTGTAATACAAAAATTCTCGAAAATGCCTGAGAAGACTTACCTGGAAATCTTCTCGGATAAACATGTTAGTTTTGCAATTGACCAATTTGTGTGAGAAATTTGACTTTCTACGGAATACTTTCAGGTAAGTCTTCTCAACCTTTAAAGTAAGTCTACTCGAGAGACCGGAAGACTTAGCTGGAAGTCTTCCACCAGAAGACTTACATGTAAGTCTTATTTGGTTAACTTAGGTTTGACCAGGTAAGTTTTATCTGGAAAATTTCTAGGTAAGTCTTCAGCCAGAAGACTTACATGGGCCGAAGACTTACCTGAAAATCTTCCAATTTAAGTTAAATGTTTTAAGTTTAAATTTTTAATTCGAAAAGTAACCTACTTTCTCTTCCGGCGATATCGAGTAGACTTAATTTAAAGGTTGAGAAGATTTCCAGATAAGTTTTCCTGCAGAAAGTCAAATTTCTGACACATATTGGTCAATTGCCAACAAAGAAAATTGGAAAACTTCCACGACAGTCTAGGAAGACTTGTGAAGACTTACGAAGACTTACTTCAGCGAAAAGATCTGGAAAAAAAAAACAATTCATACCTTCAACTACTGAGAGAACTTGCTTAGTTCCTCAAACACACACAACTTCACCAGAACAACTACTCAATCATTAATGACATGGAATCGTGAGCTTGAATGGTTATATGACCCTTAAAAAATTTAGAATAAAAAGAACTTGGATTTTTATGGATGAATAGAGCTAGAAAGTGAGAGAGATGAAGTGTTTGGGCATAAGTTATGAGAATGAATGAGTAAATTTCGTTTTTAGATGCATTGAGAGTTTCATTTTGGTTGTTCATGGTTGTTGGATGAATTGATGGTAATGACATTTTCGTGATTAATTGATGAAGATGAGGATGAGAGAGTAAAACACTCATTTTCAAAAGAAAATAAATAAATAAAAACAATGGCATTTCGTGAATAATCAGAACTTTTGGGGTGGATTGGCCAAATGAAATGTACAAAAACGGTAAGTTTTGTGTTTGATTTGGAGGAGTCACTTTTGCAAGCCCATATAATAATTATTTATATTTTAAATAAAAACTAGATTTTGACCCGTCCTTTGAAAGGGCAGGTATATTTTTGTTTTAATTTTTTCTAAAAATTTAATTTTTATGTTTTTTTAATCATATATGTGCATACCATTTTAAAAAAAAAATATTAGTACGAGGTTTTGATAGTTATATTAAATTTGTAATATTGTATAGCTATACACTTGTATTGTGTTTTGAAACTCGATCCGGATCCGTGGTTGAATTGGTAAATCTGGTGATCTGGTATGTAATCCGATTTGAGTTTTAGGAAAAAATCATAATTTAATAGTACAGTAAAACTTACAAAAACCCGATAAAACCCAGAATTCGGCACTAGTTTAACCAATTGTTGAATCAATACATAAATTTTAATTATTAATTTTTAAAAGTATATTATTAGAATATGTTTGTATTCTAATTAGGAAGTTAAATTTTTAGTTATAGATATAAATATAATATGATTTTATAGATTAAATAAAGCCCGCTAAAACCCAGAATCCGACCTACTAGTTCAACCAATACATAACTTCTAAATATCATTTTTAGTTATATTATTAGAATCTGTTTGTATTCTAGCTAGGAAGTTAATTTTTTAGTTTTATAAAAAGAAAAGATGATATGATTTGTAGATTATGAATCTATTAACAAAACTAATTGTTTGATTGGATTAGTTTGTTTTTATTAGCAATTATCTATAATAATTTTATGATAGTCCACTGTATATATATGTTGAAAAATATAATAAGAGAAAATCCACAAGAAACCTGTGTAACTAATTGGTATGAAAAAAAAAATTATATTATTTTCTATTACCTAGTAATACAACATACTTGTTATTATCCTTTTTATGTTGTAAAATATAAATAAAAAAATATTTTACTGCGTTTTGATAGATCTATTAGAATATAATTATTGGTGTTTTACAATGATCACAAAGCGTTATAAATTGTTTCAAAAATCGTTCCACATTTTTAAAATTAAAATGCTTTCAGATAACATTTTCGGTTGCGGATGGTTGTAGATAAATAAATGTAAATATATTTTTAAAAAATATTTAAATTTTAAAATTGAAATTTATAATAATATTATAAAATTCATTTTCTGTTTTAATTTATAGTCACTAACAATATTATAATTTATATTATAATTTTTTTAATCCAAGAATATCCAAGTAGTAATATTTCTGTTGCTGATAATATGTAATTTAAATAGTGTAATCCAATTTCTTAAGGTTATTAGATATATTAAAGTTTTCAGGTTTCTTAACGATATAATAACAATAAAAGCCTATATTAAAGTTCATAACCCAATTTGGTTAAATCAATTTACGTTAGCTCTATCAATATTAGGATGATATGTGTTGTAGTAATGTGAGTCGACAATTTTACTAATTATTATTGTTAGTGGATCCTTACTATTAAGAAGTTAAAATAGTGGTTACAAAATATATATTTAAAATTATTATGGTTTATTTTTATAAATATATTGTAGAATTATTTTCTTGGGCTAAATTTATATCAGTAAGTCATGTTCAAGAAAATAGATGTGAGTTGAAAAGGATATAAAGGAAAATAATGAAACACGGAACACGTGACACAACCACCGGTGGATCTGCACCTGGGGTATATAGGGTACGGCAACTTTTGGGATTAACCACAAAATCTAAACCATATGAAAACTACTGGTCGAATAGTAGAAACACGATATCCGACCATAGGATCAACCCAAAAAATATCTTTAGTTGTCATCCAAAATACATACTGTGATTACTAGTCTTGACGCGGGAAAATGGTCTTTTTCGACTCCAACATTTGACATCGTATCTTTTTATATCCAAACAAATTATAAGTGCAAAATTATATCTGAACTAAAAATTTCTTTAAATTTCTGATCCAAGTGTCACTCCATAGTGTAAAAATCAACCTTGACTAACATCGTGTTAATCAACCATTAAGTAATACAAAACGACGTCATTTTGTAATGAAATATTTTTTTTAAAAGTTACATGGGCTGGGGATCAAACCATGGTCCCGCAGAAATCATACACTTCTATTTACCACTGTGCTGAAACATCTATCTTGTTCCTATTAATTTTAAAACATATATATTTGATTTGTATATTATAACAAAAAACTATTTTTGTTTACAAATTTTTTTTAGTACAAGTTATAATTGTATCAATAATTTATATATTTTAATTTTCTTTACACTCACACATGTAATAAAACATTTCATAAATTATTCCATCTTATTTTAAATATTTAAATTTTTAAAATTTACATATTTTGTTAAAACTCAAAACTTAAGTTTTAAAATAAAAAGTGTACTAAGTCAAAACTTAACTTTTAAAATAAAAAAATGTACAAAATAAAAACTTATGTTTTGGTTTTTAAAAGAAAATATAATCACTTATTATATGTAGATTCTTGATGCAATTATAATTTGTACTAAAAAAATTTGTAACCAAAAATAGTTTTGTTCCTCATAATATACAAATCAAATATAGATTTTTTTAAACTAATAAAAAAGCAATATATGTTTCGTAGCACTGTGGTAAGTAAGAGTTTATAATTTCTGTGGGACCATCGTTTCACCCCCAGCCAATGTAATTTAAAAATAAAATAAAATCCCTTACAAAACGACGTTGTTTTGTATTACTTAACGGCGTCGTTTTGTATGACTTAACGGCGTCGTTTTGTATTATTTAACGGGTTGACTAACGTGATGTTAGTCAAGGTATATTTTTACGCTACGAAGTGAAGTTTGGGTCAAAAATTTAAATAAACATTTAGTTCAGATATAATTTTGCACTTATGATTTGTTTGGGTATAAAAAGCCACGATGCGAAATGTTGGGGTCGAAAAAGACCCTTTTCCCGTCTTGACGCATTGGGAGTTCCAAGCCAAAATAAAATACTAACACTTATCTTTTTCTTTAAATAAATATATTATAAATCATCTCGTTGAAATGGAGAATAGTTCTGGTTACACGTTCAATTTAAACAAAAGTTCTAAATTTAAAATTTTGCAACTAGTTTTGTTCACCCACTAAATCCGGTACATTCGGTTAATCTGTTTTTATTAAATGCTAGAAATATGACAATTTTCCTATATAGACCACTTTTAATTTTTTTTCACAAAAATAGAAACTAGAAAGAAAAATAACCAAAATATTTCATTTAATAAGTAAAAGGACCATAATATCCTAGATATATATATACAAATAAAATATAAAATAATAATAATAATTTTTTTATAGTTTCAGGTTATATGTTTCAGATTCGAACTTTTTATATATTTTTTGAATTTTTTTTTATTTTTTGAAATATTTTTATCTTATTCACATTTTCTTTTTCTAATTCGAAAATAATTTTTGAAACTATTTTTTATTTATTAATTGGAAACCTTAATCAAAAATTTTATTCCTTAACTCTAAATCTTAAAGTTGGATTATTTAATTATAGAGATATAAATATATATTTACCTCTTTAATAAAATATTTTGGGCGTTTTGATCTTAATGCATGATTATTGAAGGATTTTTTAGGGTGAGACTCTTAGCATAATTAAAAAATCGTTTCTTAATTTTTAACTAAAAACATTAAAAACTAACTTTTAAATAAGATATTTAAGAACTAATTCTTAACTATTTTAGTTGAAATTTTTTTTTTAAAAAGCGGTTTATTAATTCTGTTAAGAACTCTGGTCTAAGAAATCTTCCAATAATCATGCTCTAAGAGGTAAAATTTTGGTCTATCATACGATATTTTGATCTATATAATAACTTTGTTCTATCATAGGTATATTTCGGAACAAATCAATCTATATAATATTTTTTCTATTTTAAATAAAAAAATATAAAGATGAAAATAGATGTGAGTTGAAAACGGTATAAAGGAAAATAATGAAACACGGAACACGTGATACACCCACCAGTGGATCTGCCCTTGGGGTCATAATGGCATGTCGAAAGTATAGGGTACGGCAACTTTTGGGATTAACCACAAACTACTGGTCGAATAGTAGAAACACGATATCCGACCATAGGATCAACCAGGGGCGGACCCAGAAAATAATATAACGTGGGGCAAAATATATATTTATCAATTTATAAAACCTTATCATAATATATATATATATATATGTTAAATTAAATTATTATTTAAATTAAAGAAATTTTTTTTTAAAAAATACCTTTAAAAAAACATAAGTCAATTAATAAGATAAAGTAAAATTTTGTTATGTTAAATAATTTTTATTGGTTATTTTAATATAAATATTAAAATATCACTTTTCACAGCTTTAAAAGTTGGTAAAAATGATTGTTAAACTACACTTGAATAAAACAGTTTTAAAATTTAATATATCTCTATAATATTATTTGAGAAGCCAGTTTCCTACGTGTCGCGCTCACGTTAAGTCTTGAGATGGTTAGTTACATAGATACCCTTAATGAATTGTTAGAATTTAAGATTATTATTAATTTTTTATTTAGTTTCCTTCTTACTTTTTCCAAATAATATATATATATATAATAAAAAGGAAATATTTCTAAATTGTAAAACAAATTTAAAAACGAAAATATATGTATATAATATGACTTTATTAAAAAGGAAAGTTCACAAAATAGTAATACCCCCATTAATATATATCTTAAAATAACATAAAATATATTTTCAAAATAATAAAAATATATATGTTCATGAATATTCAAAAATAATCAATTACAATTAATTCTTTTGTAGAATTTATATATATATGCATGAGACTTCAAAATATTATCATTATATTCATTTATGTAATTTTGAATCAAACACTTCACCTTATTATTTATTTCATTTTAAGCACTGCATATATTAAGTTATTCATAATTTAACTATAATATATTTACATATCTAAGACAATAACCAACCGAAATAAAAATAAGATAATTAATCAAAGTTTTATTATATTTAGAATAAAAATATTATAGCCGAATTCGAAAAATAGATATTATCCAATATACGAAATTGATAACTATACCGACTATTGATCCATAAAATAATTAAATCGACAATAATATATCCATAGTCATATCTATAATTAGATAATATAAATTTATTCAAAACTAAAACTAAATATCAATCAATTATTATTAAATTTTACTTTTATAAATATGCATATCCGTGCATGAGCACGGGAAAATCACCTAGTTAAGATAAAGAAAAGAAACAAATCTTTTCTATTAGATAGCAAAAGAATAAAGTAAAAGGAAGAGCTAATTTTATAAATCTGTGACTAAAATAACTAAATTTTGAAGTAAAAAACGTTGACAGGTTTTGAACCCGGGTTGCAAGGGGCAGTTTTTAAGCCTCATAAACCATATGTGCTGCCAACTTTTATCTGTATTTTACCTTTCACAAAATATTTTATATTAGTATGTGGCACATGCCCCACCCTCTCTAAGGGTGGGTCCGCCCCTGGGATCAACCCAAAAAATATCTTTAGTTGTCATCGAAAATTCATACTGTGATTAGAGCACCATTATTGGGGTTTCCAAAATGGAGTTCTCTCAAAAAAGTACTGCATGGGATCCAATAAAAGACAAAAACAAGTCTCCAAAGGCCTGATTTCAGGACCGCTTGCGATGAGGTTTTGACATTGTTCGAGGATCCTACTGATACGTGACGACCCGCGATTGATACTTTTTTAATTTTTTTTTTAAGCAGAGAAAAACTCTTTTTTTAAAAGAAACCTTAAGTGGGGTTTAGAAATAATGGTGCTCTTAGTAGTCTTGACGCATTGGGAGTTCCAAGCCAAATAAAATACAACACTTATCTTTTTTAAATAAATATATTATAAATCATCCCGTTGAAATGGAGAATAGTTATGGTTACACGTTCTATTCAAACAAAAGTTGCTAAATTTAAATTACACAACTAGTTTTGCTTACCCACTAAACCTGGTACATTCGTTTAATATGTTTTTATTAAACACTAGAAATAGGACAATGTTCTTAAACTGACCATTTTAATTTTTTTGTCACAAAATAGACACTAGGAAGAAAAATAACCAAAGTATTTTATTTAATAAGTAAAAGACCATAATATCACACATATATATATATACAAAGAAAAAATAAAATAAAAATAATAAATTTTTATAGTTTCAGATTCAAACTTTTTATATATTTTTTCCTTTTTTTATTTTCCAAATCTTTTTTATTTTTTTACATTTTTTGTAATTCGAAAATAATTTTTGAAACTATTTTTTATTTATAATTTTTAAACCTTAATCACAAATTCCCACCCTTTAATTCTAAATCTTAAAGTTTTATAGAGATATAAATGTATATTTACCTCTTTAATAAAATATTTTGGTCGTTTTGATCTTTAGAGCATGATTATTGGAGGATTTTTAGGATGAAATTTTTAGTGGTATTAAAAATCGTTTCTTAACTTTCACCGTACGGCACTTCAACATCGAGTGGCTGACGAGTAACCGCAGCATCCGTTCCAGCAGAACCGGTGCCTCCGGGTTCATTGGTTTGGTTGGAAGACTGACCGTTATCTCGGAGGGTGACAGCCACGCGTCGTTGCCTGCAGCAGCGATGGTGTCGATGACGCCGAGCTTCAAGGCGGCTTTAAGAACCATAGGGAAAGCCACAGTGTTCACTATACTCTCAGCTTGCAAGCTCATCATGTTCTCTTCTTCTTTTGTTAAAACCTGTTTAAGGTTAGAGGTTATACGGGCCCTTGAAAATGGTTTGACATTATTGTGGTTGGTCGAGAGATTGATCGTTGATTATTTACATTGGTGTAGAGGATGTTAATAGAGTTTGGGTGGGGCACTTGCCCACCATAAACTTTTTAAGTTAATATAAATTGGTGAAGATTTTGATGAATGCTCCGATCAAAATTCCAATTTTATAAAGATGATTAGTGTTTAATATTTTAAAATTTTCACACTTAATTTATTAAGAAAACATATCAAGTTTAAGTTACCGATACATTATTTTCCATAATTAACTATTTTCTATCACGTTTAACTAATAATTTTTTTAAAAAAATACAATGATGTTTTTTGAAGTTTACAATTTACTATTAATGAATCCATTGAAATATAAAAAAAAAAAATCTTTTAAAAAATTTTATTTAAGAACATGCATATTTTTGATACAGAGGGAGTAGTGTTTATTCATTTTGTCTGAATATAAGCAACTTTTAACTCCGCCCACCATTAGTTGGAAGGTATTCCAAACTTGGGTCAAGCAGTGTGGTAGTCAATATACTCTATAGTATTAAGAGTATCTCTAAAAAGACATTTTATTTTAAAGTTTGCAAAATTCTATTTTTGAAGTTTCAATGTGTTCTTCTCCCAAAACAAAACTTCAAAACAAACTTTAAAACTATTTGTATTTTACCTTATGGTCCTTATATTTGTCATAATTAATATAAATTCACTCTTTTTATAAATAACTAGCACATATATGAAAAAACATAACAATGATATTAATTAAAAATATTTACTCTAACATATAAAACTGTAAATAGAAATACATAACTAAATAATAAAGTACGTGTTACCAAAACAAAAACTACAAACAAAATATCACGTTATTTCATAAAATTATTTTCATAATGCTCTATCTTCAGTTACACAATACTTATTTGGATAATATTTTGAAGATTTTGAAGGTTTCAAAGAAAATTTACCATACTATTAATATTGTTGTAATATTTAAATTTATGTAATAATTATGCTTTTGATGTACCTTTTTTAAAAAAAAAAAAATTAAGTTTTTTTGTAATATTCATGAAGTCTAATTTTAGTTTTAAAATAATTTAAATTTTATTTTAAAGTTTTATGTATAAAACTTAAGTTTATAAAAACAAATCTGAAATAATTATAAAATATAAAAATTTGAGAATTAAAATGTTAAACAATAAAATATTAAAAAACATAAATATAATATATAATTAATTGTAATGACCAAAATGCAAATAAAAAGATGAAACTTCAAATTTGAAGTTTTGAAGTTTCTTTTTGGAGAGCCAAAAACTCTATATTTGATGTTATAAAGTGTCTTTTAAAAATGTTCTAAATGCGTTTTTTCCGGGCCGACCGGATCAGCTGGGTTCTTAAAAGTAAGATAAAAACTCCGCCCCTGGGTGTAAGGATGAATATATATACACCGTTTGTTGTATATCGCTCTCGTCTCTGGCCATTGACATCATCATGATTTTGGTTTGAGGTTGCAACTAAACCTAATTCAATAATTTACGTCGTATATCTGCAGCGTAATACCAAATCTTGAAGGATTAGTTAACTGTAAATAAGTCCGAAAGACACTATACAGTTCAGAATAAAGTTTTAGTATGACAACTAGGATTTCTATCAGATCTTTGGAGGGCTATCAAAGGGGGATAATTACAAATATAACTTTTTTACGTTTAAAGGTTGTATACAACTTTTTCATATGAAATTTGGAAATTTTAAGGTTCCCTTACGAATTTTATGGTATTTTATTTTTTCTTCTAAATGGTAATCCTAATTACATAATACCTTAAACTATATTATGAACGAAATTAAAAATAATCCTTCTGATAGCTCATAATAAAAAAGAAACGAATGAAATGAATCGATGTTAAAGTCCTCTTTTATTTAATTACAAAACAAAAGTAGGGGATTTTTAATATTATAGTATGTTATATCACCATTATATCAAATCTTTCAGGTGAATTAACAAGATCCGTCGGTTAATCATGTGAATGTTTTTTTTCCAACAACCACGTGAATCACGATAAAATTACTACTTTTGTTAATCTTTTTGATTGCCGACCAGCGGGGTCATATTCATTATTCAGTGACGGTGCGAGACAAAAATTTCATAGAAATAGGCAATACAAGATTTAAACCTAAATTTTATATGTTCTGAGGAGGCCTTATATCATATAGCATTTTGGGATAATTAACTACTAGGTTAATATATGCATATTTAACGGGATTAGAATTATATATATACATATATTATTTTATGTCTTATTTTTTATTTTACATTCTTTTATATATTATAAAAATAATAAATATATATATATATTGAATAATTGAAACATATGTAACTATCATATATACAACTAATTTAGCAAGCACTTAATAAAATAATCATATTTATTTCTTTATAATGACTTTATATAAGTAAATCTAATTAATAAATGATATTAACACATATATATATATAATAATAATTTTAATTTGGATATCTAATATATGAAACTTCACACTTACATGGTTTATGATCATTTGAATATTTTTATAATAAAATTTTAAAATATTATTAATATCATTTTTAAGGTGAGAGATTTAATATTTACAGTAATTTATCGTCGTTTAAAAAAATTAAATTCAAAATTTTTCTCTAAAGTATTAAGTTCTCAATACTTGTTCACTGAAATTTTAGAATTAAATATTTATATATTTTTAAATGATATTTAATTTCATTTAAACCTCACAAATATATATATATACATCTAATTTAAATATCTATTAAATGGTATTTCTTACTCATTAATTATATAATTGTTTGTATCGTGCTAAAAAGTTATTAATCAAAAATATTATACGCGAAATTTTGAAATTTTATTAATTTATAGTTATTTTTAAAAATTCAAAATATAACATATATAAATATCTATTAAATGTATGTAATTTTTCTACCTTTGTTAATCTTTTTGATTGCCAACCAGCAGGGTCATATTTAGTGACGGTGCCAGACAAAAATTTCATAGAAGGCAATACAAGATTTAAACCTAAATTTTATATGTTCTGAGGAGGCCTTATATGGTATGGAGGATGGTGATCATATAGCATTTTGGGATAATTTACTATATGAGGCATTAAATGTTATGGGTATACAGTGATCAAACAGTATATTCTTTCTTTCTTTCTAATCATTCACGTATTAGCTGGTCCACGAGAACACGTGAATCAGGATCAGGTACAACTTTTACTTATTTAAATTTACAAAAAAATGGTTATAGGGTACTGGTGATCATATATTTTGGTGTATATCGCTATCATCACTGACATCATTATATGATCAATACTATCAAATTAGGAATATGTCATATTGATATTTATTGAATCCAATTTTTAAAAATACTCGGTATCTAAACTGCTTATATGAATTTTAATTATACATATAGCTGTTTATATTGACATGTCTTATTTTTCAGATCTATTGTTGGTCACTATTATCTTTGGTCGGGAGATAATATAAATTTGAGCCTTAGAACCTTATAATATCACGGTTCTTTTATATAAATATAATTGGTTTTAAAAATCTCAAGTGGCCCTTTTCAATTATAGTGGATCAAAATTAACAAAATCTATTCATCAATTTCTGACAAATTAATATGTGTAACTATAACATTATTATAATTATATATGAAATCAAATAATTAAAATTTTATGAAAAACATATAATTTTATTTATTTAATTACAATTAGAATATAAAAAATGTAGCTATACTTTGTTATTTAAAAAAAAAAATTGTTAAGAACTGTTTCCTATTAAATTACAAAATAAATATGTAAAATGACTATAGCACATATATAGTTATCCAACATCATAAATTTATTCAAATTATCAAAACTTCATACTAGAGAGTGACTAAGAAATTTAAACCCAAATATAATTACAAAAAAAAATCACCAAATATCTTTATAAACAAAAAAATAAAAGTATGAAAATAAAATTTCTAAAAATAAAATAAAACAAATAATATACCCGCCCTCTCAAGGGCGGGTCAAAATCTAGTTTTGGTTTGAAGTTGCAACCGATGTATAGTAGTTTTCAAAAAGAAAAATAAATGTAAGATTTCTATTTCTTATTTCATAGAAAAAACTCTGATGGAATGGAAGATGAATAAATATTATACTTTTTCAACTCGTCAATTTGCAGTCGATTCCTCAGTTTTTTCAGAGCACCTCCAGTGTGGAATCTTACGACGGATTCTTAGCGGAATATAAGAATCCGTCTCTTAAATTTTAAGTAAAAAAACTAAGAACCGATTTTTAAATATCTTATTTAAGAACCGATTCTTAATTTTTTTAGTTAAAAATTAAGAAACATGTTCTTATATTCCGCTAAGAACTCTGCCGTAAACACCCCTCATTGAAGATGGTTTTAGGTCCTCAATCTTAGTAGTAGTAGTAGTAATTTTTGTAGATCACCTTCAGCTATGGTTCTTAGTTGAAGTCCTCTGATACAAAAATATTAAAAAAATAAATATATATGAAAGAGAAAATAAAAAAGTTCTAAAATTAGTACTGCAAGAACCGGTTGTAAAACAGTAAGTTCCATATGTTTATCAATCAATGGTTAATTGACATTTTGAATTTTAAATAAATAACTAATTTAAATTGAAAATATAACTATTTAATTAATAAGAACCTCAATTTAACATCTTCATTGATGAAGTTGCTCTTAGGTCCTCAATCTTCGTAGTAATAGCAGTAGCAGTCTCTTCACCATGAGAAGTTCCTTTGTTCTTGTCAATGAAGCTTACGAAGTCTTCCTGTCTCCTTCGCACTCTACACCGTTTCCACTAGCTGATCTGAAGTAAATGGTCGGGAAGCCTTTCACGTCAAAGGGTTCACTTGGGATATCATTTGCCGTTGCGTCCTGTATAAGGTTGGGCATTTTACCTGAAACCCGAATCCGATAAAAAGAACCTGAATCGGAACCGAATCGAAGTAATAAAATATCCGAACGGATATTCAATTAAGGGAAATTGAATATCTGAATCTGAACGGGTAAAGCCGAACTCAAATGGATATCCGAAGATAACCAAAGATATATATATATATATATATATATATATATATATATATATATATATATATATATATGTATTTAGCCTTATATTTCTAGTTTACTTCTCTTATTTTATCCAAAATATTTATATTTATGTTGTATATGGTTCAAAAGCATATAATATACATATTATTGTGGACAAAGTAATTTTTTATTCAATTAGAATGTATATCAAACTTTTTTATTTCATACATTAGCAAAAGTTGCATTCAAATTCTCAAACCATTAATTAAATTAAATTAATATTTTCAAATTTCAGAATTTTGTTTCCAAACTTATTAATCATTTAATCTATTAAAAATTCAAAAAGTCAGTTTTATAATAAAAAAATGAGTAATGAAGACTTTGATTTTTTTCTTTTGAAAATCTAAAATATCCTAACCCAATCCGAAATAACTGAACCCGAACCCGATTCGATATATAAAAATATCCGAACAGGTTTTAGACCCATATACCAAAATAACCAAAAATATGCAATACCCGATCCGAACCCGAGCGGATACCCAAACACGCACTCCTAGTTCTGTATACCCCACATACATTCGTGGTTACGACCATTATCTCGTATGATATTATCAAAGTGATTTGACATGTAGCACACAAAAAAATAGAGGCTTTTACTAAGTTTGCTATGATCACACTTGGGTCTTTTTTTGCAACGGTAAAGCCACTACGTCCACGATCAAGGCAAGCTTTTTGGCAATGTCCACACTCCACACCACGGTGCATAGAACTCAATCAAGACTGATGGATGTCTTTATCAGTTTTAAATTGTTTTGTAAGAAGATCAAAATCGTATATATTAAGAGTTTTTATAATGTTGCTCAACATTCTTTCCATGACTTGAACTATATACAGTAGAACCTTTATAAATTAATACTCGATAAATTAATAATCTCTATAAAATAATATATTTCACCGGTCCCAATTTGGACCGATGTAAAATATGACAGAAATCGATAAAATAATAAGATAATAATATTTTTAAAAATGCCATGTAAATATATAGTCCCATTAAAATCATAAATTAATAATCTATCTATATATAGTTTTATATAAGTACAATCTAACATTATATTGTTGGTTTTATATTTACAATAAAAATACTAATATATTTTGGTTATATTTAGTTAAATTATATCGAAAACCACATAACAATTCTATGAAACATAAGAATATACACCAAATAAGATAATAAAAATATATAAAAGTCTAATTTCTAATATTTAAATAATGTATCTCTGCGAAAATCAAATATTTTTTTGACTTTATAAATAAAAATGGAAAAAAAATTAAAAAAAAATTGAATAAGGAAACTTTTGATAAATTAATATCTCTATAAATTAATAAATTTTCAAAGTCCCAACATTATTAATTTATAGAGGTTTTACTGTATGTCGTCATGACTCATGGCTACTTCTCAGCTGGGATAGGCTGAGATTTTTGGTGAGCGGCAACTTTCCCTTCCTGATGTTCTTTGGTTAAGTTTATATTTATTTTACGTAGCTCTTTTACATGACATTCAGCCTTAACAGTGTTTATGGAACTATAAAATTGTATTTTTGCTGAACCTGTAAAATGTAAATAAACTATGTTAAACCAAGGCTTATGGTTCTTGAATCTTGAGTAACATATAATTAAAGGAATAAAAATGTAATTAAAAGAAAGAACAAAAAAGTGAATTATAACCTTCCCAAAATAGCCCCAACACAACCATCATTTCTTGAGGGTGGAAACGTAATTCTCCCCAACGAAGACAGTATTCAATGTAGGAAGGAAAAAACCTCGAAAACTAGCGCTTGGCGGGAGAGAAAGAGTGGAAACTGAAAACGAGCGGCTGAAGAGTGAGAGATTCCAGAATCAATCCACGGCGAAGATGACTGAGCTAACATCGGCGATGGACATTGACGTAGCCGAGAATCCCCCTCGCAAGCCGAGTAACAAGGGCAAAGACGTCGCCGGATTCGCTGCTCCGCCGCAGAGCAAGACGACGCCTTGGGTCGAAAAATACAGACCTCAATCGCTAGACGACGTCGCAGCACATCGTGACATTGTCGACACAAGTAATTGAACTTACCCTCTAATTCCATCACCTAGGGTTTTTAATAAAAATTGAGTCTTTTTCTAAATTGAAACAGAAATTGATTGCCTTTGAAAGTGCCTTAGGGTTTCTTCTCCAAGTTTGGGGCTTTAGTGTTGAAAATCTTAGGCCTTTGTGTTGGTGAATTGAAAGTTATGTTTTTGCTCAGTTTGGTTGAGAGAGTAGTGCATATGCTATATAGCTTCTTACATTTGCTCACTTTTAAGTTTTTGAAATTTTTTTTTGTAATAAACAGTTGATAGGTTGACTAATGAGAACAAGTTGCCGCATCTTCTGTTGTATGGTCCTCCTGGTACTGGCAAAACATCCACCATTCTAGCTGTTGCAAGGAAACTGTATGGACCTAAGTACCGTAATATGATTCTTGAACTCAATGCCTCGGATGATAGAGGGATTGATGTTGTGAGGCAGCAGATTCAAGATTTCGCTAGCACTCAGAGCTTCTCACTGTTGAGTTTCCTTTCATTATGATTAACATTTTTTACTTTTTTTTTGTATCATTGCTATGGCTTGAGTTGAGGCCTTGAGCTATGTTTTAGTTGTAGCATCATGCTGAGTAGAAGAATACTAAGATTATACTACGTTCGTGTTTGACTTCATGATTGCAGAGGAAAGTCTTCGGTGAAGTTGGTTCTGCTAGATGAAGCAGATGCTATGACAAAAGATGCTCAGTTTGCCTTGCGTAGAGGTAAGCCTTCATATAGCTCTCTCTGTTTGTCTTTTGTTATGTTTATGTATGGCACTAACTAGCTTCCTTCTTTTTCTTAAAATTTGGTTAGTGATTGAGAAGTATACAAAGAGTACTAGGTTCGCGCTCATTGGAAACCATGTCAATAAGATCATCCCAGCTTTACAGTCCAGATGTACCCGATTTAGATTTGCCCCTCTTGATCCTGTTCATGTGAGCCAACGCCTTAAACATGTCATAGAAGCTGAAGGGTGAGAATAAACATGTCTTATACTTTTCGTTGATGTGTTTTTCTCCACCCTTTGTCTTTGTTAATTATTTTGGTTTTTGTGCTTCTTCTTGTATAAATGGACTAGGCTTGATGTAAGCGAGAGTGGTTTGGCGGCTCTTGTAAGGCTGAGCAATGGAGACATGAGGAAAGCCATGAACATTTTGCAGGTTTTGTAAAAAATTCCCTTTTGTTTCTGTCTCCTAGTTCACAATTGTAAATCCACAGTCTGACGGATTAATGTGTGTGGGAGGCAGTCAACGCATATGGCGTCAGAGAAAATCTCAGAGGAAGATGTTTACCTCTGCACTGGAAACCCACTTCCCAGGGACATTGAGCAGATATCTCACTGGCTTCTGAATGAACCATTTGCTGAGAGCTACAAAAGTATCTAAAACCATCACTGATGTTATTACTCTCTCAGTATTGGTTCCATGGTACTTACTCATGATCGTTACTTCTCACTCTTTGCAGAAATATCAGAAATGAAGACGAGAAAAGGACTTGCCATTGTTGATATCGTCAGAGAGGTTACCATGTGAGTAGTGACATACTTCGTTGCTTCTACTGTTGTGTTAATTATCATGCGTCTTTGAACAATCTAGCTTTTTGTTTCTCCAATAGGTTTGTGTTTAAGATCAAGATGCCTTCAGGTGTCAGAGTTCAACTTATCAACGATTTGGCAGACATCGAGTTAGTATATTTTTGTTCCTATTAAACATTTGTCTGGAGTAGAGAGAGTATTTTTGTCTTTAATTTGGAGTTTTTTTGTGGGTTTATAGGTACAGATTGAGTTTTGGATGCAACGACAAACTGCAGCTTGGAGCTATCATTTCTACTTTCACTCACGCTCGGTCTGCATTGGTTGCTGCGGCAAAGTAAACCTGTGTGTTTCTCTTTTACCATTTTGGAAACCTGCAGTAGTAGCTTTATATGCTTTGTGTTTTAACTCAACAAGACAGAATGTTTTGTGTACATTTTCAATGCGGCTGCGTCTGTTTTAGTTTCCTATGAAAGAGTTTCGATGCGACCTTGTTGTCCTCATCAATATCATTGCAGGTGCAGATTGCTAAAAAGACTATATGCTAGTTCATTGACCTGCTTATAGTAAAAATAAAGGAGCCAATCTGTCATATCAAGCAAAATAACTTAAAACATCGCTACAGGAATCAGAGCACTTCGTGCTGCTTAGTTGATCCCCGAGCGAAAGAGATTCATAAACAAAATGTCAATACATAGCATCGAGCGAAAGAGAGAAATAAGCTATACAAAGACTGTTTCTTGCTACGTAGGAACTCTTTGCTTCTACATTCCTTTCCACACACGGTTTTAGTCATTACCCAATATACACGTATTGCTTGCTATACATTTGCTGGAGACTTTGCTTCCCTTCTTCTACTACCACAATCCAGCCATTGGGGAGCCTTGGACAGATATATAAAGGATTCCTTCCCGTAGACCAAGTGGATTGTGCTTGTGAAGAAGTGGAGTTGTTTTTCTCTTTTCAAAGAGTATCATCCGTTGTCCTATTGGACCATGCAATCTCAATGTCCAGTGATCTGGAAGAAGCATCTTTGCTCTTGTCATGATTCAAGCTTAGAGACCCGTTGTAAACTCCTTCTGTCATGACTTTGTCGATCTGGATAGTAACACGGCCGAGAGTTGTCTGCAGACAAGGAATGCATCAGTTAAGCAACGTAAAGATCTATCAACTCTGCAACTTGGACAGTGTTGGAATGCTACCTTTCCGAATGTGCTTTTGCTCTTGCATATGATGTGAAGCTTTTGTCCTTTGGGGGGAACATCAAATGCCCAAGTAAAGCTTTCTTTCCATTCTGGAGAAATGCGATTGCTCACAACCTAGAGGAAACGAGGCAAAACCATTTATGTACAAACAAAATGTTATTGGGCAATGGTGGAGTGAAAAATAAAGTTTACCTTAGTTTGGCGTGGAGGGCAATTTCCTATAGTTAATTGACAAAAGGCGTTTGTGGTTGCCATGGACTGCTTTAAGTTGTTGGCACGCATGACGTTTACTGTTAAACAACCTGGTAAGCAATGCAATAAGCTGTCTGCCTTGTCGTGGAACATGGGAGGGCATGTTTTCATCAGCATCTGCAAGACAGGGATTGCTTCAGCTGCAATCATGGCTTGAGACTTTGCAACATCGATAGCCATATTTGTCCACGAGTGTCTTAGCAAGTAGAGAATATCCAATACTAATCCCTGGACATCTTCAACACCAGATTTGAGCGCCCCGACCAAATGAGGGATACAGAAAGTAGCAGCCTCTGAGGCACGAAGTTTAGGAAAATTGGAGAAAATCACATTCAAGGTTCTCAAAACTTCGATGTTTATAGTTGATGTAGACCACAAGCCTCTTTCAAGCGCAGCTGCTCAACCACAGTTAAAGATAGAGCATATAAATCATCAGAATACAAATAAAATCTCCAGCACTTTAGTGAAAGAGTGACAGGAACATAGGATTATAGGCATACCTGTTAATGATCTTATAAGCTCATTCGAGACATATTCTTGTAGTGTGTGGTTGGAGAACAAAAACTTGACCATCAGTGCAGCCTGCCCAGAAACTTCTGCATTGCAAGATAGCAATAGCTCCTGAATTAACAATACGCCACCAGCCTCTGCAACTGCTCGCCTATTCGTTCTACTATTCATCACAAAATTCTGCAACGCACAGATGGCCACCACTTTCATTTCTTCTGTTGGTTGTTCTTCTAGCACGCTAATGAGTGCCCGACAAGCGGAAACAGAGCCGCTGGATCTAGAAAGCCCTTCATGCTGAGAAAGGTCACCAAGTGCCAGAGCAGCAAGAAGTCTACCAGGTTCTGATCTTGTCTGAGGGTCCAACAGATATTGAGAGAGTGGTGCTATCGCGTATTTGCATAACTTTAACTCTCTTACCTTCGGGTTGTTAAATATTACTTCAAGTAAGCTTCCCGTTTCTTCCTCGCATTGATGAGATCTCAGGAGGTCCAGTAATGCATCGATTGCGCCAAGCTCAGCCATTTGTACGGTGGTTGAAGCATCGTTCTTCTCATGAATCATCAATGCTTTAAGAGCCAGCATCACTGTGCTTTCAATTGTCGAGAACAACAACTTCACTAAAACTGGTAGTTCGACTCTGAAAAAGCATTCTGCATCATATTGCATAACATTACAGAGAACAAAAGCAGCTGACTCCCACAGCTCAAGAGGTGGCTGAGGATCTTCCTGAAGAATAACCTTGGATAGCTCGAATATACCTCCAGCGTCAAGAACAGACTTAGGCCAGCTAGCAGATATCTTCTCCAGTGCCTTTACCGCAGTTTCCTGAAGGCTCAGTATTCCAATTCCAGCAAGCCGGACCAGAGGAACAACAGCACTCTGTGTTGTGATGTCTTTCTGGAAATCTTCCATTGTAAGAAAATGGCTCAGAAGTTCTGCTCCAAGCTGCTGGATAGCTTGAGATGAAGACTCCAAAAATGAAATCAGAGGCACGATGGCTTCACTGGGTGTAAAACTAAAAGCTTCAAGGCTTTGCTGTTTTTCCAAAATGTTTACAAGTGCTTGTAAGGCACTGTGTTGCCCCCATAAGGTCAAGTCTGATCGAAGCAAGACCATGAACAGAGGTTCTACCGTTTTTGTAACATCAGGTCTTTTCGCGATTACTCCACTATTTGTTAAAATTCGAAACAGCTCTGCAACGGAGGAACATAGCGAGCTTGAGGCTCCAGGTAATAGCTCAAGACATCGATCAATTATTCCAGCTTCCACCATATCCAACTTCCGTGGTACTCTATCTTTGCCCAACTTAATTAGAGATGATAAGCTAGCCTCTATAATCCTGTAATTTTCTCCGGAAACCAACCCAACAAGAATCTCCTGAATGTCATGAGTTGCCGCGACTTCTAACTGTTGCTCGTCATCCAATAATATCTTAATAGCACAAATTGCTGCTTCAACTGCTGCATTCCGTTCAGACTGCATAAGTTTTATCAGGGGCTTCATGCATCCGGAGGCGGATGGACTTGCTCTGACGTTTTTATTTGAGAAAACAATAGAGCAAAGTCTGGCAGCATTTATCTTTAAATCCACTGAAGCAGAAGCAGATGATAAGATTTTGTTCACATTTTCCAGCAGGCTTCCTTCCACGTCAATCAGAAGAACTGTGTTCAAAGTATTTCCTGAACTTAATTTAATCAGTGCAGAGAGAGCTACCTCTTGCTCAGTCTCTGATACAGTACCGAGCATGTCCATCAATGGTTGAGCAGCCTGGTGGGCTATTTCAGAATTTCTGATATTTTCAGCATCAAAGAGTTCATTCAGAGCCCCAGCGGCGCTGTATCTTGCACTTCTTGACCCCAAACGAAGTACTGCTATGAGCTGATTCAAGGAACTAAGTGCTACTCTGTTTTGTCTAACCTCGTGGTTGCTAAACAATACTCTAAGCAATTCAGATATGCTGCGCTCCATTGAATCTTGAGGGCTTAGAGAAAGGTATTTCGTTAAAGCTTCCACAGCTCCAGCTTCAGCCATTAGTAATTTATTTGTGTCACTTCCATCAGCAATGCGAATCAGGGTTTGGACGGAAAATTGGGGGGCTCCTGGCCTATCTGGGATTGGCCTCAAGAGATCTACAAGCAGCGGGATAGATTTGCGTGCGCTGGAGCCAAGCCTCACATCTTCAATTTCAAAAAGGTGTTGAAGAATAACTTGATCAGGCTCTTTCACCAGAGAAAATTCATTTGCCAAAGCAACCAAATTGAGAATCTCTGACTCCACATAGCCAAGAAGGTTTATGATCCCAGAAATAGCACCTGAGTTTGCAATTGTCAGGTTTATTCCTCTGTTCTTAGTACAAACAAGACTAGCCATTGCGTGGGCAGCGAAATACCGATCTATCAGTTCATCAGATCTTAGCAAAAGTGCAAGTGTTGGAATGATCCGCAACGTCGTTGAAGACGAGGACACGTTGTCATCCTGGAACATGATAGCAAGGAGGAGAGCGCTAATCCAAATGCCTCCTGTGTCCTCAAATTCAGCCTGGAAAAACAATTTAACTCAAGATTACTTGGGGGAAAATTCGTACAAGACATCTTCGCCCAAAAAACGTAAGAATCATGTCAAACCTAAGAAAACTTAAGAACAGAGTAATTCAACGCCAAGATGCACAATTTGTGGATGACAAGTCTGAAACAATATAAAGAAAGGATACCTTCTGAAATCTGACTGTAAGTCCGTAACTGAACCTGTGAACTAAAAGAAGGCCTTAAGGCCAAAACTTCGATCCACAAGTTGTACAACTAAACTCAGAAGTTGGCTAATTTATTTCATTGCCAACAAAGGCATACCCATGAGTTCACCGACTAATAAAAATTGAGGAATAATATAATAATGTGTGTCCGAACAGAAACATTTACCTGAGGACCGGAAGTATGGCTAGCAAGCTTTTCAAAGAGCACCTCAAGTCCGCCAACTTCCAGGACAATGAGCTTTGACTTAGTATCAACGGAAGTGAGTAAGCATAGCAGCCACAACGCCACTGTACCACCCAAGATTTTAGCTGGATCAGGAAAATAAAAACCACCTGTATCCTGGAAAACATTTTTTTCCA
Organism: Eruca vesicaria subsp. sativa; assembly: GCA_932364175.1. Classification (NCBI taxonomy): domain Eukaryota; kingdom Viridiplantae; phylum Streptophyta; class Magnoliopsida; order Brassicales; family Brassicaceae; genus Eruca; species Eruca vesicaria. The sequence continues at coordinate 241,022 of CAKOAT010216265.1, read as the reverse complement.
TTAAACCTTTCGGTGTCAGGACTTCAGTTTCCATAGAAAAGCATTTAGAATTGTGCTTTATCATATCTACTAGGGCATGTAACAAGGGTTTTAAGTAACGAGACTGATCAAGTGCCTCCGTGATCAGTTGCTTCTTTTCTTTCGTAGCACATAAGAGCAGCGCTGTCCCCCCAACTCTTACTTCTAAGTTGGATGCATTTACTATCCTATCAGCCAAAACCCCTATTGACTTGGGTCTTGAAACTATAAGTTCACTGAGCAGATATTGTTGATCAGAGCAAAGCCTGGACAATATTTCTATTGCCTTATCTTGCACAAGAGAACGGCCTTCAGCAAGGCACTGCACAAGGGTCTCCAGACTTGTTGGCACTTCGGCAAGGGCAATCAATGGACGGTAAGAGAAATTGACCCCATTCTTAGCCCTTGCCAGAATTGCAACTACTTCTAATACGTCGAAAGCATCTGGGCTATCAATATCTATTGACTTTAGAGAATCAACGAGTGAAAGTATAGCAAAACGGCACTGAGCACTTTCCTTTAGCACCTCACAAACTGGAAAGTTCTTAAGTAACTGATGAAGTGCCCGGGATGCATTTCTCTTACCCTCTGAAGACCCATCCCCCAGGATTCTTGTGAAAGCTGATACAACATCTTCAGCTAGTGCTTCTGCAGCGATATCCGGATCAGAGAGGAGATTTGCCAGGGCAGAAACTGCATTTTCTGCAGACTCTGTCGACGAGTCCTTCGCCAAATTTATGAGTGCCTTAAGATCTCCTTCTGCAATGTAAGACTTCTTTTTATTAGAATTTTTCCTAACCGGGCGGGACAGTGCGTCCAAAGCCCTAGCCACCTGTTTAGCCACATTCTGAGTGTTGCTTGTAAGGAGCTTGATCCAGGGATTGATAATGTCATCGGTGGCAAGATGATCACAGATATCTTGTCTTGAGCTGAATAGATCTGCTAAAACTGAAGCGGTATGCTCCTTCGTTTCTTCCCTGGACGATGTCAGGGACTGGACAAGGGACCGCAGTCCTTTGTTAGCGGCACATCCTTTATGAACAATATCCTCTTGTGAAGCTTTTGAAAGCACATGACCCAATACTTGTATTACATGAACCTTGGAAGCCGGATGATCTCCAAGAAGTAAAGCCAACAACTGATTAATTGTAGCAGGGTCAGCTGTACGGACAAGCTTCAAAAGTGTCCATGCAGATGTTTCCTGGGAATTTGATCCACCAGTCTTCAGTAGCCACAGGAATGCTGGAATACCACCAGCTCTTTCAACGCAATCGCGGATTTCCTCACTGTGACAGCACAAATTCCATAGGATGCGGGAAGCATTTTCCTTGGCCTTCTGAGATCCAGTTTCGAGCAACTGGACAAGTGGAGGAATCCCCCCGGCTGCGGTTACAGCCCATTTACTATCATCGATCTGAGTCGTCAGAATTTCCAGCATTTCAACAGCATACTCTTGGTGTTGCTCACTAGACAAACCTAGAAATGATATAAATAATTGGATTCCTTCTCTCTTTCCAACTGCCTCCCAAATTCCAACCTTGTCATGGCATAAGCGGGACAAGCAAGCTATAAGATGCTCTCGTACATCAGCAGAAGCCATAGTTATGAGAGCGATTAGGACTCTTTTAGCTTCTGCATCATCTAGGTAACACGATAGGCTGCTGTTTCCGTACAAGCTCGCCATAGCTTCCAAGATCCGCTCTTGGATTAACTTTGTGTCAAGAGGCTTTAGTAACTTTACCAAAATGCTCTCTATCACTCTTGGATCAAATATCTCCTCTGAACTCGCTGGTTGTTTGAAAATCATTAGCGCATAGGCTAAAGCTCCAATAACATCACCAATTGGTTCCGTTAGACGAGGGGATTGTGATACTTCTCCAAGATATATAATCAAATGGCTCATCCCACCAAACACATTCGCCAAAGCTCCAGTTGCATGTTCTTGTAAAGCCTGTCCATGTTCTCCCTGCATACACTCTTTCGATGGAGCAACAATGGCTCCAATGAGAGCATTAACACCTCCTGCATCTTTAACGCATCTCTTAGCTTCATCGGATCTTGATGAAAGAGCTTCCAAAGCATCTGCTGCACTAGCACGGACTTTGGTATCATTTTTCTGTTCCAAAAGCTGTATCAGAGACTCAACAACTCCAGAATTTAATATTTTCTGGATAATATCACAAAAGGACAGCACAAGACGAGCCAGCAGAGAAGCAGCATTGGCTTGAGAATTAGGATTGTCAGATGACAAAAGAGACACGACTATGTCTACACCACTACCCTCCAGTATCACTCTCCAATAACCATCATCTACACCACAAAGATTCCTCAAAGCTCCAGTAACGTACCCTTCAACCACTCTATCCTGCTTTCCTTTCAGACTAAGTTGATCCCACAAAGTTGGCACCACACCTTCTGTGATAAATATTTTCACGCCAATGTGATCATCATAAACTCCAGCAGAGGAAACCTCATAAATAGCCTCCGCCGCTGCTTTCCTAGTATCAACCGCCCCAGACTTCAAAACCGAGAGTAACGGTGGAATGCATCCTCCTAAAAGCACTTTGAGCCGCAAGTCTTTGTCTTTACATAAAACACAAAGAATTGAAGCGACATTGACTTTGGCCAAAGTCGTCCCATTTCTAAGCATGGAAATGAATAAAGGCATTGCTTGGGCATACGAACCAATCAACCTCCTTTCCTCCTTTCTGCCTTTCGCAATACTAAGCAGACGAGCTGTTGTGAGCTCTTTGTCTTGCGGAGAAGATGTTTTCGTGTGAAGTTGCTCAATGAGCTGAGCAACCGTAGCCATTGCCTTCTCTGGATCTTCCATTTCCGTTTTCACATTGACTTCCCTGCACATATTTAGATAATGAGTTCTGATATTTATCAGCAAAACTAAAATTGCAAAAAAAAAAAGAAACTTTATAGTATATAATTCAGTTTTTGGAACAAAAAAATGATATCAATATCAGTGCTAGTGCAGCCGAGGCCTTGGAAGCTCTTTCATCAAGATCCGATGAAGCTAAGAGATATGCAGGAGGTGTCAATGGTCTCAATGTTGCTCCATCGAAAGAATATAGGAAGTGGCTAAGAAACTTTTGAGAGTATTTGGTCTGAACAATTGTAATGCTTACCCGGATTGCGAGGAAGACAAGGTTGTTTCCTCCTGCGTTCCAGGAATGAATGCCTTCAACATCTGCATAAGCACTCGCGGCCTTTTATAACTTTGGTTTCCTAAAAAAAAGAACCTTTAAGGGGTAAGTTCAAAACTGATTGAAGATTATCATTACACCTAACACTAGACGAGAAGAGTCTATAAGAATCACAACTCATCCTGTGCCTAAAGATTCGAACTTTAAGCTCAAATATATAATCTTTAACATTCTAAAAAACATAAATAATAATAATAAACAATAAAACTACAAGCAGACCTCGTGGAATGTGCAGCAGAAAACCCTTTCCGCCTTGTTTCACCGTAAAATCTCCAAACGCCGCCGGGAAGCAGAATCCATCTCTCTCTCTTTCTTCAGAGTAAACCAATGTTAAAGTCACAACCTTCACTTCTGTAAATTCAAAAGAAAGAGATTGGATCAGAGAATCCCTAGAATTTGAAAAAAATGAAGAATGGATTCGTTGGATTAATTCAATTGGTGAATAATAACAAATTAAAAATTGGTAACGACATTACGATTTTCAAAGAAGAGGAAGCTGCCAGGTAAATCACCTTTCTCTTTTTATTCGTCGCTGTCGATTATCAAAAGCGCTGAGTGGAAGAAGAAGCAGAAGAAGAACGTACTACGAGCAGAGAGAAGAGAGAACAGTCCTTTTATTATTCTTTTCTCTTTTTATTTTTATTTTTTACTTCCCTTAATAATAATCACTTTCTTTCCCTATCCCCTTAATTATCTTGCCATTGTCTTTTGTTAATTATTTTTTTAAACAATTGTTCATTTTCTCACTAATCGCAAAGGCCAAAGGTTGTATAAAATGTAATTAAGTATATTATTATAATATTTAGAAATATTAAATTCTTATAGTTGAAAAGGGTAAACAAAGTTTGTATGATTGATTTTTTTAAGAAAGAATGATGGGAAATTTTGATTGTTGAATATTCCACGGCAGCCATAAATAATGAATTAATTAGAGGGTGGAGCTATGAATTGGTATATACTCCCTCTGTTCCTAAATAATCCATGTTCTAGACTTTTCACAAATATTAAGAAAACTCATTTAATTTTGATTGTAAATGCATTGTTTTTTGTGAATAACAATTTTCCATAACTTTTAACCAATAGAAACTCAATAAACACCATTAATTTTTTTGAAACTTACAATTTTTCTTTAAATCATTCATTGAAAAGGTAAAAAATACATCTTTTTAGAACAATTTTTTTTTCTATAATATACATCTTTTAGGAACGGAGGGAGTATCTTATAAGGTTTCTATAAGCAGATAACGTGCACGCACAAGTGAACCTTTTCATTTTACTTTGTTTAACATTGTGTATGAATTACAACTTGCGGATGAACTCAGCAGGATTGGAAGAAGTTGGACCAGTCCAAACATTGTTTTATATATAGCCAATCCGTATAAATTAGTTTCTTTTAAAGGTCTATAAACTGTGGAATGTTAGTATGCATAATGCTGTTAGTTTTATAAACAAGGTGTTGTTAAGAAATTATGTCTGATGTGTCAATGAATTTTCGTCTTCACTCTTGAGTCTTGACCAATATCACTACTGAATAATTTGTTGTCTGAATACAGAGTGATTATTATCCATTTTCATTTTATCTTTGCGTTTGTTACTTCTAAATTCGAGTTTTAATTATATATTTAACCAAATGTAATCAAATGTTATACAACAATGTAGTGAGTGATAAACAAATATTATCCATTTTGTCTATACAATAAAGACCTCACACTCAACACTAGGCTCAACACATGCTCCTACTAGAAAATATTTAAGCTAAGCAGAAAGATTCTGCTCACAGTTTTAGTTTAACCAAGGCGTGATCCTCGGATCGCCCCCTCAATTTTGTTAAACTATGATATGTTTGTCCAAGACTGAACTCGTTAATATATATTTCTGTAGATTTATTTCTTGATCCAATGTGATTACTATTTTCTATTAACAATATATAACAATATAAATATTCACATATATAGCTGTAAATTAAGTCGGTCAAAGAGAGAATGTTGATCTGGTTGTCACAATTTAAATGCTAGTTGAAACACAACTCTATGTATGTGGACAACAGGTTTACACTCGTTTAATATATCAAATATGAACTTTCTGATGTTGTAGAGAATTCATAAAATAAAAGGCTATAAATGATTTTAAATAGTATTGTTTCTATTCGAAGACATGAATAATAAATTAGTATAAAGTGTGAAGATAGATTGATTGTAAAATGAAAGTGAAAGTTGTAACAGCAACAATAAAACATAGCTAACATGGGCTTAAAGCCCCACCTCTCAGTGACACTGATTGTCTCCATTTTTTCCAGTTCGCAACAAATATGTCTGGCCCCCATACTTTACTACTCTGTACGTATTTTAATACCACCTCCAATCTTCTTCCCTTTTATGAAGTTTTTGTCTTTTTAAAAAGAAAAAAAAATATGTCTTTTTAAAAATAAAAAATTATGTCTTATGTCTGAAAATAAGACTATTTTCATATTGAATACAGTAGATGATTTGAATGTCGACGACGACGATGCAATCGATTATCACAGAGACATTAAACGGTTGTTTTTTTTTTCCTTCAAAACCATAATCTGCTTAGTGTTTTTCCAATAAATTTTTATGCTCAAATCAGTATTGTTAGTGACAAAATCATTAGAAAATTCTATAATCTGTAGATTTGTATCTTTTTTATTAAAATATATATATTGATCATCAACCCAAATGGGCAAATCGGAGACGAAGTACATCGCCGGTTAGTCGGAAAATAGTAATCTAGGTTACAGAAACAAGATTAAAAGCTTAAAGAGAAAGATCAACAAGCTGCTAGGAGAACGAGAACCAAACCATGCAAGTTAATTCTGTTTGGAAAACATATTTTTCCAACAAAAGTTGAGCATATGATCTCTTGATTATATATTAGATAATTAGTTTGCCAACTCGTCATTTGTGAAAATATCAGTAGCTTTAGACAAATTACAACTGGTAAAGAAAAAGAACAGCTGAAAAAATGTTTACTAGTAATGTTAGAAAAAAACAAAAAAGAGGATGTATACTGGTATAGCTATGGTTTTTGTGCATGGTATGTTAATCGGACGTGGGACGTATTGCACCCAAAAAAATGTCAATGGGACGTGAAAGTTCAAGTATTGTACTTTTATCAGTTCAAGTATCAACCATTGATTCCATCCTTACTTCATATGCATCAGAAGTTCGCACAGTTACAATCAATAGGGTATGACTTTTGTTCAACACATCATAAATGCTTCTTTTTGTTTTGCATGCTTCAATGGTATTATTGTTAGCTTTAGTAGTATAGTTACCTATTTAACTTGTGTAATCGATCAAATAAACATTAATCCTACTTTAAGTTTTGTTTATTTTTCTGGTGTATACTCTACCACAAAATTTGTTATTTTGTTTGTTTTTGATTTGGTATCTAGAGTCTTTTTGTCGTACGAATGTATTGATAATTTCTTTTGTCATTATAGTTTATCTGAGAATTTATGTTTTGTCATTATATATATAAATAAGGTTTGCCTTTTCTTGTAGAACCCATAAGTTAGCCTGAACCGATTCAACGCTACTAGTCATGCCTTCAGTTCTCATTTAGAAAGAAAAACTCAAGTTACAAAAAAAAAAAAGAAAGATAACTCGGGTTACCCAAAAAAGATAAACTAGTGACAAAACATTCTACTATATTTTTTTTGTCAAAAACACAATCTAATAAATATACAAAACACAAACAAACAAAAATAAAATTGAATAGTGTAATCAAAGAGAAGAAAGAGATTTGGTTGGAGGCAAGTGGCAACGATAAGACTGCTATCTGACAAAGGACCTACCTTCACCGACAGGTTCCAATACGACATATTCAGTCAGTAAAATGGGATCTCGAGCTTCCCTCGCTGTTCTACTCGTAAACACTATCTTTCCTGTTGTTTTTTTTGTTTTTGAAAAATAATTCATACTTTTTCTCATACGGTTTACCACTTTTTTAACTTGGTCATGCTTCTTCAATTTGGTAGGAGAGGCAAAAGTTCTACTAGTGACATGGGTAAGGTTTTAAGAAGGTAGTTTCCGAAGGAAACTCGCAAATGCATTTCAGTTCAATATAATTCAGAAGCAAATTACGAGTATTTCAATTTCCACTTTAGTTCATGACATTGATTATTGGATCATACATAAGAAAGCCTATGGCCAATTGTTGTAAGAAGGCCCAATCCATTTTGCTTCTGGTCCAACGTAGAGGATTCAAACCAGTTAACCGGCACGTGACAATAAAAGCATTTGCCTTTATATGGAAGTCACACACTTAGGCCACCTCCATTAGGAGTTTATAAGAGGTTTAAGAGAAGGGATCACACGGTTTACGAGGCAAACAGTGGTGAACCTGTATCAAGTAAGCTTGCTGCAGTGATACCGGATTGGCACAGGTTCGCCACGTGGCGAACCATGATTTGTTGAAATTTCTTTTTTATTGAAAAAAAAAAAAAATCGTCATGTGCGAATCCTAAGGTTTGCTAATGGAGATGCCCTTATACAGAAAAAATGTTCTGTTTTCTTTTTGTTAAACTAAGGAATTAGTGTTGACATCAAGATTAAGAATATTTTACATCTTTTTTAGTACAATTTTCTTATGAACCATGCGAATCTTCTTTATATCGTTCTAATTTTATCGAATGTCTCCGTAGAGACATAAAGACTTAACAACTAATTTTCTTCTCAATATATGTTCAGATAAGAACAGTATACAAATTTTGTTATAGATAATTAACACTACTTACTTCATCTGTTCTGATCCCAGGCAGAGCTTCTTGTCACCAAGTTTAGATTTTTTTTTTAATAGAACTAAAAAGTGTTAATGCAAAACACTGAACAAGCTGTGATCGAGCTGCAGCTGTAAATCAACGAAAGCAGAACGAACGTGTCTTCGTGTGGGAGCTTGGTCTAACTTCTCTGAGGCAATCAGGTTCAGCTAGTTGCTCACGCCGTCTTACTGACTGTGCATGGAGCAGTTCTCTTCAACCTTGGAAGAAATAACGCCATCTTCTTCTTCAAATCCCGGTTCCTGAAAAATAAAACCAAATGATATCCTAATACTATTAATTATTATCTACGGTTCATGGCGGCTAATCAAGGCCCAGAACCAAAATTCACAATATTTTATTTAAGTTGCATTTATACATCAACGGTCTCCATAGGCATACTAAAACCATCATTATCGCCATATCTTAAGCATGTCCTTAGTAATACTAGTCGCATACCCCCCGCGCAAACGCGGAGCCGGGATCATTATGGGTCCGATTGTTGTTTTAGCTGTAGAGACTTTGGAGGCTTTAAATAATTTGTAAAGTCTTTAAAGCCAAATTTATTCCAATCAGACTTTAAACTTTCTAAAGTCCTAAAAGCCTTCCTAAAAAATCTCACAGCCAAAATAACTAACTTTACTCTTTAACGTGACTTAGATTTTCAAAGCCACAATTTCAGGCTTTTAAATATTTCTAAAGCCAATTTTAATTTTTAAATTTAAAAGTTTTAACAGCCAAACTAAAATTAAAAGTCCTAACAGTAACAGTCTTGAAAGTCAGACACAATCGGACCCTATATTTGTATGTATTTTTTTCGATTGTTGGTTTAGTGGATTCTTATAATGACACCAAATAATAACGAAATAGAAAAAATGTAGTAATAGTGTAAAGTGAAAATATTGTATATCTAATGTGTTAAATGTTATTTATATGCGAAGTAAGGTTTATAGGAATAGTTAGGCTATAATATAGTTTTTAGTGTGTAAAAATAGGTGTCTATTTTTTTTTTGCAGTAAATAGTTTTTATATCGTATGTCAAAACTTGGTATAATTCTATATATATAGTATTTATATTTGTATTAAAAGATTTATCAGTTTAAAAATAACCTTAATTAAGTTAATATTCGTTGTTTAAGTTTCATTATATAGGTTTTTATATATGTTTTTTTGTAAGTTTGGGTTTTGTTCATAAATGATGTGGCATTTTTATCTATGGAGTCATCGACTGTGGGAATCCATTCGCCGAAGTCTGGAGTCAGTGGTGAGAAATGTTTTCAAAGAAATTATAGTAGTTATTAAAATGTAAGAGAAATTACATATTCATTTAATAAATAACGAAAAATACTTAAATTTTGTTGTTTATTTTATTTTATTTCACATACAAATATTTTGAAAATATAGTAGGAATGTGTTAAATGTTATTTATATGCGAAGTAAGGTTTATAGGAATAGTTAGGCTATAATATAGTTTTTAGTGTGGAAAAGTAGGTGTTTTTTTTGCTGTAAATAGTTTTTATATCGTAGATGAAAACTTGATATAATTCTATATTTATAGTATTTATATTTGTATTAAACGATTTATCAATTTGAAAATAACCTTAATTAAGTTAATATTCGTTGTTTAAGTTTCATTAGATAGGTTTTTATATATGGTTTTTTGTAAGTTTGAGTTTTGTTCATAAATGATGTGGCATTTTTATCTACGGCGTCATCGACTGTGGGAATCCATTCGCCGGAGTATGGAATCGGTGGTGAGGAATGTTTTCAATGAAATTATAGTAATCTATATAATAATAGTTCACTTTTGAGGCTCCTCAACGCGCCACGTCAGCTATTTTGTGGATCCCGTATGTATTTTTTAAACACCTATAGTCTTGGTAAGATGATCACAAACAATGAAATACACTTTAGCCAAGTGGTATGAGGTGTCTAATTAAGTATGCAAGATCGTGGGTTCAAACCATGTAGCTATCATGTATTTTTGAGTTTTTTATTTGGGTTATTATCATATGGGCTTTTTGTTTATAAGGTTTTATGTTTTTTTTTGCTTATTATTTTAAAGATTAAAATAGTTGGATAAATCATAAATCTTAACAAATTCAAACCCAAAATAGTTAAAAATGAATCCAAAATGAACAATTAAAAAAAAAATCTCACGCGGTTGCCTACGCGGATGGCTCAAAGAACCTTAAAACTATTCTATTATAATATAGCTCAACCCAAAAATAATAAAAAATAAATCCAAAAACGAATAGACCTAAAAAAAAAAAGTGAATTCCACGCGGCTGCCTACGTGGATAGATTAATATAGATTAAGAGCTCAAAAAGTTAAATCATTGCACATATTTCCTAATATATATTTTAAAAAAATTTCTATGTGAGATAAAATAAAAAAACAACAAAAATTAATTATTATCGTTATTTTTGTCTCTTAACATCACAATATTAATAAAATAAGCTAAGGACTTAAAATTTGGTCCTAACAATAATGATGGTCTAACCGTTTTTCCCGCTCTCTGCTTTGAAAAGACTCTCCCTCACAGAGAAGGTTTGATAATAATTCGGTATAAGAAAAAGTTTTGCGCTCAATGATAGTGGGATCCATAGCCCATTTCACGCATAGAAACTTAGCTATGGATCCTTAAGAGTAGTGGATCTCGGAAACTCTGCCCACATCATTGCTTCGCCACTCATGTTCCAAGTTTCGTGCACGTCAAGCAAACCTGTAAGACGCAGAAAAGTCAATGCAGCTTAGAAAGCTACTGGTATAATCAAAACATGTTTAGGCTTGCAATGATGGTGCAATTTGCTAGAGCTGGCAAAGGGATAATAAACATATGACTAAGTCTCAGTTTACAAACCGTAATTTATTTATTCCAGATTTTACCTTTACTAATGACGTTTTTAGCTCTGTATACACATAGTTATTCAACTTAAACTTTTGTGGTTAGCTACGGAAGAGAGGATCATACAATTAAAACTCCAAGAAAAGTCATCTTAACTATACATTTCTATAGGGAGATTAACAAATATAAGATGACTAGGCATATATGGATGCGTTTAAAACTGAAAAGTGATTGACCTATAAATATATAATCAACCGAAAGTTAACGTAGAAATGGGTGAAATAAAGGATACAAAAGACATTATGACTTTCAGTAATGCAGTTAATTGGTTTGCAATAAATTGCATTTGAAGTTATTTAACAAAAAGCAAAAATAAATTGCATTTGAAGTTAGAGTGAAGTTATCTCCTCCGTGTCGATGGAAAGCAGAGAATCGTAGACCATGACGTGTTTGATGTACATTGTAACATTGATATTGTGTTCAAGTTTATAGGGTCAATTAGTTACCCAAAATACATGGAAACATGGAAATGTCGGTAAGTTATTGTCAATTAATACTCCAAAATCTATGGAAACTAACCGACCACGTCTCACTGTTTTACTTTGCGGGGTAAGCACAATTAGTTAATGTGTCTTCGATTTCTTCGGAAGTAAATAATATGATTGAAACATTATTTATGAATTAATCACCACATGCATAGTCAAGAAGCAAACCAGGATGACAAAATTTTGTTAGTTTACATAAAGTAGTTGTCCACTAGATTTGAGAATTTATAGCATTGTCGACAATAGTTCTTACAAGCTTTAATTAGTTTCTCCCCTTCAAATTAGCTACGCTCATATAATATCGAGGAAGATGTTCATACATCGAACTAAGCTGGTTATTAAGAGTTGTCTTGTCATCATGAAACATTTTCTGTTTCACAGATTCTATTCTGTTTTCTTATTATAAAACATGTTAAAATTACAAAAGCAATAGTGGCAAAGATATAGATTTCGAACGTCTGCCACTGCAATTACTAGTAACAAAAATAACATATATCTATATATTTATATATTTTTGTTACTACTATTTTCGTTTCGTAATTGTTCCACACATTTCTATTTGAATTCATATATTTTGATGTTTAAGTTTTAAATGATAATAACATTTAAAGCTGCACTATATCCCAGTTAAAATTAACAAAATATTTCTATACATTTTTGTTATTATTAAAACTATACAGCGAGTATTATGCATGTATTAACAGTACGGAAATACCCAATTATATACAAACATGACAGTAAAATCATCATAAACAGAACCTTAAAAAAGCATCATAAACGGAGATTATAAAAACTAACTGATTAGACGATATTTTTAGAATGCTTATGGCTTTGCTTAATTTTTTTATTCTTTTGATAAACCCTATCGGCTATCCAGTCGGTTATAGGGAAAATATTGACTAATGCTAAGGAATGGACCAATCCTCTATTATGGACCACCATATAAACTATTTGTACCAAAACCCAAGTTTAGACGAACTAAACAATGATAATTTAGTTCCCAGCAAAAATCGAACTTAGGATCAATGTGAATGCATACTGAATCCTAAAAATTACCACCATACTACCATTGTTTGGTTTCTTTCCTTATTTCAGTGGATAAATTCTTTCAGTGGGATATAACATGCCTTTCTATTTTCGATTGAATGATTGACATAAATAGAACTAGTGCGTATACAATAAGAGGACACTCCCTATTTAGCTGAATGCGACTAAATATGTCTTTTACTTAGTCCATTTCTAACATCACTACAAGAAAACGTGGTCATAGCGACTACGAATTACGACTACATACGTGTAGTCGTAATTTTAAATCGCAATTACGACTACTTTACGTCTAAAAAAGAATTAGTCGTAACTCAGAGGTTAAATTGCTACCAATTTCAATAGACGTAAATTAGTCGTAACATAACGACTAATTTACGACTACATGTCCTTGTGAACGTACTCTGGTCGTTAAATTACGACTAGTGTATGACTACACGTGTTTAGGATTTCGGTCAAAGCTTTAATGGTAGGTTGAAGCTAATTGGTCGTAATGTACGACTCGTTTACGACTAAGGGATGGTACGAGATGCTAATTAGTCGTAAAATTTAGAAGCTAAGTAGTCGTAATGTCCCCTATAAAAGAACCATCGTTTTCTCCCAAAAGATAAACAAAAAATTTAAAATATTTTAGATATAGTGTGGAAAGATTTGAAAAATATTAGAGAAAGGTACTCAGATCAAAACTCCGAAGAGATCAATGCGAGACGAACGTTGAAACGTTGGTTTCGCATAGAATCCACGGAATTATGATTCTAGTATCTTTCTTCTCTTCTTTTCCAAATATTTCTAAACTAATATTTTGGAATATATTAATAAAGAGAGTTGATAATTGAGTCGAAGAGTTTAAAAATTTAAGAAAAAAGAGAAAAAAAGACACTGGGATCACAACTCCAAAAGATTAATGCGGGACTAACATTGAAACGTTGGTTTCGCTTAGAATCTATGGAGTTATGATTCCACTGTCTTTCTTCTCTCTTTTTTTTTAAAATATATTACAAATGTAGTCCCTAATTGGTCGTAAAGAACATTTGTCACTCATTGGTTGTAAATTTACGACTAATATACATCTAATATATTTTACCACCAATTAACTACTATTTGGTTGTAAATTGGTCGTAAAATTGCCACTCCTTGGTTGTAAATGTACGACTAATATACATCTAATAAATTTTACAACCAATTAACTACTATTTGGTTGTAAATTGGTTGTAAAAGTGCTACCAGATTACGATTAATTCTTTTGCATCTGTTTAACTACTAAGTTAACTACCTACCAAAATCGAAATTTCTCTATAAATATGATCTTCTTCCTCATTCTTAAAACAAGAAAAAAAAACAGAAAACTTTTTTAAAAAATGTCTAGAAATATTTATGAGATCCGGAGTTGAATGTATGCACATAAAGATTCAAGCGGAATAGTAACTGATGAATTTCTCAACGGAGCAGAGATATTCATGAACCAGGCCGGACAAACGTCTCTCACACAGGAAACATGTAAAATGTTATGTCATTGTCGTAAATGCAACAATACGAAGTTTGCTGCTAGTAAAACGGTTTGGAAACATATAGTAAATAGAGGATTTACTCCACATTACTATATCTGGTATAGCCACGGAGAAGGTGATAATAGGAATGAAGCTAGTAGTAGTAATCAGGTTGAAATAGTTCATAACAGAGAGGAACCACATTTGCTTTCTGAAAGTTACCTTCAAGAGGATCATCATATGGTAGATCATGATAGGATGCATGATATGGTCACAGATGCATTTCGTGAAACAACATCTATTATAGAGGAGGTAGAAAATGTANAAGGTTGTAGAGAAGGTCTTTCTAAATTATCATTGGCTGCTAGGATGATGAATATCAAAACTGATCATAACTTACCTGAAGTTTGTATGGATGCATGGGCTGAGTTGTTTAAAGAGTATTTGCCTGAAGATAATTTGTCTGCTGAATCTTATTATGAGATTCAGAAACTTGTTCATAGTCTTGGCTTGCCTTCAGAGATAATAGATGTCTGTATAGACAACTGTATGATCTTCTGGGGAGATGATGTCGAATTGTTAGAGTGTAAATTTTTCAAGAAGCCGCGATATAAACCGCAAGGACGTGGACGGAATAGGGTTCCGTACCAGCGGATGTGGTACTTATCCATTAAGGATAGACTGAAGAGATTATATCAATCTGAGAAGACGGCATCATCATTGAGATGGCATGCGGAACATACCCAGAAAGAAGGCGAGATCAATCATCCCTCTGATGCAAAAGCGTGGAAATACTTGAATTCAGTGTACCCTGATTTTGCAAGTAACCCCCGAAACGTTTATCTTGGACTCTGTACAGATGGCTTTAGTCCATTTGGAATGTCTGGAAGACAATACTCGCTTTGGCCAGTCTTCTTGACACCGTACAACCTTCCTCCAGAGATGTGTAATGCAAAGGAATTTCTTTTCATGAGTATATTGATACCTGGACCAAAGCATCCAAAGAGGTCATTGGATGTTTTTTTACAGCCTTTGATTAAAGAGTTGAAGGAATTATGGTCAACAGGCGTGCAAACATATGATTGTTCAACAAAAACAAACTTCACAATGCGAGCAGTTCTTTTGTGGACCATTAGTGACTTTCCTGCATACGGGATGTTGT
>CAKOAT010216265.1:204951-223552 GCA_932364175.1 Eruca vesicaria subsp. sativa | reverse complement strand
TATACGGTGGAAGATATTCTCGGGATGCCGGGCCGAGAAGGTTTACGAATCGTCGATCCGGATCGACGCCCCGGCACGTTTTGGTAACTCTTCTAAATTATTTAATTAAAGTTAATTTAAATTTTAAAAATTTATTTAATATTATCATAAATATATAAATTCTTTCATATTTTGTAGGTTTTTGACGGACAATGTTTTATGACAGAGCGTTGGGGATATCATTCGGGCAAACTTTCGGCATGCCCACCCCAACTGGACTCTTACACCGGACCACGTTCGCATTACGTGGTTCAAGTGTTTCGCGGTAATTAGTTTCTAAATTTTTTAAAAAAAATTAATTCATGCATTAATTGATTGTATATATATATAAATTAAAGTACTAATTATGTTTTTTTAATTTTTCATAAACTTTTTGTAGCAAAAATGGAATTGGTCCATTGGTGTCAACGAGGAGGTCAAATCTGGGTTCTACAAAAAGGCGATGCAGCGCCTCAAGAACATTGTTGTAGATTGGAAGGACGACTGGAGGCTAAGACAGGATGACGCAAAACCAACCTACCTCAGCAATGACGTTTGGGTTGGTTTGGTGGCGTTTTGGATGAAGCCTGCGTCAAGGGCGAAGTCTACCAAGTACTCTGCGGTCCGGTTGACCAAAGATGCTCAAGGTAACCCGCCAATTCCTCATACTTCCGGGCAGACTCCACATGTTGGGAGGGCACTTGAAATTGTAAGTGTTTGAATTTTCTTGATCATTTTATTATAATTTTTTAATGTAAATTTAATTTAAATTGTTTTTTTAATATAGGCCGCCAAAGAAGGAGCGCCACCATCTCTCGCTCGGCTATACAAGATTACCCACCAGCGTTCTGATGGGACTTTTGTGCATCCTCAAGCAGAGAAGATCTACAACGAGGTAGAGGCTCGGATCGAAGAGGTCCAGACTCAGATGTCGCAAAAAAATCCGGATGCTCCACCGGTCCAACTTACAACCATCGACCAAGACAAGATTTTCGAGCAGGTAAATTATTTTAATTTTTAACTTAATTAACATTTTTAATTTTTTATTAAGTTTTCACATTTTTACTTAAAATTTGATCTTTAATATTTGTAGGTTGCTCCGAAGAAAAGGGAACGTATTGTTGGGATCGGGACGGTGAACAATGTCCCGAGGGCGAGGGCCGAACATGCAGCAAGAATAGAAAAAGATTCCTCTCTCCGACGGGAACTAGCAGCTGCCAACAAAGTCATAGACGAGCATAAAGACAAGTTCAAGGCTATGGCGAATATGTTCGATCTTATGATGGAGACCTCGAACCCAAACCCGACGGTTGTCAATGCATGGCAAGCTCTACGTCCGAGCTTTAACCCCGACCCCACTCCGGAAGAGCAAGTGGATATGGATCGACGTGCGGAGCAGCACTCTTCTGAGTTCTTCCAAAACATGAACCTCAACAAAACACCTTAGTTTTTCGGTTTTTTGTATGAATACTTTGTATATTATTTTAATCAAATATAATTTTATATATATATTTTTAAAATTTATTATTTATTTAAAAAAATCGAATTAAAAATCAAAAAAAAAAAAAAAATCAAATTAAAAAATCGTTTTATTTAAAAATAAAATCTAAATTGGTCGTAAATTAGTCTTTGATTTACGACTAATCGACAACAACTGTCGAAGTTACTTAGTTGTAATATTACGACTAAGTAACTACTAACGTTTACGACTAGTGAACTACTACACGCATTACGACTAAATAACTACTAACTTTATTACGACTAATAAACTACTAATAGATTTACGACTGCGTTACGACTACGTGTGTCACCTCAACTTTACGACTAATACCGTAGTCGTAATATTACGACTAGGTTACGACTAATGCTTGTAGTCGTAATGTTACGACTACGTTACGACTAATTGTGCATTACGACTAGCGAATAACGACCAATTGGTTTTCGATGTTAATTGGTCGTAAATGGCATATTACGACTAATTAACAACCAATAGTGTAGTCGTTAGACACCTGTTTTCTTGTAGTGCATTGACACTAAAATATTAAATTTAGTGTAAATCCAGCTCTAACAAAACATCAAAATTGATACCATCCCATAAAATTTGGTGTAATTCATCACACCAAAATTTAAAAATACATATTTTATTATATTTTATTTAATAATATACTTTCATAACTATTATTAATTAGTTCAAATTTGTAATTAAATCTAAATATATTATATTTTGAATCATTTAAAATAATTTTTATTTTTATTTTTATTAATAGATTGTATATTATCATTTATGTCATAGTAGAAGATAAATTATCATAGAAGTTTTAATTCTGTGCTTTTAAAAGTATACAATTTTGATTAATAATTTTATAAAATATAGACATCAATATTATACGCTAGTTTTAATATTAACTAATTAAAATTGTATATAACACTATTAAATTTTCTGAACATTAAATTAATAATTTTATTTTATAAATAGTTAACTTTGTATTATTAACTAATACAGATTTTATTCAAATAAATATATTATTTTGTTATGTAGTTTTCATTTTTAATAGTTTGTAATTTTAAATATAGCTAATATTGTATATAGAAATATATAGAGATATAATATTGGTAAACTAAAAATAAATGTAAATAAATTTTATAAACATAAAACTACAAAAAGTTAACAAACCTAATAAATAAGTGTGATATTAATTATTTATTAGTTACAAATAATTAAAATATTAAAATTAATAAAAATTGAATAATAGATAATATTATTTTGTTGTAAAATTTAATGTTATTGTTGGATATAATAAAAAAGTTGACAACAAAATACCAAATTTGGTGTTATTGTTGGAGATGCCATTATAGTTGAGTGGAGTTTATTGTCTCTAGATTCGATTTCATGCTGCAGCATAAAACTATAAAAGAGACAGGGATCATAGCACCATGTGATTATCAGTTTCCCTTCAAGACTAATTAATCCAATATTTCTGTTATATATATATATATATTCAAGAGATATATATATAGATCAATTTGTTTTTGAAAATAAATTAGTAGTTCTATTGTTGTCAGTATTATTACTCACTGATCTTTACTAAAACAGTGGCACGGGGGAATGCATTTGGATGATAAACCACTTACTCTTTATATTTTATGAATAAAGTAACGATTATTGCCTAACAATTTATTAATACAAACACCACTTCCAAGTGTAGCCCCATGTGATCATGGACGGCTTTTGCCTTTTTATCAATTAGGGAGGAAAACCACTATAAATGAAGTTGGAAAAAATGTTCTTGGGATAAATTAGTATATGCTTGCTTTGGTTGTTTCGTATATGTAGATATACATAAACAAACCAATTACAAAGTAATATACTATAAATAGTAATTTTGAACTGTAATTTCCAAACTTTCAAATTATTAAATTATAAAAGTTTACAGTACATAGTTAATCACTATATTAGACCATTTCTTGTGGTTCAATTTTCTTTTTCAAAATAGAGTAATTATATTCTATAATAGATTGAGTTCTACTCCAATGATTTTTATTTTATAGTGAAAAATAGAATGATAAAAAATGAATTATTTTATATATATAGTAAATTCATTTGTAATTTATTATAGAATATAAAATAGAGTTGAGCATTTAATTTTATTTTACAATGAAAAATGTAATGAATTGGAGATGCTCTTGAGATTATAGTGGTGCAATGACGGTTTCTATGTGAAATAGTAGGAGTAAATGGTCTTCTTGAATTATCATATACCAACTAATTTATAATCATGAAAATAAATGTATCAATAGAGTCAATAATACTAGCATACATATAAGATAGATCCATCTAACAAATCGCTATCATAACTACAAGCAAAATCAAATAATTGTGAGATGAAAATGTATCTACTATCTATAAATCATGAAATATATCAATAATGTCAATAATACTAACAAACATACAACAGAGATCCATATGACAAACCACTATCATAACTACTAGCAAAATCAAATAATTCAGATCTAATTCTAACTCTGTCACAAACTATGATGATTTACGTTTTAGCATGCATATAGCAGCTGAAAAAAACATTATACATACACATGCACGGACAGATGGGAGATGCGGTACCATTATTTAAAATTGGTGTTAGAAACATACTTTAACGTTTAGTCAAAAGAAAATTATCAAGTCAGTTGACAAAAATATATTCTCACTAGTTTTCAGATTAAAATTTCTTTGAGAGTTGGATATTTTTTGAATGTCATTATCAGACTCTTTACTTAACAACTATGAATTTGTTTTCAATAGTTTATAATGTTAACCTTATATAAAATAATTAATATTTGCTCCAAATGTACAACTCCGGAAGTACGTCAGTCAGTACATTGTTAAATAATAACATAAAGATAATGATAATTAATCTGTTTAACAGTCAGCTACTTCAACCGTTCCGATATGACCTACTTTGTACCGACTTGACCAAAACATGAAACTTTTCACAGATTATATGATTTGACCATATTTGGTATCTATTGATCTCAGCATCTGTTTTGAGTATATTCAAAAATATACTACTAAAAGTTTATTAATAAAAACAGAATATACTATATCATTTGTTACTGTGCTCGTATTCAGACAAAGGCATGGAGATTTGGGAGGACGACAAAACGAGGCATCACCTGCTCATGTGTACAGCAGAGATGACTGTGCTGTAAAGACAATTATTTCAACTAATAAACACTACCTCTAATTTTCTAAATACTTTTGTTAATTATATTCTACCATGACGACAAAAACAAAATATATCTTCTTCTACTATTATATTGGTAGCTTTACAAATAAAATGTATATTTTCTTTCTTTTACCAGTGATATGTGTATATGCAATAATCCCCACATGTGTTCCCTTTTGGCGCAGCGTACGAATGGGTGAACGGTCGATCTAAGAATTTTAGGGTTCTTTGAGACCTGTTCTTGGATCGATCAAGAGTTTCTTGCGATAGCTTCTTGAGACCAACTTCCTGTTTTGATGAATTGAATCGAATCGAAACAAGGTTTAAAGCAAAAGCTCTTTATTAATTTTAGTTTGCACAGATTGTTTCTTCTCTTAGCTCTGTTTATATATCCATCCGTTGGACAATTCCCATAAGGATAAGGATAGTATAAACCGTCATAAAAATAAAACCAAATAAATAATAAAATAGGAAAACAGAAGTTATCGGATGTTTGAACGTTTTCAAATTGGCGCCAGAAGTGATGCTGCTGCTGCATCAGGTCCCTCCGGGTGAGTGGGATTCGACCTCGAATCAGAAAACTCGTCGGGAGGAAGATACTTCGTCAAGAAACGGACATTGAACACATCCGAAGTTGTGATATCAGCCGGAAGTTGTAAACGGTACACATTATCATTGATCCGAGCCAAAACCTTGAGAGGACCAATCTTCTTGGACTTGAGTTTGTTGTACGCATGGGACGGCATGCGATCACGCGTCAAATGAACCCACACTAGGTCGCCTTCCTCGAAAATAACACGCCGGCGATGAGAATCAGCTGCAGTTTTATATTTCACCGTTGAAGCTTCAAGATTCTGTGCAGTCCGAGCATGTGTATCGAGAATGTTATCGACAAAAGTCGAAGCATCACCATGCACACGAGTTCGATCCGGAAGAGATGACAAGTCCACCGGCGCACGAGGGACAATACCATAGATAACCTGAAAAGGACTAAAACCAGAACTGCGGTTGACAGCGTGATTGTGGGCAAATTCAGCCTGTGGTAAACGAGAATCCCAAGTCCGGACAGCATCACCAACGAGACATCGCAGTAGATTCCCCAGAGAACGGTTAACAACTTCGGTCTGGCCGTCTGATTGTGGATGATAAGCCGAACTCATATCCAGACTCGTATCGAGTAACTTCCAAAGAGATCGCCAAAAGTGACCAAGGAAGCGTGAATCTCGATCAGACACAATTGACAATGGAAGACCGTGGAGCCTATAAATTTCGCGAAAAAATAGCACGGCCACCTGTACGGCGTCTGTTGTCTTTTTGCACGGTATAAAATGCACCATTTTTGAGAAGCGATCTACCACCACAAATATTGAATCGAACCCTCGCTGCGTACGTGGAAGACCAACGACAAAATCCATGCTTATGTCGGTCCAAGGTTGAGTGGGGATCGGGAGTGGCATATATAATCCCGCATTGGTGGTGTGACCTTTTGATTGCTGACACTTAACGCATCGTTCAACAAATCGCTCAACGTCTCGGCGCAGAGATGGCCAAAAGTAAGCAGTTGACAGCAAGTGTAACGTACGGTCTCGACCGATATGGCCTTCTTGATGTAATTCCGTGATGAGCTTTAGACGCAAGCTACAATCCGGTATACATAGCCTATTATCACGGAAAAGAAAACCATCACAGAGGGTATAGGGCGATGGAAGACCTGCCGATGTATCTGCATATAACTTGCCAAAGAAAGGGTCCGCGGTATAGAGGTCAACAAAGGAGCTGAAACCAGGAACTGTCGTATGCATGGTCGCGAGAATGGTGTGACGACGACTAAGGGCATCTGCCACTCGATTCGCTGTTCCCGAAGTGTGTTTGATGACGAATGTGAACTGCTGGAGATACGCAATCCAAGAGGCATGACGAGCGGACACCTTTTGTTGTGTACTGAGGTGCTTTAATGCGTCATGGTCCGTGTAGAGCACGAATTCACGATGAAAGAGATAATGGCGCCAGTGCTTGATAGCTTGGACAATTGCATAAAACTCAACATCATACGTACTGTACCGGAGACGAGAATTCGCGAGCTTCTCGCTGTAGAATGCAATGGGGCGATTTTGCTGACTTAAAACCGCACCAATACCAGTTTTCGAAGCATCTGTATGTAATTCGAAAACTTGAGTGAAGTTAGGCAATGCCAGGATTGGGGCGGAACACAACTTCCGTTTGATAAGTTGAAACGCTTCTTCAGCTGCAGGCGTCCAAGAGAACTTGCCATCACGAATGCAGTTGGTAATGGGAGCCATAAGACTGCTAAACTGGGAAACGAACCGACGATAGAATGAGGCGAGACCATGAAAGCTGCGAGTTTCTGTGATCGAAGTTGGAGTAGGCCAAGAACGAATAGCTTCAACTTTACTAGGGTCGACGGATAAACCTTTTGCCGAGACAATATACCCCAAAAATTGAACCTCGTCAACACCGAAGGCACACTTCTTGCGGGTGGCGAAGAACTGATCACGTCGCAAAACTGTCAAGACGTCACGCAAATGAGTCACGTGATCCTGCAGTGACGCACTAAATATGAGGATATCGTCGAAGTAAACGACCACAAATTTTCCAATAAACGGTCGAAGTGCCTGATTCATGACACGCATAAAGGTACTAGGAGCGTTGGACAACCCAAATGGCATGACTAACCACTCAAATAAACCTTCGCGCGTTTTGAACGCTGTTTTCCATTCATCACCAGGGTTGATTCGTATTTGATGGTAACCACTGCGTAGGTCAAGCTTAGAGAAGATTGACGCCGAACCAATCTGATCCAGCAAATCATCGAGTCGCGGGATAGGAAAACGATACCGGACCGTGATCTTATTAATAGCGCGACTATCAACACACATACGCCACGAGCCGTCTTTCTTAGGGATTAACAATGCTGGAACCGCGCAGGGACTTAAGCTTTCTCGTAAAAAACCCTTTGACAAGAGTTCTTCTACTTGACGGCGAAGTTCCTCATGCTCCGTTGGGCTCATCCGATAGTGTGAACGATTAGGTAAAGCCGCGTCGGGGACTAGATCGATGCGATGTTGTATATCCCGTAAAGGTGGTAACCCTGAGGGAAGCTCGTCGGGGAATACGTCGGAGAATTCTGCTATGGTGTCGAGGAGTTGTGGTTGCGTGGAGGGTGTCACCGGAGATCGTGGAGTGATCACGAGCAGTAAGACAATCCCGGCTTCACGCATTAAGGTCTCGAAAGGAGCACGTTGAAGGAGCAGAACTGTTGGTGACGGTGTTGCAGGCGTGGAGGAAGTGGCTATGGAGTTTGGCGGAGAAGGTTTCAAGACAAAGTTGCGATTATTAAATCGAAACGTATAAGTGTTAAGGAAACCATCATGAGTGACGTGGCGGTCTGATTCCCACGGGCGACCCAAGAGAAGATGGCACGCGTCCATAGGAGCTATATCACAATACGTTTGATCGTGATAAGAATCGCCGATGGAGAAAGAAACTAAGGTGCGTCGAGTGATGGTTAAGTCCTTATCTTGTTGAAGCCAAGCTAACTTGTAAGGCGAAGGGTGAGGTTCATCAGGTAACGCTAGTTTCTTAACTGCGTCCAAGGAGATGACGTTTTCTGAGCTACCGGAATCGATGATGAAGTGGCAGACCTTTCCGTTTATTGTGCACTTGGAGTGAAAAAGATTGTTGCGTTGTGGATGCGCGGAGGTGCTATGAGGTGCAAGGCATGAACGCCGTAACATCAGTGATGTGCCGGAGTCAGCGCCAAGTTCTTCGATATCATGTTGATCGTCCTCATCATAGATCGGATCATCCAAGTCCCCCGTATGGTCGTCTAACAACAGACCACGACGAGTTCGGTTTGGGCAAGCTGACTGACGGTGACCTGTTTCTCCACAAGTAAAGCAACGAAATCCTCCTGGGCGAGTTTGCTTTTGTTGATCAACTGGTACGATTGCTGTGTCTGCTTTGGTTGTAGTTGTATTGTCGGCTGGCGCAGATGATGCAGGACTGGGTCGTGTCTGACGGTTCGATCCAAAAGACGAGAAGCCACCACGAGTTTGAGCTTCGATCGTTAAAGCCTGCTGATGTGCTTCTGATATAGTCTGAGGGCGGAAGAGGTTAATGGTGAACTGAATCTGTTGGCGTAAGCCTCCAATGAACCGCATGACTAATTGTTGCTCGGAGTCTTGTAGTTCAACACGGTTTATCATACGAAAAAATTCAGTGGCATATTCATCCACTGATCGTTGTCCTTGACGCAAATTCTGTAACTTCTGGAACATCAGTTGCTCGTAATTGTAAGGCAAGAAGTTCTTTTTCATCTCGCGTTTTAGTTTATCCCATGTGAGGATCTTTGGTTTTCCGAGACGAGCGCGAGTTGTTTTGTTTTGAGACCACCAAGCGGCTGCACGATCTCGAAAACGTATAGCTAGTAACGGGACACATCGATCAAACGGGATTTCTTTGAACTCGAGGATCTCCTCGACTGTTACGATCCAATCCAATAATTCTTCTGGAACTGTCGTTCCCTTGAACTCTGGAATATCTAATTTAAATGCTGATTTCCACGTTTTCTTATTTCTTTCTTCATCTGAATCGGAGTCGCTGTGGGGATTATCTCGTTGGGATGGTTGTTGATGGCGGAGTGGCGCGAATGGATTATTGTCGTTATCGGAGTCATCTTCGTGGATGGAGAGTTGGTTGCTGCGGCGAGGACGCGGTGATCGGTTGCGACGGTGAGTGGGTGATGTGGCGCGGTGACGGCTAGGTGATCTGGCGGCTTGCTGTTGAGTTGTAAGAGCGGCGACGGCGGTAACGAGATTTTGAACGAGGGAGTGGAGATCGTTGACGGATTGTTGTGTGGCGGGGATATCTTCATCAGCTGTTTGTAAGCGAGCTGATTTACGAACCATCGTAGCGGTTGAGAAAGTTTCGGAGCGTAGCAAAGCTCTGATACCAACCTGGCGCAGCGTACGAATGGGTGAACGGTCGATCTAAGAATTTTAGGGTTCTTTGAGACCTGTTCTTGGATCGATCAAGAGTTTCTTGCGATAGCTTCTTGAGACCAACTTCCTGTTTTGATGAATTGAATCGAATCGAAACAAGGTTTAAAGCAAAAGCTCTTTATTAATTTTAGTTTGCACAGATTGTTTCTTCTCTTAGCTCTGTTTATATATCCATCCGTTGGACAATTCCCATAAGGATAAGGATAGTATAAACCGTCATAAAAATAAAACCAAATAAATAATAAAATAGGAAAACAGAAGTTATCGGATGTTTGAACGTTTTCAAATTGGCGCCAGAAGTGATGCTGCTGCTGCATCACCTTTGTCCACATATGTCATGAAAACAAAAGTCGATTAATTATTTTGGATATAATTCAAAACCTATCATTACTTTCCACGTTCATAACTCATAACATACAAAAGAGGCATTCAATTATACAAACCCATATCTATGTCTCTTTCTTCTTACGCTAACTAATCATGTATGAATGATCTCAGTCCTAATCTCAAGTGAAGAAGTATAGGGATAAACTTAATATAATTTTGATTCACAAAACAGATCAATACTTGGAAATCTCACTAGTTTGACTAAAGGTTAATTAATACTTATATACGATAATGTCTAAATTTCAACAAAGTAAATTATGTAAATTAAAAAAATGCATATATAAAATTTTTAGCGTTGACAATTTTTTTTTTTAGCATAGTGCTAATAGAACTTTCATACGCAAATTTTCATAAAATAGTTTTAAAATAGTATAGGTAGACGCAAATCGTCATAAAAATAAACTAGGTTTGGACCCGCGCGCCCGCGCGGGTGTTTTATCCAATTATATATATTTTTATCATTTCAGAATGTCCATATTTATATGCTTATAACATTTTAGAATGCCCTTAACTTGTATGTTCATGTGTTAGCTACTGAACTTATTTCCTAATGAGATTTTTTTTTCTTCGACTATGTGTAATCCTTGTTCATGTTATGTTGACAAATTAAAAACCAAAATGCAGCATATTAGAGTTTTAATTATACTTTTTATTTTATTAAATCGAAAGATAGTTATCTGAATTTGAAATTTGTATATAAAGTTCAAATTTAAGTTTTAATATATTCAAAAATTAGATTAGTTAAAATGATTTATATGACTTTCAACAATATTATTTGTTGTTATCTGTTTTGATAGATTAGATTTATGTATAAATTTGTTGAAAAATTAAGTAGCTTGTATATGTTTAAATGTGATTAAAATATAATAATGCATAAATAGAATGATGTATTGCTTTAAAAATTAGTTATATATAAATATAATATAACTTATTTAATTAGGCAATAGTATTGATATTTAAAAATCGGCTCAATAAAAGTAAAATTTAATAACGTAAACATGGCATTCATTTTAAATGCCCAAGCCCATAATTATTTTTTCCCGGGAAAAAGTATAAAAGAAGCTTCAACACTTTGTATTTCTTAGATTTAGTATTTCTGTTTGCATTTTTCTTTAAAATTATTACATTATATATATTACAACCATTTACTAATTTATTGCTTTCTAGATCAAAATCACTTTTAGAATAACCTACAACTACAACAAAAGCTGTAGAAGATCCTTACACAATAAAATAGAAGGATTAAAACACTTATTTGCGAAGTCATGCAACTGATTGCTGTGTAAGGGTTTTTGTTCACAGCGAAAAGAGTGACTTACGTTTACCTGAGGGAGCTAATAAATAAAACGATGAATTTTTTTTTATTTATCATTGACGTGCTTCGTTTCTTGGTTTAGGATAACTCCGCAAACCGTGAGAAAATATTCTTGAATATTAACCACCACTGCTACTGCACCTCTGGCATTTCCTAGCACTTGTCAAAGAGACCTTCAAAAGTTACTTATATCTTATTAGAGGTGGGCATGCTCATAATAGTATTAGACTGAAATGACAATAGTGACTTTTTCTTAATTAATGTTAAGAAAAATAACTGAGTCTAGCTTCATGATTAGTCTGGAAGCTCAGAAATTGAAAAGCAATGTGAGAGTCAAATTGTAAATAGACCATAAGACAAAGGGTCAAACCTAATTTGAAGAAAAAAGAACCAGCACATAAACACTCACAGCCTTTAACTTCAAGCGATCTAGATGATTGTGTGATGTAATTTATTGAATATTCTTTTCTCACCTTGTCGTCTCCCCTCCTAAACTCCCCCGCCAGTTGAGAATATAGGTGTTGCACTCTTGCAAGCTTCCTCACAGTTTTATGGGGCTTAATAACTACCTTGTTACATCTTGATCTGAAGTATGCACGTTTGTTATCAAATTCAATAAAACGTGGAACCTTGAACATTAGTGATAGATGGCAGAAATCCATTAAAGATTCAACTTTTCTAGAAACCTAAACCCCAAAAAAATAACTGCAAGCTTTGAATTTTACTTCCAAAAAGAATTGATTGATTCACATTCAAAGACACCACAGACCACAATCGACTTACGATGTCAGAATTGGAGTTACACAAAACATAGATATACCGTATATAGAACCTGTTGCGAGATCGACTCGATTAACAAAAAGTTAAATCTGAGTTCGTCCAAGGGAACCGATCTTTGGATCTTAAGAAGGAAACCCACATGGCTATCAGATCAATTCGCTCTTGTCTGGATCATCTTTCACACCCAAAAAAACTCAGGTTCCATAATTGCTCCTCGACTGAAGGAAACTCTAGAAATCTGATTTCAGTTCTTACCAAGCTTGTCTCTACAGGTTTTCAAATAAACAATCACGCCACGAAAGTTAATCGGAGTGAGTATTGCCATTGGAATTAAAACAGAGGTCCGTATGACCTAGAGCAAAAGCAAGATAGCGGAGATGGAGAATTCGAATTAGATCTTCTCGATTTTCCTAAAACAACAAAACAAAGGATAGTGAATAAATTATTTGACCAATTGGATGGGAAGTTAAGTTTGGTAATCTATAAAACGATAGTATTTAAGGCAGTGGCAATTCCTTGTAATTTTTGAGGAAACATAAGGGTTAAATACTATTTGTACTTCCCTTTTAATATATTAGATATAATTATCAGTTATATAATCATTTATTGAACGTTTCACGTATTTCTAAAACCATAACTAACTAACGTTAAAAATAGAACAACCTTTCTATTAAAATTCTATATTGTTTTCTTAAAAATATGATATACAAATTATGTGTTATGTTAAAAAAAAAAAACAAATTATGTGTGTTTGCATTTATTGATTACATTAGTAAATTTGTTTTCAGTTTTCATTTATAAGATTCACTATTCACGTATAAAAAAAAAATGTATGAGAAGGAACGTCTGCCACATAACAATTAAATGGGAGAAACTATTCAAAATGATTGAAGTTCTTTTTTATTTTTCTGGACAATGTAATAACTAACGTTAAAAATAGAACAATCCTCATTAGACAAAAAAAAAAAATTGAACAATCTTTCTACTAAAATATTTTAACTCTATATTGTTTCTAAGAAAATATGATATACAAATTATGTGTGTTTGCAGTATATTGATGACAATAGTAAATTTGTTTTCAGTTTTCATTTTATAGATTCAGTATTCACGTATAAAAAAAATTATGAGAAAGAACGTGTGCCACATAACAATTAAATGGGTGAAACTGTTCAAAATGATTGAAGTTCTTTTTTTTTTTTTTTTTTTGAACAATGTAATAGTCTTGTAAAAGGAATTAAAAATGGTTATTTTCATCGCCACAGCAATATTCCACATCAAAATTTCAAAGTCAAGAAGATGAACTAAACTGAAACTGCTTCAGGATAATCAATTCACCTAAACACATAGGATTTTGTGATTATTATAATTTTTGAACCTTTTAAATATGAATATAAGATTCAACTGTATCTTTATGGTTTAAAAAAATTGAAATAAAGCAAACACTACAACATAGCGTAAAAATGAACAGTTGACATTTTAATATAATTTTCTTACAGAAATAAAAGAAAACAAAAGAGGAAAATCAGGGACTAGTATAAATAAAGCCCTAAGCTTTCCATAATCCTCACATCTAAATCTAATTAACAGAAACAGAGTCGTCTCTGACTTTCCCAAAAAAACAGAGCATTTTGCTTTAACACACATCTCGCTCTCTTCACGGATCTGAAAATGGCTGTTCCTGTGATTGATTTCTCCAAGATCAATGGTGAAGAAAGAGAGAAGACACTCTCTGAAATCGCAAGAGCTTGCGAAGAATGGGGATTTTTTCAGGTTCGAAACTTAAAAATCAGAACTTTATCTCTCTGTTTCTCTCTGTTTTTTTTCTAATGAGCTCATCTCTGTGTCTGTGTAGCTGGTGAACCATGGCATTCCATTGGATCTTCTTGAAAAGGTGAAGAAGCTAAGCTCAGAGTGCTACAAAACAGAGAGAGAAGAAGCCTTCAAGAACTCCACACCTGTGAAGCTACTAAACGAATTGCTTCAGAAAAACTCCACTGAGAAAATCGAAAACGTTGACTGGGAAGATAACTTCACTCTTCTTGACCAAAACCAAAACGAATGGCCTTCCAACATTTCTAACTTCAAGTAAACACACAAACTCTCTCTTCTCACTCAAACCCATTTCCAAAAATCAAAACTTTATTTTCTCATTTTTGTTTTCTCCCAAAACAGAGAGACGATGGTGGAATACAGAGGAGAAGTGAGGAAGCTAGCGAGCAAGATGATGGAAGTGATGGATGAGAATTTGGGTTTACCTAAAGGCTACATAAAGAAAGCTTTTAACGAAGGGATGGAAGATGGAGAAGAGACGGCTTTCTTTGGAACCAAAGTCAGTCATTACCCACCTTGTCCTCATCCAGAGCTTGTCAATGGCCTTAGAGCTCATACTGATGCAGGAGGTGTCGTTTTGTTGTTCCAAGACGATGAGTATGATGGTCTTCAAGTGTTGAAAGATGGAGTGTGGATCGATGTTCAGCCGTTGCCTAATGCTATTGTTATCAACACTGGTGATCAGATTGAAGTTCTTAGCAATGGAAGGTAACATCTTAAAAGACTTGAAGTTCTTTTTTTTTTGTCATATTAAAGATATTATTTTAACTTTAAAAATAGTTCAAGATTCGATTTGATTTTTTGAGACACTTTTGTCCTAATAAATTTTTATTAAATTTTACAATGTTAAAATCATGCAAAACTACACAACATAGTAAAAATAATAATGCTAACAATGCGTTCTGCATATATATTTGAAAATATACTTTTTGAGTCTTTTGACTAATTAATTAAAGGGAAAAATATATTTTTGGTTGTTTTTTATTTGAAATTAGACCGGTTTAGTATTTTTGGATTGAACATTTCCCTTTGAAATAGAACCGGTTTAACAAAAGACTTTCAGATTTAGATTTAGGATGTTAACCAAAATGGGTTTGGCAGGTACAAGAGTGCATGGCACAGAGTGTTGGCAAGGGAAAATGGAAACCGGAGATCCATAGCCTCCTTCTACAATCCGTCGTACAAGGCAGCAATTGGGCCACCGGAGATAAAGACAGAGACTGAGGAAGGAAGTGAGAAGAAGTATCCAAAGTTTGTGTTTGGAGATTACATGGATGTCTATGTAAACCAGAAGTTCATGCCTAAGGAGCCTCGTTTTCTTGCTGTAAAGACTCTCTAAAAATGTTACTCACTGTTTTTCTTACCTTCATGCTGTTCTATTTTCTCTTTAAGTTATAAATGCCAAATTTAATAATTGATAATTTGGCATCTGCTTTTCTGGCTTTGTATTTTTTATTTTAATGTGATTTTGAATCTTTGTTGTCACTTGTGTTCTTAGTTTTTGAAGATAATGTTTGTGCCTTTTTCTTTGCCTCCTATGTTAGTTAAACTTATTGAGAAAACATCACATAAGTAACACTATATTTTTGTTATTATTTTCATCATATAATCAAGCAACAGAGTCATAAGAATATTTGCATCATTTAATCAACTTTGTAACTATCTACATATCATTCATGACTTTTTCAAGCAGCTAGAGTCATAAGAATGAAATTATCTTATAAACATCCATTTCTGACGACACTTGCCCGGCCATTAACAGCAAAAAAATAAAAAAAGAAGCTTGTTCTTTTAAAAGATCTTTATAATTTGTACACAAGAGAGAGGACTTCATATCCTACTTAAAAGAAAATACACTAGAAAAATTATGACTAGACGCAAAATTAGAAGTTACAAACAAAGGCAAGGCTCGAGCCAGGCTTCGACACAGACTCTAGGCAGGAGTGCTTAACTTGGCAGGTTCAGGTCCGGGGGAGCCTGTTTCTGCTGCTTCAAAGCCAGAACAATATCTTTCTCTGTGGGCAGGTGAGATTCTTCAATAGTTTTTTCTGTCTTTCTTCTGGCTGCTTTTGCTTCTGCTGAAGAGCTTGAGGATCCCTTTATTTTCTCATGTTGCTGCTTTGATTTGTCCACTGTTGGTTGAGTGTGGACTAAGGACGTGGTGGTTGCGCTTGAGACAACAACAACACCTGTTGTTTTATCTCCAACACTTGAAGCCTTCTCGGGATAAGTAGTAGTACCCTCTGGTTTTGGTAGCGTCTGTTTCCTCTTCGTCATCTTCCCTTGACCCTTGAATAAGAAAAATAGCTGATAAATGACACCATACCGCAGAAAGACTTGCGAGATAATGGAAACAGTCTATGATAAATACCGTCTCCTTGCCATGATTCTCATACAATGCTCTCTGCCTTTCCTTTGCCCGGCAAATGGCACGCTTGATCCCATGATTGTCCATTAACCGATTTGGCCAGAGTTCAGCTAACTGGAGCATGAATAAATCATAAAAGAGACACAGTTAGGAAGATAAGATCACCAATATTAAAGTTTAAGCAAGGTCTAGTCTAGTGACTTAGGAACTTACATTTGCATAAAGCTTTCTGATATGTGGACCTGAATCTTCATCCAATCCCTATTATTACCAAAAAAGAAAAAAAACAGAGCACAAAAACTATGTTAACACTTCAATTCTGGATCTAACGAGTTGACCATTGCTATGAAAGGTTGCAAAAAAATGGAAAATTTTAATTACATCAACGAAGATGTCATATAGGTCACATAATTTGTCCTCCATCGCTGCATTCATGACAAACTTCTTCTTGGTAGGTGGGCCAACATCCTGAAAATCGTCTGATGTTCCAGCTTCTTGATTGGTTGCCTGTGAAATACTCTATGTCAGTATAGACCCTATAACAGAAAACTCAAAAACAGAGGATATGTAGTGCTTAACCATTATCGGAGAGAAGCATTCATTGACAATGGATGTATAAATCCAACAACAGAGACAAGAACAAAAGTCAAACCAATGAACTTAGTTGAGTAGAAGAGAGAGAACCTGGGATTCCATCAATGGAACTTGTGTTTTTAACATCTCAATAACTTCATTCTTGATACGTTGAAATTTGTTATCTTTTTCTCGATTTGCAGAGTCTCCGGAATCAATCATGATTTTCAAGTTTCTCTGTAAAAACAAGCATGATAATCTTATGCCTCAGTAAGAATCACAACTCCATTCATATAACAAGTCCTATATACATGGGAGAGAGGTGATTACCTTCAGCGATCTAACTTGTATTAGATGACCAACTATGCTCATGAGACGGTTGATTAACTCTCCTGATACATTCCCTTGGCTCGCTTGCTTCAATACAATAAAATTTCAATACATCTGGAAGACTTTCTAAGAGAAAAATAAAAGAACATAAGAGTTTGATTACCGCAATCCTAGCAACTTTAGCAAGCTTCGATTTAACGTCTCCTGGCAATCTCCTCTTCACCGCTTGGGATGAGGTATCAGCTTCTTGATTCTCAGGGGCAGTAGGAGGCCTTGCTGCTATAAAATTGTACATTATAGTTTGCTAAAATGGTATTTAAACTGAAGAAGTGCTCGACCAGTTGAAACTCACATTCAGCGACCACCTTTTCCAATTCCCTGAAGGCTTTCTCAAGTGTTGAGGTTTTAGACCTGGGATTAGAACCGCCTTTTCTCTAAATTAAGAAAGGTTATTGCAGGAATTAAAAAAACATATGTCAAACATGCAAGGAAATAGGCATGGAAGAGAGTATTGGCAGGGACGATCAACCATGAGGACATGCACTTAAGATAGCTGGAAAGTACTTACTGTTGTTTGAATAGATTGTCTGCTTACTGTTGCATTGTCCAGGTCTTGCATGCCAGTGTTTTCCTTCTGGCGGACTACTGTTTTAGACAAAACATCTGGCCGAGATTTCCCTGGCAGTGAATTAGATTGCTGATGAGCACCTTTGTTGCTGTACTTCGTATGAAGGGCGCCAGAAGATTCAGCTGACTTTGACTTCGGACTTGGACTTAGTGCTTTTCTTAGCAGATTTGGTTTATCACTATGCTTCACATTTTCCAAAAATAAGGAGTCATTGCCACTTTGCTGTTTCAAAGGAGAAACTGAATCCTGCACTGTCTTTGAATCATTGGACTTTTTCTTCAGAGAGGGCCCAGAAACAGCTGATTGATCCTGGAATTTCGCATTAATGTTACCAATCGTCTCTTGAGTAGAACTTTAAGAAATTCAAAAAGTTTTTAGCAAGCAACGGTACTACTACCTTTCCACCATCCGTCTTAGCTATCTTGGCTTGTTTTCTGGATACATCAACAACATCGCCGCAAGGTTTTGCTGACTCTTTCCTTTGCCTTTTCTTTGGTTTCTGGTTCGACGTTGTTGTTGTTGACGGTTCACTGGTGTAGAAACGAATCACAATTTTAAATAAACCGGTAAATGGAAGATCGCATAATTATAGAGGAGCAACTTGGAAAAATAAATCCTATCTATAAT
>CAKOAT010216265.1:161344-204851 GCA_932364175.1 Eruca vesicaria subsp. sativa | reverse complement strand
ATTCATCCTACAAAGCAAAAAAAAAAAAAAAAAAAAGATGTGTCAGCTATCAAGAAACACTTTGATCACATAGGAAAAAGAAACACATGACACTGACCAATTCAACGTCATCAATGAATGAATCTTCAGTGTCATACTCGTCATCGTCAGGAGCACCATCTAGTTCTTCCCCATCACTACTATCTCTCCCCTAGAAATCAAAACATTCATCTAACTTGTACTTCCTAAACAATAGACAAAATAGTAAGAAAAACATACCATGTAGAGCCTCTCGATCTTCTCAATAACAGCGTTAAAACGATTAGAATGAGGTTGGTCGACCGTTTCACATTCTGCCTGTGGCCCCTGCATTGGGATATACCAATAAAGCATTAGAAAACTGATACATGCAAATCGTATGCACATAAAAGAAAAAAAAACTTTAAAGAAAGCGATAAACATCTCCAGTTGAGTGACACATATTCAACCTAAACGAGGTTGCAACAATGTAACCAAGACCACAGTTCAAACTAGTGATCAAGACTAGAGTCACCAAATCACTCTCAAGTTGTAAGTTTTCTTTAGTTTCAACAGTTTGGTTCATGAAACCCTAGAAGCAAGGAGCAACGTCAGCACCAATTCACTTCACCAAGACTAGCACAAATCTTCCCAACCAACAATCAGCTAATCCGACAATAACAAAGTTTTAATCCATCAAGAAAAGAATTAATCCGACAATCAGTTAAAAAAAAAACAGTAAGGTTCTGTCTGGATGAACCAGAACACGACCCCAAAAGCAAACTCAGCTCCCAGGAGGAGGACAAGACAAAAAATTAGACCTTTTGAGACCAAAAGTTGGTCCGTTTTTTATGGATTATGGACAAGACATAAGTGTCAAAAATCTATGCAAAATGTGAGAGCTAAAAGAACTAACCGGTTCAAGATTAGGGTTAACATCGTTAGGAACCGGGTCGGGCGCCGCAGATGAACCAAAGCTCTTGGTGGCCTCCTTCATAAGCTTCTTCCACGAGACGTACGTCGTGTCTCCTCGCCTGAGTTCAACCTTAAGTAATTTCCGATCAGCGGCAGCTAATAACTTTGGCGAGCTCCTCGACGATTCGCCGTCGGTGGTGGTCGTGGCCTTGTGATCCTCCATGGATTGATTGGGTCGGATCGGATCGGATCGGAGCGGAGAAGACGCGACTTTGGAGCTCAAACTGGGACTCCACAGATTATAGGGCCCCAATTGACACTCTCAAGACTAGCCTCGTGCATTCGGTTTGAACCGAACCAAAAAAATTCGATTCTGTTTAAACCGATCGATGATTTTTTATAGATTTTGTTAGTTTCCGGTTCGATTCAGCAAGTAAGAACCGACCGGTTTGAGACATAAACCGAAATTTATACACGAGTTTTTTGGTTTTCTACCAGATTAGCTGAATATAAACCGATTTTAATTCAATTTGGAATGACATAATAACACCGAAAACCAACCCGATTTCTGAACCAAACTGTATCGAAATATACTTTGGTTTGCTACTCTCAAGGTTTAATTTAATTGTTATTTTTCGTTTTTCTGTTCTTGAAAACCAAATTTTTTGTAGGCAAGGAAAACGTAGTCAAGTCCTCCATCATCTAACTAGGATAAGAAACAAGTCCTCCTTGCTAAGAAGCAAAACTGTCACTTTATATTTTGTGTTGGAGATCCATTCTAAAACCATTTGGCATTAGTGTAGTCATCCAAGTACTTTCTATATTATACATGTCTTTCTTTTTCTTCTTTTTTTTGATCAATATATATTATACATGTCTTTTTCAATTTTTAGATCGGATCTTTATCTTTAACACCTTCATTCGAAATAATGGTATCTATAACCATTAATCTTGATAATTCCTCTATAAAACAATACGATGATTAGATCACTTTTCGAGTCGGATTAATGGATCAGAGTGTGATCCGCTCTGATACCTAAAATCAATTTACAATAAATAGAATGGCTCAAATTTTTTATATATTACTCACGTTTTTTTTCTTCGATATGATTATCTCCAACATTTTGACATCTGATTATAATTTCAATAATTTTTAACACCAAATTACTATTTTTTTGTATCATCTATCATTCAATTTAAATATGTTTGTGACTAATGAATATCATAGATTGCAGTGCTTAATGCAAGATTTCCAATGAACTATCAATTTGGCCATGAAAATCATCAGTTTAGCCGGAAAAGTAGAAAAAGCCATCCTTTTTATTTCAATCAAAAAACAGAATTCCAACATTGTTGTCTTTAGTGGTACCATTAGGCCAGGAGATAAGACCAGAGAAGATATTTATGTTTAGTTTCTCTCTTGATTAAAAGATGCAAACAAATTAATTTACATGTCTTTATTACATTAAGCAGAAAAAATGTTAAAGGGAACAAAGGATTGAACCATAACATAACATCACCTTTTTATTATAGATTACAGAGCAAAGATACATACACGGATAATTTTTTAATTTGTTGAATTACATCGGTGTCAGATCTCTCCCTTACACCAATCTTCACTCCTCTAAAACGCATTTTAACCATTGATGTAGTAAACTCTGAAAAGAAGTGAGCCTCGACTCATGTTTGCCAAGTATATCTTCTTCGTGTCACTATTTTGGTAAAAAGCAGCATAGGATTGGATAACTCCTCGTCCATTTCGGATGTTGTGAAGATGTGATCATTGAAGCTCAACGAGCTTCCTCAATCCATTGGAACTCTCATGTTGACATTCTCTCTTTGAAGGTATGTAGATCTCAGCACCTTGGAGAATGTTGAGTTTATGGTCGTTGTGTAACAAAGAAACAAGCTATTGTTTCACTAATAGTATGTGCACCTATCAATACATAAATATATTTCACCGCAAAAAAAAATATAATGAAAATGTTAGAAAAAAAGTCTGCAGTCACATTTTTTTAACAGAAAAATTGTGATTATTAGCGAGAAAACAAATAAATTAATACCAGAAAATATAATTAAAATTATATGAGTTGAAAGAACCAAGATTTTGATCAGAGAAAACCTTGTTATTTATGAATTTCAATCTCAAACATCCTAAAACTAAAAAATAGAAAAAAAAATAGCAAAATTTTAGCAAATATTATATGTTGATTTGGAGAGATAGTGTAAAATTAGATAGTTGATAAAGAAAAAACATGATTTAAAAGAATATATATATATATATATAATATTAGATTATGAAGAAAAATGAAACAAGAATTATATGACGAAGATAGAATATTTTAAAAATGTATATTATATTTGATTGAAATATATATATTAGATTATGAATGATAGAAGATGAAAAATAACATAAGGTGATAGAGGGCCGGTGATAGTGACTGGTGGGAGTGATAACTAGGTTTTTACAAGTTACTATATCAAAATTGATGAAATATTTTTATTTGAAAGGAAGATTATTCAATGGACTAGCCTAATTTTGTTTTCATAGATGTGAAATTGCATACATTTAAAAATAAAATATTTTTTATGTAAACTAAAATAGTGTAATATAAAATGGATTTAGAACTATATATATAGTCATTTTATTTAATCATATTACCATACAAACAACTTTGTATAAGATTTTTAAAAAAATAAAATTAACCAAAAAAACTTTCACTTTAATATTTTGGATTAAATAAAATGAACAGTTGTGAATAATAGTGAGAAAATAGTGGATTTTGGATATAGTTATATTAGTTTTGATACATAATAAAAATCCAATTATTGCAAGATAAAAAATTTATGAATTTTTTTTGAATTTTTATTTAGATAATATGACAAACAACCTTGTATAAGATTGTAAGAAAATCTAAATTAAGTTTTATATGAAATATTAAATGTGTTAAAAAGTGAATACTATATTAAGTTTGTAGTTCAAAAAAAAGTTTCTTATACCAGTTTTAATCATATAACATTTCCTTCCTTTTTTGGAGGAAGGAGAATGACCTTGGTTTAATGTCTTAAGTTTTGTAAAAAAGAAACTGCTACTACGATTCTTTTTTTTTTTTTTAAACATTATTTTCTGTTAATTGTTTTTTAATTTTGTAGAACAGAATTATGTGTTAAATTTTTAGTGGTCAAGTATGATTAATTTTTTCTATTATGCTAAACAAAAATGTGTATTGCTTTTTCTATATTTTCCAAATGTTTTTCCTTATTTTTAAAGAAATTTAATTTT
This sequence comes from Eruca vesicaria subsp. sativa, assembly GCA_932364175.1. Classification (NCBI taxonomy): domain Eukaryota; kingdom Viridiplantae; phylum Streptophyta; class Magnoliopsida; order Brassicales; family Brassicaceae; genus Eruca; species Eruca vesicaria. The sequence goes on along the minus strand of CAKOAT010216265.1, from coordinate 200,656 downwards.
TTTGGGCAATTCTCCAAAATAGCCCTATTTTAAATTTTATCACAAAAATAGACCTTAATAATTAAAATGACCAAAATAACATTTTTTATTTTGAAAAAATTTAAGTTTTCTTAATTTTTTTAAACTCGAAACCCTGTCCCCAAAAACCTACTCATTAACTCTAAACAAAAAAATCTAGGATTAGTTAACCCAAATGATATCTCCATAATATTATTTGAGAAGTCACTTTCTTAGGTGTCGCGCTCACGTTAACTCTCACGTTGGTTGATTACTATGCTACCCGTAATGATTTAAAATATATTTAAATATTATTATTTTCTTTTTTTAAATCTTCCAAATAACAATATAAAATAAAAAGGAAATATTTCTAAAATTTACAAAACTTTTTAAAAATGAAAAATAGTATATATATAATTTGGTTTCATAAAAAAGGAAAGTTTACAAAATAGTAATATTTAACTTAAATATATTTTTAAATAACATAAATTATACTTTTTAAGTAATTATACTTTATATCTATATCTTCTTAGATGAAAAAATATTTGTATATAATATGTTTTCATAAAAAAATTTCATACAAATAATCTTGATATTAGAAAAAGAAATATTTTTTCTTAAAAAATAATTTAAACAATAAAATATATATTTTTAAAGTAATTAGTTTTTGTATATATCTATCTATTTTATTAGATGATTACATAAAATAATTAAGTAACATAAACTGATATATGTTTAATTGACAAAAAAATTATAATTAGTATATTTATTTGATTATAATATCTTACCGTTACAGCAAAAATATAAATTATATTTTACTTATACAATATAATTTCTCAAAAACAATCACATTTTTACTGCATACTTTAAGAGATATTAAAAACAAAACTAAAAATAAATTTAATAGTAAACATCTTTTGATCAGATAACTACAATTCTTTTAAAATATCATAACACTATATAATTTAACGAGGTAGATATATTATATTTTAATAGTTAAAATTATATGTTTTCTTAATAATTCTTTTGATGTTTAATTTTCTGTTTTTATGTTTGTGGAATATAATATAACCATAATCAAAATACTTAAGAAAATCATAATTCTTTATTTTAAAAATTATTTAAAATAAATTGCAGTTTACCATCCAATCAATCTAAGGCATAAATTTTTTAAAATTTCTAAAATATTTAGTTATTGTAAATATTGATATGTTTTCATAATCTTCTGAAAATTTATTATTACTTATGTATGTAATTTAGAATCAGACACTTTAGTTTTTATTTTTTTCGTTCTAAGTACAAAAAATATTAAAATACATAAACTTACTAAGATATACTTATATTTCTAAGATATCAACCAACATAAATGTAAATAAAACAATTAATCAAAAATTTAAGATACTTAGAATAAAAAAAAATTATAGTTGAATTAAGAGAAATAGATAGAATCCAATATATATATATATATATATCCAAATGATAAACTAACTAAATATAATATATCTAAAATTATATATAACTAAAATAATATAATATTATTAATATAAATTATACATAAAACTATAAATTAATATAAAAGTTAAAGTAAATATCAATCAACTATGATATTTACTAAGTAAATCACCTAGTAAATATATATTTAACAAAATATTTAGTCATTTTAATTATTAATTTCTATATTTGTGATAAAAAAAAATTTTCAGGTCTATTCTAGTCATTCTTTTTTTTTTAACCATTGAAAGCACGTGAGCAGTTTGAACCGGTGCCAGTTCCAAGTTTGGAAAGTAAAACCCGGTTAAGAAGAGGATCCGACGCAAAAGGCTCAAAGATTAAAGAGAAGCCACCGGCGAGTCTAAGAGTCTCCGGCGACATAAAACTCCCCACCTTCTCGCAGATATCTTAGGGTTTGCACATTTCTTCTCTTCTCGTTTAATAGCTTCGTAGTTGTTTAGATAAAGAAAGCTCCATAGAAGGCTTTGTTAGAGAACAATTTGGTTTCTTTTTGTTTTTGGTTATGTGTAAAATGGATTTTGTTTCTTCTTTGCGTTTTCTTTAGATGTTGGTGACAAGCAGTGATGGAGGAGGTACAGAGAAGGGTAATATAGTAAATGGGTCTGTGAAAGTTGATACAGTGAACGATGCTAATGAAAGGTCCAGAGGTAACAAGACGTTACAAGTATACAAGCGGAGAAATCTTGGGAGACCGGTTTCTAAAGAAGATGAGAGGGTTTCTGTGGAAGAAGGTGTTAGCAACTCAGTAAAAAACCGGGTACTGTTCCATTTGTGTGACTGCTTGAGTGTTATGTAATATGATATACACTTCAGTTACTGCTGACTTGCTAACACTATGCTTGTTGAGAAATGATGAAGTTTTTGGTTTCTCATTATGTTTGTGTGATTGACTCGTGTTACCATGTTTGTTTTTGATTAATGTTGTCTTTTGCTCAGGAGTCTGTTGCTTCTGAGTTAAATAATCAAAGGTTCAGCGATGGAACACAGCTTCCTGATGAACTACCCGAGCTTCCAAATCCAAATAAACCAACAACTGAACCCAAGTATGAGACTGTGACAGCCGGATGCCAGAACGTTCTTTCTCAAGTTTTAGCTTCGAAGGAGTTTGCATCCCTAAGTAAGTTGCTTTCCGAGAATCTACAAGGGGTCAAGATTGAAGACCTTACCTGCAGAACTCTGATAGACACCAGGATGCAAGAGGGTGTGTATGAAGGTTCACCTGTGCTCTTTTCAACGGATCTCCAAGAGGTAATTAATGGAAACTCTTGCATAGTCTGAAGATAACTCAAGCATCCTAATCCTTACCGTTGTGAAAATTACTTTATGATGTCATATGGTTTGGAAGCTGAACACAAAACTTTCAACTTGAAGGAATGTGATTGTTGTTTCCATAAGATACTATGCGTTTGATATAGAACTAAACTTAACTACTTATTTCAGGTCTGGCAAAAAATACAGGATGTTGGTAATGATATGGCTGTTCTTGCTAATAGTCTCTTGGAGCTTTCAAAGGCGTCCTGTACCGAACAGGTGGAGATCTTCTTCAAGGTGCTAGTTTAATAGAACTTTGTTTTATCAATCCCCTAATATCTTCTCTTTTTTTTTCCTCAAAAATCTGAAAGTTGAAGAAGTTCTACACTAAGGAATCGAAGCCTAATCCTAACGTAGAGAACATCAGAAACGACAGTGTTTATGACACTTGCAAGCTATGTGGAGAGAAGGCCGCGGTCAAAGACTGTTTAGCTTGTGATCATTGTGAAGATGTGTATCATGTCTCATGTGCACATCCAGGTGGGAGAGGGATGTCTACGGGAAGTTGGTATTGTGTAAACTGCACAGCTAATGGAATCGGATCACCTCACGAGAATTGCGTAGTGTGTGAAACAATGAAGACAGATAGTGTAGATTCAAGTACAGAATGTAAAGAAGATTCAAACGAATCTGAAGAGGATTCAGGCTGCAAAATGAATCATGGAGGTCACAACGTAGAGACGAAGAGAGATTCTGAACTCTGTAGGACATGTGGAATAAAAGTGGTGGAGAAAGGCAGCGGCAGGTACATTACATGTGATCACCCTTTTTGCCCACACAAGTATTACCACATTAGGTGTTTGACTTCAAAGCGAGTAAAACTACACGGTGGTGCTCGTTGGTATTGCTCGTCGTGCCTGTGCAGAAACTGTCTAACTGACAAGGATGATGATAAGATTGTGATGTGTGATGGGTGTGATGATGCGTATCACATCTATTGCATGAAACCTCCACGTGCAACGATTCCGGAAGGAGAATGGTTTTGCAAAACTTGTACAGCTGCTATTCAGAAAGTTCGCAAAGGGAGAAAGGCTTTAGAAAGTTTGCAAAGTGAGAAAGGCTTTTGAGAAGAAGATGGGGACTTTGCAGAAACAAAAGGGGAAGCTTATGACACTATGAAAGATTAGAACAGACTTTTTTTTTTTTTTTGAACACCATTAAGAAAAAGATTTGTACATCTTCTAACTTTGACTTTAAATATTGATTCCTCTCTAAAAAATTTGTGTTCGTTTTTGGTACTTTCCATATTGATTTCACCCTTTAATCAAAAGTGCCTTTTTTTTGTCATCATCAAAAGTGCCTTATGATGTGCTGAATCTGCAATCTGCTCCATTTTATAATGAACTAACTAGGTGTGTGTCCTCAGTTTTGAAGGTAGTTATACTATATATGAATAATAATTAGAAATTTTCAATTTTGATACAAAAAATAGAATTTTTAATTTCAAATAAGAAATAAATAAAAAATTGCATTATATTTTTTTAGATCTATGAGATTTAAAACAGTTCACAATATAAATCTTAGTCATTAGAAAAAAAAATACTACAGAAAAATAATATTTTAAGTAATTCATATAATTGTTTGTAGAATTATTTTATATTATATTTAATACATGAAAAACTAGAAATACTCTAGCTTTCAAAAGAAAAAAGTGTTTTTGTGTAACTCTAATAGCACTAATGTAATAACCAGAGGCTTTTACCATGAAAATATTTTGTAAACGTTTTTGTGTGAGTTTTAAAAAGTATAAAAAATCTAATAATTCCTTAGCTACAAATCTAATTATTTTCTACAAGAACATATAACTATTAATTTTTTTTAAACTGCTAAATTATTTTATTTAATTATATATAAATAATTGATAAAAATAAAAAAAATGATAAAACATATACATTCTTTCTCTAATTCTGCAATTAGTTATCATAAATCATTATCTGTTATATCTATTGTGTTACTTGGTAATTTGTATTAATTAGTTCTATAGTTACATTTTATGTTTCTATAATAACTAATAAAAGTCAACAACAATCAAATTATAACTATTTTAAAAAATTTAACCTATCAACGACACTTAAGTGACTTTTCAATTAATATATAGTATGATATGTCTCTTTAAAACTAATAGTTAATTTGATTAAGATAAACATGAAAACAAATAGTATTTAAAAATGGTAGTTTAAACAATCTCCCTCATAATTTTGTCAAATCACATATCATATTTTCTCACTCATTTGTATTCAGTGTATAACATAAAATTCAAACGTGTTAAGCAAACAAATTATTCTTTAAATTATCTCCGATCATTACACTTGTATTTTATCAAACACTAATTCATTAACCATTATTTTTTTATTAAAACTACACATGGTTAGATATCTGTATAAAATTGTTATTTTTATTTATTTTAAATTACTTTAAAACATACATATTTTAGTTAAAGTACCCCAGCCCATGATGGATCTATCTCAGTAGCTCCTATGAAGCACATTTTTTGAACAGAAAAAGAGAGATTACTAGTGAGAAAAACAGCTAAATCAATAATAGAAAGATATAGTTAAAATTATATGCGTTGAGAAGAACGAGATTTTGATCAGCGAAACCTTCTTCTTTATGAATTTCAATCTCAAATATCCCATAAAAAAAGAAAAAAAAATAGAAAAAATTTAGCAAAAATTTAGAAAAAATATATTGAGAATGTTTGATTTTGGAGAGAGAATATTATATTAGATAGTTTATGAACAGAAAAATATTATTTAAAAAGAATATATATATAATCTTAAACTTTGAAGAAGAGAAAAAAAAACTGAATGAAACAAGAATTAGATGATGAAGGAATAATATTTGAGAAATGTATATTATATTTGATCGGGAGATTATATATATATGTTAGATTGTGAATGTTAGACAATGAAAAAGAACATAAGAGCAAACTACCAACCAAAGGCAAATAGGCAATGGAGATAGTGTAGGAGGAGTGGACATGCTTCTAAACTGCAGCTGATACTCTGAAAGATTAAGAACGGACTTAGAAATCTATTAAATGAAGGATTGTAACCAGAGAGTATATACAACTTCTTGTCTCTAAAAAAGATTTGTCCATCTTCCTAACTTTCTAGACTTTTTTTAATATTGATTCGCCTCTACAAATTGTGCTTGTTTTGGTAATTTCTAGCTTTTTAGATTTTGCTGAAGATAACCACTACGGATGAATCCTTTAATCAAAAGTGCCTTGTAATATGCTGAATATGCAATCTGCTCAACTTTACAATGAACTACTTTTGTTTCATATTTTGAAAACTTTGATTACAATCTCTTCTGCTTAGAAGTCAAGGATGTGATCATTATGCAGAGGAGAGAACATGTGTACATAAACCCGGTGATTAAGCAAGCAGCTGTGGTGGCTAAGGCAGAAAAGATGTGGGAGAGACTCTGTGTGTGTTTATGAGCTTGGTGCCAAAGAATGTGGTTTCTCAGGAGGACCTTCAAAATGACTTAAATTCGAAAAATTCAAAAGTTTCTTGGCTTTTAAGTCTTTGCCTTTGATGAAGAACAATCTTCTATTCGTTGTTCTTATTACAATGTACGGGCTACTACGAAGTTTGGCTACTCTATACCTAAAGTACAAGTTCTCTAGTTCATTAGTTTGGCTCTATTTTCTTGTCGCCAACCACAAAACGCTTAGCGTCAGTGTCCTGTCCTGATGTCTGAAGCTGTTCTCTCTTCTTTATTAGTTGTTTTGCAGCTTGTAAATCCTCTTTGGCCTCTCTTGATTCCGCCTGTTGAATGGGTTAAAATAAAATGTCCTTAAGATCTCTATGTAACTAAAAGAAAGTGAAAAACATTACACTCACATTGATCGATAATGCGGTTTCAAAACTCCTGATAGCACTGTCAGGCTCTCCGAAATTGAGTTGTGCTCTTCCAAGAGTAGTCCACGCCTAAGCAAAGGAGTTAAAATCATAGAAATAAGACAGCTTTCAACATCCATATAATCAAAATCTTATACATAAATCAATACAAGGAGCATAGTCTAGTAAGCATACAAGTTAGCTTAGTTACAATTAGTTACATAAACATGTATTATCTTGTGTTATATTATGTATAATATGGTATTATACACATAAAATACAAAAAGTTCATTATTCCCTGATTATTTTTCTGCTTTATCAATAAATAGCTAGGCCTTACACGCGTAGCGACTAGCGAGTTTTAGAGTAAATATTATACTAGAGAGTTTAAAGTACCTCTTCCCACGATGGATCTATCTCAGTAGCTCCTGTGAATAAATGAAAACTTTTTTAAGTTCATTTTGGCCAATAAAGATCAAACCTTTGTAAGTGTGACACAAGTAAAGGGCTTAGGGGCATTACGTGTAGCAGACTTGAGTGCTTTCCATGGATCACCAATCTCAAGAAAGACTTGTGCTTTTTGTTCATGAAGGACAACGTTTTCAGGAACAAGATTAAGAGCAGCTTCCCATTTCCCAAGAGCCTCCTCGTATCTTCCTTCCTTCATTACCAAAGTTCACAGAATCAGTATGTTCTTACAGAACAAAAGTGATGTTAAATCAAGTAAGACAAATCGAAGAATACCTCAGCGAGCTTGTCTCCTTGTGATCTAAACGAATCTGCGAGCTTCTTCCCTTCGAGATCGGGTCTTTCATGATTTTCAGAGTGAGTCTCTCCGATCTCTAACTCATCTTGGCGCTGAGATTTGGTCTCTGGAGCTTCGTTCTCTGAAGGAACATCATCGAGGATGTTTGGTAAAGCTACGCGAGAGCGTTTCTTAGGGTTCTTGTTCCATGTTAGCTTCATCTTCTTCACAACTTTTTCGCTCTGTTCTTCGTAAGGAGTATCGATCAGACAGAACTAAAATCACAGATGGTCCGAAAAATATTTAGTTGGGTTATTACATGATTTTAGCGGGCCGGATATTAGGCCCAAGAAGAAAAATAACCGACCGGCTTTGTGATCGGGTTTTATGGATATGGATGGTTTTTAAATTGATTTTATCCGGTTTAAGATTCTCATTTCAGATATAAAACAATTTGAGATTGCGGTCCATTATAAGATTTATTCATCATGTTAATTTTGCAGGATGTGTTTGTATATTAAAAAAAAAAAATCATATCTAAAGTTAGGAACTATTAACTGCTCCAGCATTAACTAAACAATAAATTAGCATTCCGTGTGTATTTAACAAAAGGACATTCTATTTGTGAGGTCAAGGGAAATAAATGAAGCTCGCGGATGAAATAGTTACTCAAATAGTCGGTAGTTGAAAGAATTAAACTATTCAATTAATGTGCAAACACAAATGTAAATGTGTTATATACACCATGTTTGGCATACTAAAGGTTGCTGGTTAGGTGTGTGCCGATATATATTTGGTAATCGTGACAAGCGAAAAGGGAGAAGTACTGAATTGTTGAAATTGTCTTGTCAAATTTACTAAAAGAAAATTGGTAAGAAAAAATGTAATTTCACCGCAAATTGAATTCAAGCGGCGAAATTACAGCCACAACTATTTACCACTAAGTTAATTCGATGTTGATAAAAATTGTGATTTTCACCTCTTTGTCGGAAATCCACAAATTTACTAAATTATTTTGTTTTGTAAGGAAAATTACTAAAATTGGAAAATTTAGGAGTATAATTGGGGCCATTTCTCTAAAAGCCCATAATTAACCAACCTTTTATTTCTTGTAGCTCTAAACTGGCCCCAGCCCATTGATTGTTCTCATCTACTAAACAAATGGTTGAACAAGTTTGGAAGGAACATCGAACATACATAATTTTCTTTTAATTCCCTACTTTACTAGAATTGATAGCAACAACATATACACTTACCTTACCAGTAGATTCTAAAATTATAGTTTGTAATTCCTACGTACGATAATTTCTATAAACATTTAAATGTATACATTTTACAATAATAAAGGTATAATAGTTATATTGTAAATCTTTTACAAAAATAAAATAAATGCGAGGTAATCAATATTTCAGTCTATAGCCGACATTTGTACACATAAAATATTTAAATTAAATACCACTTATTCATAAACAAATCTAATTTAATCAAAAAGTTTTCTGAAAATTAAACAAAATCTACCAACTTGTTTTGTTTTATTCTACATATGGTGCCATCAATCGGAGCTTAACCCGCTACTGGGCACTCCTGACAGGTCCGACCCGAAGAAAATATAGCTTGGAAGCAAAAAAAAAATAATTGGGCCTATTAATTAAAACTATGTAACTATTATACCTCGAATCTGACGTCACACCTCACACAATAAATCCAATCTTAAGCCAATTATGCTACCGAAGATAATAACAATTTGAAGACCAGAAATTTTGATAATCTAATTAGGATCGGAAGCACATGTTTGTATTGCTTGTACTCAGGGCCGCTACTGCTGACCACGACCCTGTTATTAATCGGGATATGTTGCTACTCTCTAGCTAAATCGAAATCCATGACAATGATTTACCAGTCAAACTAAAGACTAAATTGTAATTAATACAATGGATTTTAATCATTGTTAAAGATGGTATAATTAAATACTGAAGTATATTATTTGAGTATTTTCTCACCCGTGCCGTGACCAATATTGCTGACATATTATCTATGCAACTACGTGTTAACGAATTTGACTAACTAATGACTTGACAAAATATGTAACTATATGTGTTATAATATGATTTGGACAGCAAGGAACTCAATTATATCTTCCTGCAATTCATGCAAACAAAAAAGGAAAACGGACAGATCGATTAACATGTATGAAATGACACACACGCACACACGTTTCTACAATCTTCCTCTAAAAATATCACAACTATTTAAAGCGAGGAATGGATGCTGTTGGCTTTCCATAATGGCTGTTTCACGTATTTTTATTTTATAATGGAAAAAAGAAGAATAAACCATTCATCACGTAATTGATGGTAGTATGGAAACCCTAGTCTTAAGCACGAGGAATACCATGTTATTAATTTAAAATTTCAAGGCATCTTATATTTATGTGAACTATCCACTCAAGAAGATTGCATATGTTAGGAAAAAAATATTATTTATCTTTAACACCAAAACAAATTTGTATATATTATATCAAGTTTCGTTATTAATTTCTTGCAAAAAAATTTCATAAACTAATTTAGACATTACAAAAACTTAAAAAAATTAAACTTGTAAATATATTGCACTTATTTTTTGGTATAACATTTTACTAGGTAATTTTTCCGCACTTGTGGACTCATAATTTTACAAAAAAATTGTAAACATATATATTATCAATTCAAAAAACATTGAAATAAATTATTATGCTTTTGAAATATTTAACAGTTAACATAAGTAAAGTTATTTATTTTAATAAACTATCTTTTATTACATAAAATAAACTTGAATTTTTTTAATATATACATAGATTTAAATTCATTTTTAAAATAGTATGATGTAAATTCAGGATAACATAATATATAATCCTTTTAAATAACGATGATAATCAAATTAATGAAATTTGTTACTAACTTAGAGGTAATTATATATTAATAAACATTTAATACTATGATGTGAAATATTTTGGATAACATAATATAGAATCTTTTTACATAATGATAATTATAAATTTAATGAAATTTATTTTAACTTATGGGTAATTATATATTGTTGAATCTAATCTATTTTTTATCAAGGGTAATAAAGATTTTAAAATTTTTAACTTTTAACATTAGAACAAAATAACTTTTAAAATAATAGTATAAATATTTTGAATTCTTTGCCAGCTTTTTCAAAAAATATAATAATGATTACTTTTGATTATTCTAAAACTAGGGTTGGCCCGCCCTACGGGCAGGAAGTTTTAGTAAAAAAATAAATTTATATTTATTGTGAATGCAAATTGTTGTGAGGATAGTAAAAAAAGTAAAGATAAACAAAATATGAGAACATTAAAACTGATATTGTGATGATCACGGTAACCGATCATCAATCTCTTCGTAAGCTCTTAGTGCAAAGAGCCAATTCATTAAGAAAATACATTTAAGGTGTTTCCTCCTCCTTTTCTGAGTTGTCCTCATCCTCATCACCATCCGAACCCATCTAAAACCAAATAAACAAAACATGCATCACATTTCAGTAATCAGCATAAAGATCATAGCTTTCAACAAATTAGGTGAGTCAAAGATATTCAGAACCAATTTTGAAAAAAAACTATAACGTTGCACTACTAAAACAAAGTTAAAATCTACCTCATCAGAGTTAAAGAGTCAGATTTATCTTGTCATCAGACTCAGATTCACCAGCTTCTATGTTGGCCTTGTGATCATTCAGTTCAGTGGCTTCTGATTTCTCCATTCTAAATAAAAGAGTCAATTTAGAACAAAGCTATAAAGCAAACTTTAACACAATAACGTAAACCTACCATTTTGAGACTTATCCATGGTGATTTCATCTTCTGAATAAAAATCTGGAAAATTTTGAACACAGACAAAAGATAAGCTTCCAGCCTCAATACAGATACAATCATCATAGTATAAAAACATTGGAACTTACGTAAGTTAAGCTCACCTCTAAGACCACAGTTTGTTTCAAATTCTTAGAATAATGGAAACAGAACCTGTCTAACCAGTCACATGGGATATATCAGTATAATCCTGGAGAGGAATCCAAGAGAAACAAAATCATGCATTAGCATCCAGTTTACTGAGTTCAAGATCACATAAAGTGTTACTGCTGTTTGAGACGCTATCTTCTGCGCAGAGTTTGAGCCATAATAAGCAGCAGTGCAAGATAAAAAAAAAAGCAGCAACATGAGTGGTGCCTAATCCATAGGTAAACCTATTTGACCTCGTTAAATTCACCATACCACCATCCAAACAGCTTGAGAAGCAACAACTGTAATGACAAAAGGACAAATCAGATCACTTTTGATTGAAAAGTTCGTAAAAAGAATAAGAATAGACTATTTAGTTTCAACTTAAAGCAACCAACCTTTCTTCTCCTCTTTTGGGCTTGCACAATGTTTTTTTCAGTGGGTCAAAGGAGATGAAACGGTGAATAAATTCCTCATGTAACGTTTCCGAGGAGACGAAACGGAGACGAAACGACACTAAGACAGCTCGATCCAGGGAATCAACATCACGATTTGTCTCACAAATCACTGTCGTATACACCATCGTCTCTTTGGTTAGTAACAGAACAAATAACTCAATGAACCCTAACTAATAACGATGAACACAAATGAACAAAGAGCAGTTAGCTATTTTACGAAGAAAAAGTTTACTAAAACAGATTTAGAAGATGGTTTTGAGACGTGAAAAGCTAACCTTTTTATACCCCCAGACCACCGCCTCGCAGAAGATAACTTCACATTAAATTATAGATCGTGGCTGGAGGAATTAAGAAGATGTTTAATGTAAATCTGTAAGTGGCTTGAATTAGTTTTGATTGATAGAAAAGGAGATCAAAGGACGCGATCGAGCACCTAAACGGAATCATCACACCGACTACATCATCTCAAGCTTTCGGACGGCGGAGCTCAAGCTTTCGGACGGCAGAGAAGAAAGAACAATGGTGAACCCTAAAATCGGAGCACACGCGAGTTGAAAGGCTTACGTTACTTGCTAATGGGCTGGATTACATGATAAAACATAGAGCCCACACATAATACGACCCACTTGTATATTGCAAACGCAACGTTTGATTCGTAAGACACGTGGCACGCTCAAAGACTCTTATTTAATGACGTGGCATAGGTAAGAGGGAGGCAAACATTACTTTATTATTTCTTATATTATCTTAACATATAGATGATTCATTCTACCTTATGTGAATATATTTATTAAAACAAAATCCGTTTAATATTACTAAACCAAATGTAATATAAACATATATATATATACAGTATTTTAATATTACTAAAATTAAACTAGAATATTTTAATTACTCTCAAGATAGTGTAAATTATTAGCTAAATCACTAAATTAAATTATTAATAATTGATCATAAAATATGACTAAACCTACCATTATAGACAATATAGATTTACCTGATCCTTATAATATTAAATTCATTTTAATATAATATTATTAATGTGTATTGAGTGTTCTCCTAATTATTAGTTTTTATTTAATAAAATTGAAGATAATTATGTAAAAAAAATCAAATAATAGTATAAATTTAAATTCATGACATCAGTCAAAATAAATAAAAATATGACAAATATGTAAAATTATCTAAATTTACTTAAAATCATAGAGAGCATGAAAAATCAGCAATTTATTTCTATTAATAATTTTTAAATTCATTTTTAATATAATATTATCAAGGTATATTAGAGAGTGTTATCCTAATCATTATTTTCTTTTTAATAAATGTTCACATAATGATGTTAAAAAAGGTTTTAGTTAATAGTATAAATTCAAATTGATGACTCATTTTTTTTGGAACACTGATGACTCATTAATTACAATCATTAAAAACATGATAAACAAAAAAAAATACTTCCTCCGTTTCAATTTAATTGTCATTCTACGTTTTTCATTAATTTTCCATATTTTCAAAATAAAAACACAATTTTCTATACACCTAACCACTTTTCAACCAATCAAAAAATAGAATGATATTTAAAATCAATAAATTTTGCATTGAAAATATAAAACGACACTTATTTTGAAACGAATATTTTACTCTAAAATGACATATAATTTGAAACGGAGGGAATACTTAACATTATCTAAAATCATGGAAAATATAACAAATCAGTAAATTTATTTTTCAAATAATAATGTAGATTATAATTTCACTTAAGTCAGCATGCTTTGCCCATGTGTTTATTATCACATCAATATATATGTCTTATTTATTAACTAGCTAGCGTAATGATTAAATAATTCCGTCAACACAATCCATGGAAATTTGATTTTTGAAAACCGGTTTTCATACTGTAATATATAAGCTAACACTATTTCTAAGTTACACCTGCCTTTGAATTCACTTAATCAGTATAAACAACAATAAACATAAATAAGACTCGTAAGTTAAAATACTATATATGTGATACTCCACTTAGAATGGCTAAGTTCTAGCTAAACATCAAAATGCATTATTACAAATTTACAATGATACGCTCGTGTACTGAAACGTCAGGATCTAATCGACTACCATAACAAAACAAAATGAAAAAGGTAGAAAACATAAACTATGAAATGTATTGAATAGTGATATAATTGTGGTAAATGAACATTAAATAGCGAATGTATATGGTAAAATGATAGATAGAACTAGCCAACTAGGGTAGGGAGATTGAAATTAAAGGCACGTGGGAAGGGTGTTGACAGTTGTCAGAAATGCCATGCTGAGATGGGGGCAAAGCGCCTTCACTCCTTGTGGGTCTCTTTAACGATCTCTCTTCCTCTTACCTTCCTTGTAATTAGTTTCCATGTCTGTCCACTCTAACAGTAAACCATACTCTGTGATATGTTCATTTGCATTATTTTTTATCAAATTTAAACCCTAAAGATAGTGCATACATTAAAAAGAAAGAAAGAGAGAGCCATCGGATGATAGGGAAGGTGCAACCGTAAAAGCAGCCAAGCATCAATGACGAATGTAAAAAGAGCCAAAATTATTATGCTATATATATATATATATGTGTGTAGCACTGCATCATAGTAAATAATATGAAAGCTTTACGTAGTTCTGGATCGATCCACCGAAAGACATTCATTTATACTATTACTGTGTATGTGTTACTGTATCATTCTTCCTTTTAGTACCAGACAAAATAAAAATATGTTTTATATCTAGTTCTCGTCTCCATTTTGGTATTAGTCTACACTATTTCAGAATATAAGAGAGATTTATTACAATCAAAAAACATTTTAGCTAATGTATTATGTATTATGTACATCAACATCACGCAGGGGCGGTACTTGACACAGTTCGCCTAAGGCCTCCAAAAAACTTCAAAAATTTTATACAAAAAAACCTTCAAATTTATAAAGAATTTTTTGTAAATTGTTTAGAGCCTTCTTAATTTCGGTCCTGACATCACGTAAGGAATAGTAATATTAACATATTTCGTAGTTCACATGTGTCTGCACATATATATATTCTTTATTACTAAGACGATCTCCAGTGAGGTATCTATCTATTGGAATTCTAAAATGATATATATGTATATGTGATTCTAAAAATGTGGGACTTATTAAATAGGGTAGAACTGATTCTAAAAACATATTTACTATTTTAGAATCACATACACATATATACTATTTTAAGGAATAATTATCCCTGGCGCTTAGGGGGATTTTTAGAGGAGAGAGTTCACCAAAAAGGAAAAAACCAGCGTTTGTGACTCCCCTATAAGCATCGAATTTCTTGGTCTGTTCCGCGGGCCCCACGACACGTGGTGACCCGCGATTGGTCTTTTTTGTTATTTTTTATTTTTTTATAGTCCAAAAAAATCAAAAAGAAAAAAATCTAAGCACCCCCTAGTGGGGTGTTGGGATAATAATTATATTAGAGCAGGATTATCGCTGGATTCGAAAAAGAAGAGCTTAAAAAATATTTTTTTTTTACTTTTTTATTTTTTTCTAGTTTAAATAAAAAAATTAAAGTGTAACCAATCACGGGCCGCCACGTGTCGTGGGGTCGCGTAAAAGCCCAAGCACCTAGCAAAATCCGACGTTTAATGTGACACCAGAAGCGTCGAATTTTAATTTTTCATGGGCCTCATCTCTCCTTACTTTTTGTGTTAAACGCCTCATTTTTTTGAGGATAAAGATGGCCTTAGAACCCTAATAGATAGATACTCCATTGGAGGTGATCTAACGCTTTAGTTATTAGTTACATATATTTGTGATTTTAGTTTTATTCTTACAGACTGTATATAAGGTTTTCTTTAATTCCAGATGGGTGTTATACCATATTATAATCGAGTTTACACATGGACCATGCGCATATATAGGCTATCACGAAACAACTGCCATATCATAAGTAAGCCATTCACTGTCCTTTTCCAACTAACTTCAACACTTTCACTTCAATCCTTCAACTCTCTCTCTTTATCTCAAGTCTTTATATAAACCCTACGTACGTACATAGTCTTTTCACCTTCACTGAGTCAAAACCCACGTGTCAATGACCGCATCATCCATCAAACAACCGTCTCCGGTGGAGGAGCAGGAGAACCACCATCACCAAGATCAAGAAGAGTCACACAAAACCAATAACAAGAAACGGGTTAGACCCGACCCGGTTTACCGAGGCGTCAGGATGCGAACGTGGGGCAAATGGGTCTCCGAGATCCGTGAGCCACGCAAGAAGAGCCGTATCTGGCTCGGCACTTTCTCCACCGCAGAGATGGCTGCGCGTGCACACGACGCGGCTGCTCTCACCATCAAAGGAGCCTCCGCCGTTCTCAACTTCCCGGAGCTCGCCACTTACCTTCCTCGTCCAGCTTCCTCCTCTCCACGTGATGTTCAAGCCGCAGCCGCCGTAGCCGCCGCCATGGATCCCACCACCGTCGTCCCGGAAATGCACTTGTCCTCATCGAGTAGTTATACAACGTCTACGTCGTCTTCGTTGCTGTCACCGTCGAGTGAAGAAGCAGCCTCATCTACGGCTGAAGAGCTGAGCGAGATAGTGAAGTTACCGAGTCTAGAGCCGAGTTATAATGAGACGTGGAGTGAGTTCATGTACGTTGACATGGAGTATCCACCAAGTTCGCCTTGGTATTTTAATAACTGTTATAGCTTTTATTACCACCATAGCGAAGATAATGGCACTTCGATGGGTGAACCTTTTGAGTCTTCCAATTTTGGACCCCTTTTTCCTTAGTTTTAAATATAATCCCTCTTTTAAAACTTTCATTTTAGCTCAATTTCTCAGAGTTTTATTTAATTAATGGATTCACAGCAGAGTTTAATATACTCGACTAAATATGGTTTCATAATATAGTATATTTAATATACCTTTCTTTGCTATACTCGGATATTCTATAAGGAAAGCTAAAACAAATCACGCAATACGTAAACGTTAGACGATAACTACCTTTCCTATTAAGCAAAACCATGCATTTTTGTGTAGTTTTAGAACTTTAAACTATTTCTATCAAGGTATAGGCTGGATACATTTTAGTTTAGAATGTGAAGTTTATAAATAATTACTTAAAATGTGTTATCACTTATCATATGGTTTGTTAGTTGGCAGATATGGAATCTTGTCAACTTGGTATGTTGTGTACATCAGTTTCTGAATTTAATTCACAAAATTTTCCCAGTTATATCGAACTAACCAACCCCAACAAATGAATTTTGTGTCTAGTCAATGAGAATTACAAATATAAAGCAAAGTTTACACTTTTGGGTTTAAAAATAATTTTATTCCCTGTTAACATGGATATCTATATATATAAAGTAATGTTTGCCTCCCTCTTGCCTATGCCACGTCATCAAATAGTTCAACAAGAGGATGACACCTGTCCATTAAAATGATACGGTGCGTTTCGTTCACCTTTTTTCGCTTCAACACCAAAATAAAAGTTCTCCTCCACAGAAAAATTAGGGTTCATCCTTTCAATCCAGGAAATCAAAAAGAATCTTCTGCGTTCTTTGAACACCAACAATGGAGTCACTGTGAGTTTCGTTAACTCGATCGACACGAAGAATCTCTACGGTTGTCTTCAGCTGCATCCTTTGGTCTCCTCTTCAAATCAACAGAAACACTTCGAGTTACAGATTCATTGCTTTCTTAACTCCATAGATCTGACATTGAATGCGAGTTACCCCTCTGCAAGGCGGTGAAACACCTTAGCTTTCTTCCTTTCAACATCATCTTCTCAAATCGTGAAAAAACCAAACTTAATTCATTTTCTTTAAAATGACTATTTCACTGATCCTATTTTCCGTTTTTTGAAGTCCGGCTGCTGTCCCTCCACCCTCGAAGTAAGGTTTCTCAGATTCTTGGATTATGAAAGTCGATATGCTGCTACTGGATTCAAAGGTAGTTGTAATCTTAAACTCATGTTCATAGTACTATTAAACTTTTCTGGTGGGTCTAATCCTCATATCAGTGCTTTCCTATTCAATAAGTTATGTTGATATCGTATACTGATCATATTGTAAGTTTGACATGTGATCCATTATGTGAACATGATGCCAGCAACCACTAATGTCCACCGGCTTTCCCTGTGAGGTTTCGTTGACATATTTTGTTCATTGATATTGATGTGGTCTTAGTTCCAAAGTGTTTTGCTTTTACTCCTTTAGACCAAAGCGTGCTCCCCAGCTAGCATTGCTCGCCTCAATAGCTTAGACAAGAGAACCATTGATGTGGTCGCTTCAAGATTGTATTTTAGCATTCTTTGAGTTACGAGATCACTGGTCATCTTGCTGTGGGTGAGTAAGTCACTGACTATTTGTTTTCAGTTTAGTATATAGACCCAGCAAGTAATTAACTAATCAATATTACTTTTACTTGCAGTTCACTTCTGTCCTTGCACCATTCTGTAACGCTGTGTCATGATGAGTTGGGTCAGGTACTTTTTCGGCGGATGTTATAAACACTAGAAGTTCATGTTTCAGTTTTTGTTTTGGTTATTCAGTGTGTCATTTTGTGTATGCAGGAAAGGCTTCTAAATCTCTGGCTTATCAACTACCTGCACTACAACCTTTATGACCAAGCAGAGAAGTTGAGATCAAAAGCACCAAGATTTGAGAAACATTCTGACCAACAGGTTTATCTTTTAGTAGTTATTCTCTCACACCACTTGGTTATTGTAGCTTTTTAGATTGTAGTTTATATTGTTTCTCTGATCTCTCATTTATGCTAACCTTTCCCAGTCAATTTTTTTCATTCAGATCCTGCGTTTATATGTAGCTCCTGCTAGGCTTCGCTCCGGCATTATGTTCTTAATTACATTTTTCATTGCAGGTATCTGTGGTGTTTTTGATGGGGATTCAAGAACATGCATCTGCATTAGAAACACAAATGGTAAAGCTTATATCTAAACAGAAGAGTATTGCGTTTATGAGGACACAGCTTGGTTACTAGAATACGAGAGAGGTGGAGTTCTTGTGACAATAGAAAAGGTTCGTGAAGGATTTGCTCTCTTTTATTACCGTGGAAAGAATTACCACTTTATATGAGAACTGTAAAGGTTCAAATATATTAGTTATATTTGATGATGTAAGTTTCTCTGAATGATTATTGCAGGCACTTAGTCAGCATATCTCTGACCATGAAAACAAAAGAGCAGATGCAAATTGCATTTTATGTTCTGTCGCAGAGAGAGAAATCATAATCATTAAGATTTTGAACTAAGCCAAGGGGAGTGGAGAGAAAGGCATAAAATACTTCTACAAAATTGTATGTTCTTATGTCAATGTATTGTACACTATTTAATAAAGTATTTAACAAATATATATATTGATCTCTATTGAATAAAGTATTTAACATATAAGGACGTGATTAATATGTGCAAATTTGTCATACTTTCACATAAAACAAGATGCACTTATTAATTTAGTTGACCTTATATGTGATCAGCATGTACACGTAATGATACAACTGAGTTGATACAATTGAATTTAATGGAGCTTGCATAATATATTAAAAACTCTGAAATAAAGATATCATACTAAAAATATGTTTGAATTTTGTCAGGTAGAGAGGAATGGTGACTTGGAGCTCTTCAGGAACATCCAATAGAGTTTTGCAAACACATTTTCTGAAGACACTCACGGCCTCATAGTCAGGCTCTGACACAATTAGAACCAGACTACATAACATCAGCATTTCCTACTCAAGAACCTCATTTAAAATTGTGTCAAAGAATCCAAAGATGCAAGTTAGCATAAGCCCGTCAGCTAACTAAACCTAACTAAAGATAGAACTGTAAAAGCTGAATATGAACAGTTGGATTAATGTTTGGTTATAAACTAACTTGCTGCAGGAGGGAATATGTGGCATAATTGCAGCGGTTTCATCCTCCAAAAAGAAAATGGAGAACGGTCCAAGTCACATTTTCATAAAAGATTTTAATACTTTTTGTTATTGGTGACTGGTTGAGTTGTGAGGATTTGGTTATAGTAGGCTACATATCTCAGATTCAATATTTACTTTTAACCGAATTGAATCGACGGATGTGATTTACAGTTTTTTTTTTACAGTATTGGTTTTTTTACTGATTTTTTACATAACGTTTTTACTTTAAAAAAAATATCTTATTAGATTAAGAATTTTAGATGAATTCATTTTTTCCTTAAAATATTTTTAAATTGGATTCATCATCTAAAATAATATAAGAAATACAATGTTATTTTATTAATCATTTGTAAAAGCTTTTTCAAAGTTATTTTAAGATTTGAACCATATATTTAACAATACATCTAATGCTCTATAAATAATCTTTATAGCTGACAATACATTAAATAGTAGTTGTTTTCTATATTGTTTTTTGGTTTAGCCTAAAATTTTGGTGATAAGAAAAAAAACAATTGCGGAATTTACTATTTTCAATTTTTTGCTGATGTGAATTCGAAGAAACATACAAAAAAAAATGTAGTTTCCCAAATATAATAATACATAAATATATAACCTAACTTATCATTTATAAATATTAAAGAGAAATTCACTAGGATAGACCTAAAAATATTTTTTGACACAAATATAGACATTAAAAATAAAAATGACCAAAATAGACTTAAATGTTTTATCAAATATAAGTAAATATATATACATTTATACCATTTGGGTTAACTAACTCCTAGATTTTTTTTTTTGTTTAGAGTTAAGTGCACAGTTTTAGAGATAGGATTTCAAATTTTTTAAAAACAAAAAAAAAATTTCAAAATAAAAAATTCTATTTTTGTCATTTTGGTTTTTGAGGTTATTTTGTGATAAAATTTTTACAAAGTCTATTAGAGAAAATTGTCCAATATTAAACCATAACAATTAATATCATATTTCAAAGTTACTTGCTTAATTTTTGTTTTAAGATAATAAACTGGAATTTCTCAAATTTTATTAATTATAAAATTTAAGAAGAAATGTAATTCAAGAAAAGTAGATGTTGTGACAAAACTAAAATACTTACAATTTTATGAATTGTTTTTATATAGCAAAAAAATATATAAGTTTCTAAAAAAATTGTAAAATTTGTAGTAAAAATAGTGAAAATTGTAACTAAATAACCCAAAAATTTTTAAAATTTAAAATATAATTATATTTTTTGTTGATTTGAATATCCGACCATAGGACGGGGTCCAATCCTAATTTATGTATAATAATTTATTTATCGTATAACATAAATTTTGCATCTATAATAAATATTTTTTTATAAGCATTAATGATACTTAGATTCATAAATAAACACTATATTAGATAACATACATAAAATTTTTTGGTAAGGATTTGAAGCTAATGATTGGTTTGGGTTTGGACAAAATTGGATATCATAATTGGTTTGGATTTGGGCAAAATTAGATATCATCATTGAAAATTAGGGAAGTAATTGTTACACATTACGTGTTATTAATCAGATGCTTTTTTCAGTTTTACGTATGCCACTCCAACAAAAAATACAAGCGAATCAGTCTAATTTAATCAGAAAATTAATACACGATTGACTTTTTTTAAAACAAAACATTCTACGATGAATATTATAATTTCCAAAAACAGAGAAATAAATAAGAAAAAAATTAAACAAAATATTCAGTTTCAAAGGCTCAAACTAAATTAGATCAAAAACATAACAAACTCGAGCTAATATTTCGATCTAATATCTAAAAATGTTCAAAAGTACTTGAAATATGTCAAGAATACCAGACAATACTTAAAATAGCAAAATTAAATATTCAAAATAGTAAAAAAAACTTCTAAACACCAAAAATATATAACGTTTTCCATTTAACCATCCAGTTGAACTAATTTTATGATAATTATAAATATTTAATCATATCTTATTCCAAATATATTTATATTACATTAATTTTAGGATTTTGATGATTTGCAAATATATTTTTATTTACAAACAAAATTTACATAATTTAAATGAATATCCAAACCCCCAAAATCTGAACGAGTCTGAACCTTAAAAATTTCCAAATAAAACCCCAAAGCACGATTAGACACAAACTGAACTTCGTTGGATACCAAGTGCCTGCCCCTTCATTAAACACTTAAACATCCACAGAAAATAATTGACATTGTTTAACTGATCTTAAATAAATCATTATATTTTCGCCACGACCATGAAAATATCTTTATCAACAATATAACTCTAAAAACATAAATATAAAAAAACATTTCAATCATAATCCATTACGAACATCATCTATCTACAACCAAAACTATTCACACAAATTTTATACATAAAAACCCACAACCCATTCTTTCTAAATACAAAGTTTTACAAACCACAAATAACACACCACATATAGGATCAAAGTGATTTAAAAGGCAATAACATGTCCTCACAACATATCAATGTCACAACTCTTTTATATTGAAATAACTATTGCGAAATATATCTCTTCACCTAAAATTTTCTAAAATACAAAAATCGTTATTATACACATCTCTTCCAAATGCAAAACTAAAACATAAACCACAAAATCATACAAGTAATAATATCTTAAATCACAAGTAAATTATATCCCGCCCGTAGGGCGGGCCGATCCTAGTAAAAATATAAACAAAATCTAATCACACAGAGTAAGCAAGAAAATATCATTTTCCCAAACCAATTTGCATGTAAGTTATGCATTCTGATGATCTACGGTTAATTGACTTTTTTTGGCAGTAGTCAGACATAATTAATGACTTGACACATAGACTAACACGTACGTGCACTAACTCTTATGCAAATCCAACGATTTGAGATTTAATATCTCCTTTTTATTTTTCTTGAACGATGTGTTTGTTTTATTTTATGTTTGAACAGTTCACTTTTCATACGCAAATTCAGCCATGGCGTGAACAACTTTTTAATTTCATTGAGTATATGTTAAACCAAATATTGCGTGAGCAGGGCCGGCCTTGAGATTTTGGGGACCTGTGGCGATTTCTAAGTAAAAAAATTTTTTGGGGGCCTAAAATATTTTTTGGGGGCCTATGCTCATGTAATCTTCTACAAAATTTTTGGGGGCCTGAAACAAATGTTTCACTAGGCATTGCCCAGGGCCGGCCCTGTGCGTGAGTCTCCTCGACGAAAACATCAATCAACACCGGTGAATATATTAAGTTAACCTATTTATCAAACTAAAATTAATTGTTACGTTAGTTAAGCTAACATCCCTTTAACTACTCCGTATGAAAAGGCCATTGCCATTGGGATCTGCGGTCAACGGAAGTTCCAACCAATGGCGGAACCATGATAAATTTATAATGGATCAAAAACAATATAAAATCATAAAAATTAGTGGGGGCATAGTAACAAAATATAACCAATCTACTAAATATTAACTAAAATTTTGGCCGAATAAAATAAAATTTACAAATGAACTGGGGCCATGTGACCCCCTAGACACAGCCTAGGTTTACCCCTAATTCCAACTAAGACCATGATTAATATAGAATTCTTAGGGTGAGATTCTTATCGAAAGTTAAGAAACTATTTTTAATTTTTAACTAAAAAGCTAAAAACTGGTTTCTGAAATTTTTATTTAAGAACCGGTTCTTAACTTTTTAGTTAGAAATTAAAAAAAAAACAATTTCTTAATTTCTGCTAAGATACTTACCCAAAAAATTCTAAATTAATCATGTTTTATGAGCATAATATTTATTTAAAATGTTCTCAAATATAGATGATGATCTTAATTATTTAAAAGGGACTTAAAAGAAAAAAACTAAACGGGGACGCAATATACAATCAATCTTATAAGATTTTTGTTTTTACATAAAAAGAAATCAGAAAATAAACGTTTGTATGGCAACATCAGGCTGGTAAGCAAATCATTACATGATGATTAATGTGGCCCAAGATAATACTTTTATTTTGATGAAGAAATAATAATTTATTATTATAAACTTTAATTAATAATATATACATTAATAATTATAAAATGTTTATGCTCGAACAACTAATAATCAATGATTTGCCAAACATTCTAATTTTATTTTACTACAAATGAAAATACAGTAATGATGAGAGGTATTAAGCTTTTGTCTCTTCTTTTTTAAAGAGTATCAATGTCCAGGGTACGTAATAAGGCTTTTTCCTAATTTTATGACGTCTAGTAGAACTTGATTATTGCATTTTCATCCTAAATGGTAGATTTTAGAAGAATTCAAGAAAATTGGTAATTCAATTTTTAATTTTCCCTGATGTATAAGTATCATGAATTTATTTTGAACAAGATATCTATGACTTGCTATAGATATTATATACTGTCGACTACCACCCCTAAAAACACTACCACTTACGTTTAAATGTGAATTTTAATATAGTCTACACAACCCTAATATCTATTTGATTTTCTCACAACTCTAATTTTCCTTTTTAAGCAGGTCATGATTAACATATCTTTGTTGATACGAAAGTGATGACAAAAGCTGTTTAACCACATCGAAAACTTTAAAAGCCTCAAATATATCATCTAAGCCCTGAAACAATTCATTACTTGTTAATGCGTCCAAGTGCATGATATTAAAAGATTAATGTAGTAATGCCAAATAATGAAGAAGGAAGATGTTGCGTATAGGGTTCTATGATAAATATATTTAAGCAAGTATACTCCAAATTTTAGAGTTTAATTTGTAGCAAAGAGAGGTGCAATTAGCATAACGTACAGGTCAAACGGGCAAGATCTTTGTCATTAAGTTAAACTAAAACACGCGAAGCATGTCCAGATGTCCACCAAACCTTAGTTATAACATCAATGCCAAAGGTTCAAGATAATCAAAACTGAATATCCAATGATCCCCCTGAGTATAAGCGACCAAGACAAATATGTCTAATATTACATTTCCCTTCCTACGTACTTTTCATTGATCTCATATAACTTGTTAGTTTAGAACTTCTAAAATTACATGTAAGATTATAAGTATTAACTGTGTATAGTTCACCTTTCATATTCAATTTGACAAGTCCTCAAATAGAAAAATGCTAATTCTTTGTCCTGGTTTGCCAAAGAATCAGCTTGGACAATTGGCCTATCAATCATAGACAAAGGCCATTTCTACAAAAGTAGATACAATTGACTTGTTATGGCTCAAAATAAAAAATAAAAAAACAAAATTTGCAAAAACCATAAAAGTAGATTGTTCGAAGTTTTATTTTAGATAAGTAGAGATAGTTAACAAAAGTAGCAAGGATTTCATGACACTAACAAAAAACATCACGTAATATAATTATATTAAAGCTTGATAAAAGTTGACAAGAAGTCGCTTTGGCCGAGTGGTTAAGGCGTGTGCCTGCTAAGTACATGGGGTTTCCCCGCGAGAGTTCGAATCTCTCAGGCGACGATATTTTTTTATTGTTTTCCCCCCAACATTTTTTTTTATTTACAGGCCGAGTGATGCTTTTCCTGAGATTAAAAAGCCCGGATCCAAGACTCTCCCGGTTACTGTGGCTGCCTGTGACCTACTACAACTGATCGCTAGTTTTGTTGTAGTGCAAATTGATAACTTTCAGTGATTGATCGCAGTGAAGGATATAGCTGCAAATTTTAACAAAATCAATATTATAATATTTATGCGACCTGCAACGTACAAAACACGTGACAACAAGTTTGATCAATAGTAAACCCAAAGTAATCTATTTTCTAAACTTTTCATCCAAGTGCAACATTCCCTGAAGTTAACATTTTCTGATTATCCATTACTTTTAATACAGTTAAACTGTACCATGATGAACACACGCACACAAACCCAATTCTATCTCTGAGACTGACTCTCAGTAGTCGTCATGTGTACGAAAGATTCGACGAACCTCTTCTTCTTTCATTGTCTCTCCCAAGTGATGGTAGGTAACACACGCGTGTTTAATTCTTCTATGCTCATCATAAGTAAGAGGATCTTATATATATATAGACTAATTTGCACAAAACTCTTTTGTTATATCCCTTCATACCATATGGCTACCTGATCTTGATATCCTTTGTGCTTCTTCCAAGTCCATTAGAAATCTGACACATATCATCATCACTTTTCAGCAAACATTCTTATGATACACACTTCGATATGAACGTTGAACTGAGGCTCATCCGCACACAGGCGAACCAGTATTCACCCATTTTTAGCTGAACGTACCTTTTGGAATTGAGCACTGCGGTGCCCCCGAGAATAAACCGAATCCCTGAGTTAGTGGCATTTTGCAAAGCAACAGAGCGTGATTCCTCGTACGTTGTTCCACCAACCATGAATATCACCACCTCTTGTGGCCTTTATTATTAACCCAGAATACAAATTGTAATTAGTTAATGAAAGTTTTAAGCGTTACAAAACATGACTAGTTGAACATACCGTCCCTGTTGAAAATGATCTCCAACAAAAGGGTAGTCTACATCTCGTAATCTTCCCCTGGTTATGCTCTCCATTGTTTGAAACAGAAGAGGCTGATGTTGAGTGTACACATTCTCAACCCCCTGTATTATTTTTTTCAACAAGTCAGCAACATAACATATAATAGGGAGATCTACCAAGTTCTTAGAGAGGTATAATCTCAGATACAGACCTTAAGTCCACGAGCCATGTTCCGTGCTATATTCATAAGATCTCTGTTTCCAAATAGATCACCAGTACGCTTCTCCACACCAGCTTGTTTCAAGAGAAACTGAACAAGCTGCAGTTGTGTGACATCCAGAAAGTTATGATATGAAAAAAATGCAACCCAAGTATAAACTGAAAGTCTTTTCATTTATTCAGAAATATAACTTAGTTAGAACCACCATGGACAGAAATTAAGTATACTAGTAGAAGAACTATAAATCAATCTACCACCTTTAAAGGAGGTGCAGAAGAATATATTCAAATGTACAGTAAAAAGATGCAATTCAAACTGGAAGGTGCTAAGTTTGACATTACCCCTGGTTTGTACTTTGGAGACCGTGAAGCCAGTTTGTTGAACAGTTGCATCAACTGAACGGGATTCTCTTTCTCATAGCGCAGAGCATACAGCATTACCAAACGTAGCCGGTCGATGTCAGACACACTTTCGTTATTTAAGAGATTCGTAACTGCCTGCAAATAAGCATGAAAGGAGAGTCAGAGGTACTGAATGCCAAATTATTCAGTCGGACTTTCTGCATGCTTGCTACTGATAAGTCACTTCTCCATATGGTTATTTTTTGATGGATGAACATGTGATTTTCCCATGGAACGGCGAATAAAATTGAACATTGAATACCTCATATGCAGCTCCTTGGCCACCATTGCAAGCTAAGTCCTGCTCAGTTTGTGAAACTAGCATCAGTTTCCTTGCTTCAACTAGCTTGCTCATCTCAGTAACCAGGGTTACATGCTTTGAGACGTTGCCTTGCATCTTTTTGTACTCAGGGTAGTTGTCAACAAATCTAGCCATGTCCTCTGTAAAACCAACGGAGCCACACATTATACTTATCACTGGCACCAGAAACTGAATGTCTTTGCAGGAGAAAGACTAGCAATATTTTACCTACTGTCTGGATATTTTGGTTACTCTTTGCCACCTGCTGAAAATCATCTACCATTCGCTTGATGTTCATTCCAATATCCCCAAAATTTTCATACATGTTAGATTTGAAGAATGCATCTTGTTCTGATGACAATACCACCTCCTGCCACGAAAAGAGACTTATTAGCTAGCTGTGAGGTTTTCAACTAATAAAACTCGGTACTTGAAAAGATTCACAACTTGTTGATCTTTTGGAAGACTTCCAATGGCTCTCAAGTCCACTTTATTATCCTGAAGTCCTATGAGTTCGTGCACCATTGCCTGCAGAAAAACATCGCTAAATGAGCAAGTCTTACTCTTACGAAAAAGTACGACTTCTGGACATATTATATACCAGAGAATAGCACAATAAATAACACTTTTAGTCAAGTTAACCTGATATGTCCACTGATTGAGTAATGGGGTAACTGGGTCATCTCTTCTGTCAATCACAAGCAGCAACGGAGAGCTTTCAGTCCGTCTAAAATCGAAAAGACCGGTTTCGTGCTGATACATCAATTTCTGAAACATAAAACTATATTTTAGTTCAAATAAATAGCAGGATACACAAAATTCTCAGACTAAAAGCAATCTGGAGATAAGTTCCATCACATGCATTGCAACATATGATTCATTAGCGGGAAGAAAGTAGTTTCGGAGAGCTTGTTCACTTACAGCTGTTTCGTGGGCGATTCTTTTAGCAGTATCAGAGGTCCTCTGGTATCTGATGACAGGTCTACGTTTCAACGCCAGAAACAACGCTGCAATTCCATCAACAACCCTATCAGAGTAGCGTTGCAAACCAGAGGGATCGACAACTGCTGGGATCATGTATAGATGGTTTGATGGCATATTCAATGTGAAATGATACGGATCACCAGCGACAAAGTCTGCATAAAATTCCTGCAACATAAAAACCATAAAGAACCATCTTAAACAAGTCACTACTACGTCGAATTCACCAAGAAATATAGGTTAAAAAATCAGTAAAGTTGAGACATTCAGGGGAAAAATAATAAGCTCCACAATCATGGCCGTTTCATCACAAACCGAGAAACTTCTTAGAGACAGCTAAAAACATATACTGAGAAACATTCTTTTAGCATCAGTATCCTATTCAAAACATCATGGAGGAAGGAGCAAGTCACTACTACGTCAAGCTCATAAAGCAATACAGCTTCGAGTCAGTAAAGTTGATACATTCAGTGGAAAATAATAAAGCTCCACAACCATGGCCGTTTCATCACAAACCAAGAAATCCTATTAAAGACACTATCCTATTCAAAACATGATGTACACAAGGAACAAGCCAAAATAGGATTCTTTAAAAAAAACAACCTGAACTTGTTGAACAGCCTCGTGCTCATCCGAATCAGCCAAGATATGAATCTGAGTATCCTTCAACAGATTCGAGAAAACTGAAAACATTCATTAGCAAACAAAATCAAAACTAATTAACAATTGATAAAACTCGAGAATAGATTCTTGAAAATGATTGAAAGAGCTAATCTCGTACACAAATGGTGTTCACCGAATCTAGGATTGGAAAGCTGATACCGTAGCTTCTGAATATTCTCCGAAGTAGGTCGGATGAAATAAACAGCTTTGAGATGCGACATCGATTCCTTCGAAACGGAGATTGAATCAATCATCTCCACGAGGAACACTTCTTTCTGAAGCAGCTCTGATTGTGAATACACTATGCTCACATTACTAACCTACAATTCAAAAACATTGTAAAAAAAATCAAGCCCTAGATTATGATGAAATCGGGAGGAGATATTATTTATTTACCGTTTCGGAGTCGAGTATGAGAACCTTCATGCCGGAGATATCGTGGAGCATCCGGTTTATGTAATCACGCACTGACGTAACCAACACCATCGTCTTGTTCAGATCTTACGGAGACTTGGTTTCAGTGATTTACAATGAAGGCTTGGCGAATTCGTTTCAGTCTTTCAGATCTTTTTCGTTGATCTAAGAGATGAAGATGCTCCGAGACGAAGAAATGAAGTTTTTTTGTTTTGCAATATAAACCCTGTTCTATTGGTTATTTCGCTTTGATAAACACTAACTTTTTATTTTTTAATTAAACCCAAAATTTCTAGATGACGAAGACAAAACGCGTTTTACGTTATCAAAAACGTGGAGATTTAGGATATGACTGGTTCTCCCGTCATCATCCGCAAACGCAGCTTTTGCGGTTGGTAACGGGTGTTGGCGTTTTGTAACAATCATAGAAAACGCTATAAACCGTTTCAAATTGAAATCGCTCCGAATCTCTAAAATTCAAAAGCTGGTTTCAACTAGCGTTTGCGGTTGCGAGCGATTGCGGAAGGATAAAAAATATTTTTTTTTCCAAAAAAATTTTATAGACATAAAAATAAAATATTCAATTAAAAATTTAAATTAAAATGATTAAAATAATGAAATATTTATATTATAAAATTTCCAAAAAAATATTTTCTTTAGTATTTTAAAATTTTAGTAGTGCATTGTTTCAATAAAAAAATTATCTTTATCATAAAAATATGATTTTAATATTTTGATAATTATTTAAAATATACATATTGTCAATTTATTACTTAACCGCTGTTGTATTTGATGATAAACCAGTCATACGTATCTCGCAAACGCAATAATTTTTAACCGTTGAACCAGTCGTATAAATCTCTTACTAACGCTTAAAACCGCAATTTCCCGCATCCGCAAACTCCCGCAACCGTAGCCGCAATCGCTACGTTGTAACCAGTGAGACCCTTAACGACGTTTAGCTATATCGTATTTACCACCCATTTATCAAAGTCTACTCATGTCTTTTTGAGTTATGAAACGTACAAACTTTTTTCCATGGATTGGTCTCTGAAGGGCTGGAGTTGTAGGTGGTGGAGGGTATTTTTGGTGGAACATTGTGTGACAAAAGAAGCATTTAATGTGCATTTTTATGCTTTCAAGACTCTGCCAAGCTCCATCTTGCAAGTTTGCATTGAGCAGCTCACTAACAAGTCATGTTCCCCTACCAATGGAAGACACTGAAGCTTATTATTCAACAATCTACTGTAATATCTATAGAGCAAAACTGTCTGAAGCTGAACTTGCCTAGTCCATACCGAATAATATCTCTTTAGAGGTTTAGTTTTGTTACACAGCCTTTGATTCTTTTCACATCAATTCTCTCATATATCATGGTCTATAGACTCAACAAAAGCTTGAATCTCTTACACAGGTTTCATCTCCTGGTGTCCAAAGGGTTGTAAGGTATAAGGACGTACTGATGTATGTTAGATACGCTTACGAGGAAGGTTAGACCGAAAGTGATGGTAGGTTCAGGCTGGTTTCTTGACGTGGAAGTCAAAAGCTGCGCTTATAATGTTTCTAGTTTATATAAACACCTCACTATGATTAATCTGTTACAACGGTAAAGGTAATAGAAAAGACACGAAAACAACCAACTTAAAAAACAGAGTAAAAAAACAGAGTAAAAAAACAGAGCATAGGATATCTGCTTTATATTTCTATTTAGTATACATCATTGGTACTTGAATGGATTCAAGCGCCCATGTTGATGATGCAACGGATACAATCTCCCTTTGACATGTAATCAAAGGCCTTGTTGATCTCCGAGAATGGCACTGTGTGAGTGATGAACTTCTCAAGATCCAGCTCCTGATGTCAGAAACCACAAGAGCATTTGATATATTTGTAAACATCAGAACTTTGCCAAAGGAAAGATTCTCATTACCTTGTTCATGTACTTCTCAACGACCCCTGGAATGTCAGTTTTGGGTTTATAGTTCCCAAAGAAAGAGCCCTTGAGAGTCCTCTCGTTCAGAAAATTCATGGGATGAGTCTTGAATGCATCGTCTTGTCTTGGCACACCCACCAGCACCGCAACACCCCAACCCTGAAACATCATGCAACGCTGATTATATTTTAATGAATGGTCTGAACCGATACGAAGAAAACAGGAAACGTTACCTCGTGAACGCATTCAAAAGCTTGAATCATGGCTTGAACGCTTCCTGTGCACTCCACACTCCGGTCAACTCCACCATCTGTCATCTCAGTGATAACTTGCTGAACAGGTTTGTCATGATCTCTAGGGTTCACAAACTCGGTCACACCAAATTTCTTAGCTGCCAAATAACACAATAAACTCAATGCCTCTTTGGAGATTACATTAGAGAATAACCAAATCAACTTTTTTACTACCTTCCTCGAATCTATTGGGGTTGAGATCAACACCAATAATCCTACCAGCACCAGCAATTCTAGCACCTTCAGCAGCAGCTAAACCAACTGCACCAAGACCAAAAATGGCAACACTCTGACCTCTCTTGGGTTTAGCCACATTCAAAGTTGCTCCTAGCCCAGTGGATAAGCCACAGCTAACGATGCAGACTTTGTCAAGAGGAGCATCCGGGTTGATCTTAACGACCTGACCGGAGTGCACCACTGTGTACTCACTGAAAGTGGAGGTTCCAAGGAAATGGTGAATGGGTTTTCCCTTGGTGGAGAATCTTGATTGGCCATCATGAATCATGCCGCCTCGGTCCGTGTTGATCCTGAGGAGATCACACATGTTGGATTCCTCAGAGTGGCAGTGAGGGCAGTCACCACATTCTCCGGTGAAGATGGGCAAAACGTGATCTCCTGGTTGAAGATCAGTCACTCCTTCTCCAACACTCTCCACAACACTAAAACCAGAAAAATATCTTAAAACACTAAAACTTGTGAAAGAAGATAAGGGGTGTTTTGGTTTACCCTCCAGCTTCATGGCCGAAGATACGTGGAAACAACGGAGTTTGTCCCTGCGGAATTAAGATTCCGATACTTTGTGATATAACTTAGGATCAGAGGTTGATAATGAACTTTGTTTAGGTTTTATTGATATATACCTTTGCTTCCCAGAAGCAAACATCGGTGTGACAGAGAGATGTGAAGTGAATCTTGATACGTACTTCGTGTCTCTGCGGTGGAGCGACTTCTACTTCCTCCATCACTAGTGGCTTTCCAGCTTCCCATGCCACAGCCGCTGCAACCACAACCATGTTAACACGTTTTGTAGTCTCACCATATAATTTGTGGTGAAGTCTTATTAGAAACTAATTAATTAACAGATAGTAATGTTTGCAAAAAAGATCAGATTAGAAAGACAACCTAGGCATCGAATAAAGTGTCCAGCCGTAGACATTATCAATAGCGAGGAACTTGATCTTTTGTTTTGTTTGCGTGCTTGTAAGAGATGAGGGAGGAGATGTGAATTTATGGAGCTGGTACTGAAAGAGTTTGATGTCTTTTCAGAAAATGTCATCTTGTTATTTTTTTAAGTCGACATGTGTTAAAGACTAGTTTTGGCTTCCACTTGGTGTCTTAATCGTTCATCCACGTGGGTTTGTAAAACCAGATAGCAGATCAGGAGAGCACACACCGAGTGCTTTACTCTTTTTCTAATGAAATTTCATATATGAAGCTGATATTTAGTTGTTCATAATTATTTTCGTTGCCGTCACTCTCAAGTCTCAGCTTATACGATTATATATTAGTGTAATTGATTGTTCTTTTTCCTCTAGTCCTTTCTTTGTCTCTTTCGAGTTCTATTCAGACCGACTAATTATGAGATAGGAGTTACATGAGTTAAATACTTTGTTTTAAGATGTTTTTTATTCTTTTTCTTATTTTTGATTATGATGTCTTAGGTTCAAACACAAGTACATGTAAGAAAAATTCAAAACATGTGAAATTTTTTTTTTTCGGAAATCCTATTTCTTTCAATAGACATCAAACATCTGAAGTAGATGTCAAGAGGTTTCAGTCACTAGACTAAATTTTCGTTAGTGAATCTTATTATTTCAAAGAAAAAGAGGTTTATCAGAAAGGTCAAAGATTGACTGAAAAGTGAAACCTCTTTTTCTCGATCTTCAAAGAAGCACAAAAAATAGGTTTAATCAACAAATTCTTTTTTTTTTTTTGAACAAAAGAGGTTGGTCTCATGTAGACAAACATAGAGTCAATAACCTAAAGTAACTTATTGACCAAGACTTGCATATCAAGCAACTCAAGCCCACGAATGGGTTTTCGTTGGGCTTATATTATAATAACTGTAAGCCCGAAACCAAATAAAGCCCAGCAAAGGGGTTTAATGCGTCATCTCTTTTCGTTAAACCCTAAACGGCTAAACCTAAACTCTCCACCATCTCCTTCTTCCCTTACAAACCCAAAACTTTTGGGGGATTCTCTGCCGTCGCGATCTGCTTCGATTCACAATGGTGGAAGGAAAGGGTTTCCTGGTGAGCTCCGTCACCGAGCTTCACCGCAAAGAGAAGCAGAAGAAGAAAGGCAAATCTGGAGGATTCGAGTCACTAAACCTAGGTCCTAATGTCTACAACGCAATCAAGAAGAAAGGGTACAAAGTTCCTACACCGATTCAGAGGAAGACGATGCCTTTGATCCTCTCCGGCGTTGACGTTGTTGCTATGGCGAGAACCGGGTCCGGAAAAACCGCAGCTTTTCTTATTCCTATGCTTGAGAAGCTTAAGCAGCATGTCCCTCAGGGTGGTGTTAGGGGGATTATATTGTCTCCTACTCGTGATTTGGCTGAGCAGACTCTTAAGTTTGCTAAGGAACTTGGGAAGTTTACAGGTTCGGTCTTTTTTTCCTTTGTCTGAAGAACTTATAAATAATCTAATCTCAATCTTCAAACAATTGTTTTAGTTGTGTTTTAAGCATCTCATGATGTCTGAAGAACTCTATTCTAACCTAATTTCATTCTTTTCAGTTTTGTTTTTATTCCTTTATGATGTCTGAAACTCAATTCTAACTTGATTTAGATCTTAAAACATTGGTTTTAGTTGGGTTTTAAACACTTTATGCTGGCTGAAGAACTCAATTCTAAGCTAATATCAGTCTTAAAGCACTTTGTTTCAATTGTGCTTTGATTCCTTTATGATGTCTGAAGAACTAAATTCTAACCTAATCTCAATCTTTAAACACTTGTTTCAGTTGTTCAAAACACCTTTTGCTTCCTTTATAATGTCAGAACTCAATTCTAACCTAATCTTAATACACTTGTTTCAGTTGTGTGTTTAAACACCTGTTGATTCTGTTTTGATGTCTGAAGAATTTAATTCTAACCTAATCTTAATCTTTAAACACTTGTTCTAGTTGTGTGTTGTAACACCTTATGATGTCTGAAGAACTTAATTCTAACCTAATCTCAATCTTTAACACTTGTTTCAGTTCTGCTTTAAACACCTTTTGTGATTCCTTCATTGTTTCAGATCTTCGTGTTACCTTACTAGTCGGTGGTGATAGCATGCAAGACCAGTTTGAAGAGCTAACAAAAAACCCCGATGTGATTATCGCAACCCCTGGGAGACTTATGCATCTTCTGGAGGAGGTAGACGACATGTCACTAAGAACAGTTGAGTATGTAGTCTTCGACGAGGCAGACAGTCTCTTCGGTATGGGTTTCGCCGAGCAGCTTCATCAGATCTTAGCCAAGTTAGGTGAGAACAGGCAGACTTTGCTTTTCAGCGCAACCTTACCAAGTGCACTTGCAGAGTTTGCAAAGGCTGGTCTCCGTGAGCCTCAGCTAGTTAGGTTAGATGTTGAGAACAAGATAAGCCCTGACTTGAAGCTTTCGTTTTTAACGTTAAGACCGGAAGAGAAGTACGCTGCGTTGATATACTTGGTAAGGGAGCATATAAGCTCAGATGAACAGACAATTATATTCGTTTCCACAAAGCATCATGTCGAGTTTGTGAACTCGTTGTTTAAGCTGGAGAACATTGTACCCTCTGTGTGTTACGGTGACATGGACCAAGACGCACGGAAGATACACGTGTCTAGGTTCAGAGCGAGGAAGACTATGTTGCTGATTGTCACTGATATTGCTGCTAGAGGTATTGACATACCGTTGCTTGATAATGTTATTAACTGGGATTTTCCACCAAGACCAAAGATCTTTGTCCATAGAGTGGGAAGAGCTGCTAGAGCTGGTCGTACAGGTTCTGCAATATCATTCGTTACACCTGAGGATATACCTTATCTGTTGGATCTTCATCTGTTCCTCTCGAAACCGATCAGGCCTGCACCTACTGAGGATGAGGTGTTGAAGAACATGGAGGAAGTGATGAACAGAACTAGTGAAGCGATAGAGAGTGGAGTCACTGTTTATGGTCGTTTCCCACAGAAAACCATTGACCTTATCTTTAACAAAATCCAAGAGATGATTGATTCATCTGCAGAGTTGGATTCTCTTGAGAAAACATCTACAAAAGCTTTTCGTTTGTATACTAAAACAAAACCGTCTCCGTCTAAAGAGTCCATTAGGAGAGCTAAGGAGTTACCTAGAGAAGGGTTGCATCCCATGTTTAAAAGCATAATTGAAGGTGGTGAATTAGAAGCAATGGCGTTTTTTCAGAAGATTAAAAACTTTAGGTGAGTAGTTTGGTAATCTTTTATTCATCCATCTGTAGTTTTATACCAATTTGATTAATTTATAATGATGGTTGATTGTGCTAGACCCAAGCAGACCATACTTGAAGCAGAAGGTGAAAATGCCAAATCTAAAAATGTGAAGGTAATCCTTGCTTTTTTCTTTCTCTCTTGGATATTCATATAACTTTATATGATCATATCATTGCTTGTAGCTAAGGCCAAAAGGTTTTGGTTCTTGTGCAGGGTCCTGCTGGGCAATGGGTTGATGTGATGAAGAGGAAAAGAGCCGTCCATGAGGAGATCATTACAAAGAGACATGAGCAGAATGAGAAGAGTTCCAATAATCATTTAGAAATGGTAATCCTGTACAACTTTTAACATTAAGTTTGACGTACTCATTTATCTGCCATTAGTTGTACTCACAGAAGTGTTTCGATATGTAGGACGATGAACCTGATATTGAGGACAAGATAACGGGAAGTAAAGGTATGCGTGCTGCTTATGCGCTTGCTCCTTTAGTCCTGTTTTTTTTTTATTTTTTTTTAAATAGTTTATCTGTGGCGTGTGGTTGTTTTTTCCACTTCTTTGATTAAAGCTTTACATAAACTCTCCATTGATTTTCAGTAAGCGGTAAGAAAAGAACGGCACAGCAAACTTTCAAGGACGAAGAATTCTATATCAGCTCCATACCAGTTAACCACGTATGTTTTTGTTCCTAAATTCACAAAAAATTCTGTGTGTATGCATTAGCTTAGCTCCCAAAGCTACAATGTGTATGATCATTTTGTTTATTCTACTGATGTGGAGATGAACGCAGAGTTTGACTCTTTGTTACTCTTATGCACGCAGCATTCAGAGGCAGGGCTATCTGTAAGGGGAAACGAAGGGTTTGGATCAAATAGGTAGAAAGATTTGTGCGTTTTTTGTGGCATTTCAAAATTTATAGTTCTTTTTCTGTCTGATATTGACATGCCTTATGTCTTTCCTTCGGTTGTAGATTGGACGCTGCTGTTCTAGATCTAGTGGCAGATGATGGCCAGGGTATGAAGCAGCAGAAAACTAATTATCACTGGGACAAGGTAATAAAGAGTTAAGATACATCATAAGAATGGCCTCCTAAACTTTAATCATACTAAACTGGATCCGTCTTTGGTGACAGAAAAGTAAGAAGTACATCAAGTTGAACAATGGAGATCGTGTAACAGCCAGTGGCAAGGTAGTACCTTAATTACAAAATAAGAAATTTGTCTTCTAGTTATAAGAAATGCTCTGAGTCTAAATTGAGGCTCTCTTGTAACGAAATAGATAAAGACAGAGAGTGGAGCCAAAGTGAGGGCAAACAAAGCAGGTGCAATATACAAGAAATGGAAAGATAACACGCACAAGAAAGCATTCAGCCGTGAGGACGGTGAAGGAGACGACACACCAAGCATGTCATCAGGTACATTGTTTTTTTAACTTGTTCCCAACACAAGCTCCATCGTTTTGAAAGCTGTCAATAAGTCTAAAGAGAAACTTTGCAGGTAGAGGTGGCCGAAGCGGGAAGAGATGGTCAGCATCAGTGCCTAACGCGCATGTGCGTTCAGAGATCAAAGATCTGGAGCAGGTGCGTAAGGAGAGGCAGGAGAAAGCAAACAAACTGTCTTATCTGCATAGCAAGAGAGGTGGTGGCAGAGGCGGGGCCAGGGGAGGTCGTGGTGGAAGGGGAGGCAGCAGGGACTTTGATGGTGGAAGCGGGAGGGACTTTGCCGGTAGAAGTAGTAGAGGGGGAAGAGGTGGTGGAAGTAGTAGAGGAGGAAGAGGTGGTGGGTTTGGCGGCGGAAGAGGTGGTAGTGGCCGTGGTGGTGGTAGTAGCAGAGGTGGTAAAAGAGGAGGTGGTGGTGGAGGGAAACGTGGGAGAGGGAGATAAGCGTGAAGACTTTACTGACGAGTTAAAAAGAATCGTCAAAACTTTTGAGCTTAGGCAAAAACTATTTCTTATTAAAATGTTATGTCACTTGCAGACCTTTATCTACTCAAGTTTTGTGCAACACTTGTTTCCATTTATGTTTGATTTCCTCAGGTTTTTGTCTTCGTGTATTCTATTTATCAAGTATAAAAAATGGCCAAGTGTTGCATTTTTCTTAATTTTAACATACTAATTTTAACATAGCCAAGTTTGTTGTTTGCACGGACAAGTATTCGTGGATTATACCTATACGTAGGTAAATAATCATAGGAAGGATGTCAGACAAGAAGGTTCTATGGTGTAGTGGTTAGCACTCTGGACTTTGAATCCAGCGACCTGGGTTCGACTCCCGGTAGGACCTTTAACTTTTTAAAAAAAAAATCTTTTGCTAAATGACAAAAATGTATAACCTTCTTTTAGGTATTGATTGCATGAATAATCATATTTTTCTTCAATGTTCATGAATACAGTAAACAAGTTGTTGCTTGATAAATATGTAAACAATGTTTTGAAATGGAATAATGAAAAATGATCCATAATATGGATGAATGAAATATAAAAACACTAAGTGGACAGTTAAAAAGAAGAGACCTCTTCAAGCAGATCACACCCTCTCTTGTGCCCACCTTCTTCTTCTCTTCTTCCCCCACATCTCCTAAAAGCTTTACACACATATACACCAAAACAAATCTCTCTTTTCTTTGGGATCATGGTAAAGGAAATAGTCTACTATGATGTTTTTGGTGCACTCCCTCAACTTCCGAGGAGGAGATCCACAAGGCTTATTACATCAAGGTTTATTGTTCCTATAATTTGTGTTCCTTGGAGTTTTCTCTGTTCTTGGATGACTAACTCTTAAAATCTTTAGGCAAGACAAGTTCATCCTGATACGAATCAAGGTGATCCTCTAGCTGCTGAAAGTTCCAGGCAAGTTCTTTTATTTTTTCTGCTGCTTATATTTCTTGCAGACAAATAAGAAGATGCAAATTGATTCAGCCTCTTTTGTTTCTGAGTTATTCATTATTGTAAGATGATGATTGATGGACCATCAAACTTAAAACAACTATTGTTGACAAATTAAAGAACTTATTAATCATTTTAAGGTTGTTATAACGTAAAATCTTGAGACTCATAAGATAAACTCAAACAAAACAAGCCTTTATTTTGTTAACCTTAAGCTTATATGTACACATACCAAGGAAGAGACCTCTCTGGCTTTCCACACTTATTCAATGAGCCTGATGAGGATAAGCTGTGTGGGAACGGTGAGCCTGGAGGATACAAGCACAGTGAACAGATGTTAAATTCAGACAACCACTCATCACCAGAGAATGTCTCCCTGAACAAGTGTGAAGCGCAGGGAATGTATCACAAACAGCTTGAACCGCTGAAGGTGTAAGGTAAGTGCATTGGCTAATGTTGAGGCTTCTGAGTCCTTCTTCATCGAACTTTCCTTTCTTAACCG
>CAKOAT010216265.1:40427-161244 GCA_932364175.1 Eruca vesicaria subsp. sativa | reverse complement strand
CACCTATTCGCCAAAGCCACCACACTCTCATCTACAAAAAAAAAAAAAAAAAAACAACAATGTGTTAAAGACTGATTCAAGTTTTGTAAAGCTGTCTTAAATTTTAAGAGCTTTTAACCTGTAATTAAAACACAGCCGCAAAGATCAAGGGTTCTTAGATCAGGACATCCATAAGCTAAACTCATGACTCCATCATCACTTATATTCTCACACCATCCCAAGTTTAGTGACTGCATTTCACTACAGTTTTCCCCAATAGCCTGAATAAATTTTTGTTTCCTTGTTAGGTTATTGTTACAAAGACATTAAAAATTCCAATGTTTAGAAAGGTACCTGCAATGCATTGTCAGAGACAGCTCCCACACAACCACAAAGATTCAGAACTTTGAGCTTCTTGCAATACCTTGTCAGATACGCAAGAGCAGTGTCGCTGAATGAAGTGCAGCCACTAAGGTTGAGTTTAGTGAGGTTTGTGCAACCGCGAGCCAGAGAGTATAGAGAATGGTCAGTGAGTTTCAAGCTTTTGCTTAGGTCAAGATCTTTTAGCTCGTGACAATGATTCGCTATTGCTTCCACTGCGTTGTCTTGAAGCTGAGAGTTGTCTTGTCTCAGTACTAATGTATGAATCTTGACGAGTTTTGGAGCAAGAGACAGAACCAAACTGTTCATGTTCTTCTTGCACCTGAAGAAACAAATAAAATAAAAATAATGACCAAACACTACTAGTTTCTTGGTATATATACAAATCCGAATCTTGAAACTGAAAATATCATATCAAGAAAGTGATCTCGCAACAAAATCTGATCAATCATCAGCAAAGTCTGATACTTTCAATTAGGCATAGGCCTTAATTATTGTGTTCGGATTAGGTTTAGTTGATTTGAACATTTAAAATTATGCTCATAAATCTCATTTGGATTTTGGTTTGTATTCAAAACCGGATCGGGATTATAATCATTATATGAAATCGCCTAACCATTTTATTTTAATAAAATACTAATGAAATTCACCAAAAATACTCAAAATCTAATTCATACCAGTTAAGAAGTCTAAATTAACTAAAATAATTTGAAATTAACCATTTTTAAAAATACTATAAAATATCACAATTACTTTAACAATATAAATATGTTAATAGATTTAAGTAATTTCGGTCATTATTGGATTCTAATTTGGATTTCGGTTTGGTTTGGAGCGAACCCAAAATTACCTAGTTCTTAAACCTTTTTGGATATTTTTTATAACAATTTGGATTGGATTTCAGTTTTTCAGTTTGGATCCGGTTTATAATTCAGGTTTGGTTAGAAAAATCCCAGACATACTTTCAGTCACATGATCCTGTCAACATATCAGCCATCAACAAAGAAGAGAGAAGCTATGTATACATACCAAGAGAGGGAGAGACGAGTGAGACCAAAGGAAACAGCATCTCTCCAGCCACTGCAAACACCAGAAGCAATGATGACCGTCCGATCATCATCAACAAGGTTAAGGATTCTCATGAGAAGCTCCACAGGGATATCTTTCCACTCGGTCATCACAATTCCTTCCATCTTCATCTTCTCGAAGCATCGGTCAAGTGCTGCTGACCCTTCTTCTTGGCTCAACATCTTTTTAATACTCTCTTGAAAGTGGTTTCTTGGTTCTACCACCACAAAAAGAAACTGAGATTAAAGAAAAGAAACAGAGCCTCGAAAGACGACGAACGTTGGAAATTGATAAATAATAAAACTAAACATTGAAACTTTTGGACTAGTTCTATCATACCTTCGTTGCTCTTTCAAATAAATGAAAAGCGTGGACACTTGTGAGGATGATAACGAGAGGAGAAAGAGAGATAGACAAATGAGTTTTTGTTATAAAAGGGTAACAGACAAAGAGTTAACTTACGGACAATGTCTACTTGACACGTGTCGCAAATTCAACGGTGACACATTGCATACTTTTATGTAAAGTTATTTTCATAATCATAGTTGTAATATAAAATATTAAAAATAATATCACAAAAGTTAATGCAAAGTAAATTAAAAAAAATCAGGGAAAGTAAGAAGATGATAACAACTTAATTAGGGAGAAGATGATAACACCTTAATTAGGGAAAAGTTAGAAGGTAATAAACCTCCTTTTTCATATCAATAAGTCAATAGATATGGAAAGCCCTAAGAGCATCTTTATCGCTCGTTTCTTAGCTAGGTTTTTAGTGAAATTAGAATTAAAAATAAATCAAAATTCACATTATTAGAAAAAACGTTCCTTAATTGGGGACAAGAGAAAACGTCTCTTGTGACACACGTGTCTCTCATTGAGCGATTTCGCCTTCTTCTCTCTCCATCTCTCTCTCGACGGGAATTCTAGCTTGCTTTCTCTCTCGATCTCATCATCATCATCTCCAATCTCTAGAATGGGTGAGATTCTTCGATCTCCATATATATCTTCGTTGTTGATACTTTTGTTTGTTATGGTTTCTAATCAGATCGTGTTTTTGATTTCTCTCTTGTTTGTGTAGCTGACAAGAAGATTAAGATCAGAATCAATGGTGAGTGTTTCTGTTCAGAAACCGTTTAGGCTTTAGTTAGCTTAGATCTGTGAAATCTGATTTTTGAATCTTCGTGAAAGTTTGGGAGGAAGAATCGGTCGATTGGTGGTTAGAGTGATCCTTCAGAGGAACGGTGTTGAGCTCGTCGATGTTAACCACCCCTTTACCCCTTCATCACCACCGAGTACATGGTGAGAATTTCTTTACTTTGATCCCGATTGGTTACTATCATCTTTGACTAGTATAGATCCAAAACCTTGATTGATGTGATGATTATGAGTGAGTGAACTGAATCCGTTTAATTGAATGTTTGTTGTGTGTTGTAGACATGTTTAAGTACGACAGTGTTCACAGTCAGTGGAAGCACAATGAACTTAAGTTGAAGGATGAGAAAACACTTCTCTTTGGTGAGGCTGAGGATATCCCATGGGGTGAGGCTGGAGCTGACTTTGTTGTTGAGTCTACTGGTGTCTTCACTGACAAGGACAAGGCTGCTGCTCACTTGAAGGTTTGTTTCCATCTGCTTTTCATGTTATATAATATTATATGTTGTATGCATATAGATTGTTTTGTATGCTATAGCTAGTTGGTTTCTAGGATTACCTATGTGCTTGGTTGCTTGCGTTAAACCCTCTTTCTGCTACCATAATTGTTGACAATTTGAAGTTTATATGTTGATGAGCAGGAGATGTTCACGGTCAGTTTCCAGACCTCTTGCTGTTCCTTGGAGACTACGTTGATCGTGGTAAGCAGAGCATTGATGAGTGTTGATGATAGCTTGACATGTTCCTTCCAATCATCAAGTCAACTGAAAAGAAAATAAGATTTGGATTCAACAACGTTTCTCGACCAGGAACCTCACCACATAAGGTGAAATACTATTCACATCATACTAGCACATGGCAATATACATGAATAATATCATGTAACTAGCGTTGTATTTGTTCATAACCTGACATCTCTATTTGTATTTTTTTTAAGAAACTTAAAATAAAAGACTTGCAATGGAGGACTAAAAGATTGAAAGTTCTTAACAATGTCTCTTAACTAAATTTACTCCTTAAATACTATTAAAATATTATTAAGAGACACTTGATGGGTCTCTAGGATAATGATGCTCTAAGCACAATAGAGATTATATTTTTCTTTTATCATATGATTATTCCGTTCTAATTGATGGTTTTGGTGGAATATACTTGTTGGACTTTAGGGATTTTTATATGAGTAGAAATATATTTATAGTTTCTTTTCTGTTTTAATGTTGTTCACAGAGATGTAATAAACCAAATTCATCAATCAGTTAGAAGACCATGTAACAATGTTTGTTCTATATATATAATCTGAAAGTTTGTTGATTACTAATTTACTATCAAAATGATATTGCAAGTTCAATTCTTAGATAACAACGTTGAAAATTAACCTAACAATTAACATACAAAGTTAATCGCCAAAAAAGAAGTTACATTTGACCTTAATAAATAAGAAAAATAAGATCCATATAATTAACAACAGAAGAAAGAATGCAACACGCAAGAACTACAACATGCATCTTGATGATCAGGACTCATGAGGCCTATGGGTTGGTAAGCACGTTTTTCGATAAATGAAACAATTTCC
The DNA here is from genome assembly GCA_932364175.1 of Eruca vesicaria subsp. sativa. Taxonomy (NCBI): domain Eukaryota; kingdom Viridiplantae; phylum Streptophyta; class Magnoliopsida; order Brassicales; family Brassicaceae; genus Eruca; species Eruca vesicaria. The sequence goes on along the minus strand of CAKOAT010216265.1, from coordinate 157,091 downwards.
CCACCAATACTTAATTCATTCTTCCACTAATTAAGTTAGATTACTCTTACGTTGTGTTATCGACTAAAGTTACCGTAAGTTAGTAGCTATAGTGACATTTGTGTTATCCACTCCGTCTTCATGACATCAGTTCACCGGTTTGTTTTGTTTGTATCCTCTGGTAACATACCAACAAAATCATTCAAGAACAGATGTATATTATATATTGAAAAGGCACAAACATTATTATTTTTATTTTCCATAATGTAAAGAAAATACGTAACCTGAATCTTAAACATAAACCATATTGTGTTGATTGTTTCTGCCATAAGAAGTTTATAATCTTTTGGAGGTGGACCACGCAACGAATTTTTTATACTTTAAGTATTGCTTAAAATACATGGATATTATGGACGAAGTAATCATAGTATTAATTTATAAAGGACATGGAAACAGCAAGCCGTTTACTTTTCCCTTGTTTCGTGCATAGTTTAAACTTTAGACTAGCGATAGCTAGGCTGTTAGCCTTATCCTAAGCCGCACTCCATGCCGTTTTCAACTATTGCTTTTCTACTTTCCCACATCTACTCTCCATTAGTCTTTCCAGTTTCCCCATTTCGAGGGCAAATCTTTAGCAAAAATTCAAGCTTTATTGTTTAAGAGGAGATTCATTTCATAAAATAAAATAGTTATGCTTATTACTAATTTCAGTTTTAGATTTTGACATTGTATAGTGATTGAATTTCACTTTGACTATGAAAAAAAAACATTTGCTGCAGGACAAAACTAATATTGAATATTGCATATTTGGTCCAGAACTTCCTGATAATCCAAAAAAACATTAACATATATAACCTATTTGTCACCTGTTAAATAGTACTCCCTCCATTTCATTTTAATTGTCATTCTAGGTTTTTACACACATATTAAGAAAACATTTAATTTTACATATTTTCAAGAGTCAAATACAACTACCTATACATCTAACCATTTTTCAACCAATAGAAAAATAGAATATCATATAAAACTAATAAATTTTGTCTCGAAACTCTAAAACGACACTTATTTTGAAACGAAATTTTTTCTCTAGAATGACAATTATTTTGAAACGGAGGGAGTAAAAGTTTACTATACTGCTTTATGCATAGACAATCAACTCATTTTCATGCCCAGGTCAATGCAGCAATTTGATAATAGAATCACAACATAGTTTCCCACAATATAATTTTTAACTAATCCAAATAATATAATATGGCAAGTTTAAATAAATTAAAATCCTTAACATGGATATTATACATTTGGACAAAGATGATAAGGTCACAAGACGGATTTGATTACAACACAAAAGCAAACCTTTCAATAGGGAAAGTTCACGGTCATACTATGACTAAGTAAACCAAAAACCCGGTTTTGGTTCGGTTTGAATTTTGGTAAACCGAACCAAAATTAATGATCAAGTCAAAACACAACACTAGACCTTCTATAGATCATACATCATACACATTTCACAGTACATTTTTTATCCACACAATCTAATAACAATTATATATAAGTTACCTTGTCTCTCAAGGCAACAACTTCTCCAGCAAATTCCCAAAAAAGAAACTGGTTTTGGCCCATCCTCCTCCTGTTCCGGTTTGACCTTCCTCTTTCCATCTTTTACTTGGTACCTTGTTCTTCACGTTAACCATCATACTGTGTCCGATCTCTCCTCGTAACGCCTCTATCGTCTTCACGTCCACTGGATTCCCTGAAGCATCTCTCACATAGAAAACGTTAACAGCTTGTTCTCCTACTGTTGTCACACCAGCTCTCGTCACTGAAAGACCATGCTCTCTCAGAATCCTAGTCACTTCAGACAGAAGTCCAGCTCTATCCTTTGCACATAGCTCCAAACTCCAGCCCTAGATATGAGTTTCAGACAAGAACTTAACAAACTGTTATCTTCTAACGCAAGAAACATGTAGATGAGTGTGTTTAAGGGTTAACTTAATGAATTGAACTTAAGAAACCGTAACTTCTAACGCAAGAAACATGAAGATGAGTGTGTTTAAGGGTTAACTTAATGAATTGAGTTTCAGAAAATAACTCAAGGAACTGTTACTTCTAATGCAAGAAACATCAAAAGAAGATGTGTGTGTTTTTACCTCGCTGACTCTTCTATGGATTGCAGCTTCTAGGCATTTGATAACTCTCTCTTTCTCTCCTTCAGAGTCAAGAGTGCAACCATCTTTGTGTCTGATGAAATACTCCTGAGAGGCATGAGGACCGTTGGATGTAATCGTGGCGTGGAACACAATGTACTGCATATCCGTAAGCGTGCATACAATATCAAACATGAGCTTAGCCCTATCCTCAGAGCTGACACTTATCACAGAGTAACCTTTCTCTTCACAGTGCTCAACAGTGATCTTAGGCTCGAGTCCAGGACAAGCGTCACCATCAACCTTACCCACTGCTTCATAGTCTCTATCAGCGAAAAGCATCTGATGAAGCCTACGGTCAACATGAGTGGACCCAATGGAGAGACTCGTCCTAGAAACTTTCTCATCTTCTTGCTCACAGCCACGTATCACAAGGTTGAGCTGTTCTTCCATTGTAGACAATCTTTCAGGATCATCAACGGCTCTTAATGTTTCGTTATCATTCACATAGAGAACACAAGCGATCCTACGGTTATGAGTCCATGCTTCAGCTGCTACTACGTTGAAGTGGAGGTCTGCTAGTACAGCTGAGATCTCGGACAAGAGACCAGGACGGTCACGAGCAATGATCTCGATCGATGTGTGGTCTCCTAGTGAATGGACACCAACTCTTTTACCTGGCCAAGTGTTTTGTGAAGACGCAGCATGGCCCTTTGGTCCTAACACCTGACAAGAAGTACACTAATCTTATATATATGTACATTATAGTTACAGTTTTTTTTTTAATTACATACCTTCTCGATGTAATCAATGGTTTTGTTATCAGTAACCTTGTTTCCTTGTTGGTCAGTGACATGGAATACTATTAAGATGTGAAAGAATAGGAATCAAAGACAGGCTTCATTGGTGTGAAAACATTTATATAAATGTGAGATTATTACCGTCCATGAACCATCCACCATCAGAAGAGATGTATGCTTTGGTGATTGTGAGATCAAGATCGGTTAGAACTTGCACAACTTCAAGTAGTATTCCAGGTTTGTTCATACTGTCAACCTATTGATAATTACACTCACATACACATCAAAATCTAAACTAACCAATCAAATGGAGTTACACAGAGAAGGAAGGATACTTTTACCTTGACAAGAGTGCATTCTTTGCAGCTAGTGTTGTCTATAGAAACACTGCAACAACAACAACATAGAAACTGTAAAAACAGATTTTTGAATGTATAAATAATCTTAAAAGAGATGGTGATTATATTTACCTTGGAGGATTGATTCTGGAGCTCAAGTTCTCATATTCTGGATCAAAATAAGGCCAGTAAACTTTAGCCATTAATCTCTAAGCTCTTCACACGTTCTGAAGTTAACCAAAAGAACTTGTTTATATATGAAACAAGACACAGAAGGAGACAAAAGATAAGGAGAAACAGCTCCCAACAAGTTGCAGGAAGATAAGATATTGGGAGATTTTTGCCTGCAGAGTCAAAATAAGTGAATCTTGGCCACTAAGTTACTAGACAGAAGAAGAAGATAGATAGAGAGATAAAAGATTTTCATAAAGGGAGACCACAAACTGAGATTCTCTCTGCTCCTTCTCTGGTCATTCTCAACCAGAGATAAACAGAAGTAAGAAGAAGAATAAATTCCTAAACGATCTCTAACTTAAAGATATTATTCTGAGGCAACTGTTTTAATTCTTTTTTTACTTCTCTAAGAGTTGACATGAGATTCTCTCTATTTTTGCATAAAGGAATCCATCAACTTATTAGAAGTAGCTGTAAAAAGTGAAAAACATGGAGGAATATAAGTTAGTAATAAAATAATAATAATAACTTTGATGTAAGAAAGATTTGATTGGTCAAAGATGGAATCTAAAATGTTACACATCGAATAATACACTGTACAATCGTACAAAAATAAAATAATGACAATAATGCCAACTTGCCACTGAGAACAGCGTCACACAGCCACACCACCAACAACAACAATGAAAGATGAGACAAACTCTGTGTTAGTCGATTCCATAAAATACACATTAAATAAAAAATTATGGGTTTTGTCAGACATCATATGCAGACTAGCTAAACATCGTTACAAATTTCATTACAGCTCGTGTGTGTGTGTGTGTCTTGAATCATTGAAATCTCGTGTTTTTCTCAATACCAAGATTGAAAGATAAATCTTTTATAAAAACTCAATTGTGACAGAATCACAACTTGAGAAAGATCAGTAGAGAAAATCCAAAAAGAGTATCGATTTGAATTGTTGAGAGAGTGAGAATCGTTTACCTTTTAGTATGAGAGAACTTAGAGAAAGGTCAAGTTTTGTGGAGACGGCGGGAGAAGAGAAAGACAGAGAGAGAGAGAGAGAGAGAAAATCTATGGAGATTTATTACAAATCTTACATCTTTTTAGAAGACAAAAGATACACGGAGAGACAGAGACAGAAGCAGAGCAAGTGTCCTCAATAAAAGAAAAAAAAACAAAACAAAACAAAAGAGATGTCTGTCTGCCTCTTCTCTCTCTGATATTAATGAGATTGAAACACCTCTTTCTCAGTCAGAGGCTTTAGTAGGAATCTAGCGAAATAATAGTACGTCAAACTTTTACAATTAAACTGAAATTATTTTTTCTTAGCTTTTAATTAAAGACTTATTTTTTTGTTCACACCCTATGGTGAACCTCTAGGTTCACCAACCAATAGGGTGTTCTTATTTCATATTTGATATCTTTTAAAAAGGAAATAAAATCTTGTCAAGTTATACTATATTTTTAAAATAAAAATAAAAAAATAAATAAAAATATTAATATTTACAAAAAACGAAAAAAATCTTTAAAAAAATATTTTAACATTATATTATGTTTTAAAATAAAAGAGAAAAATAAAATAAAAAAATTAATAGTTGCAAAAAAAACAATTTAAAACAAAAACTATTTTAATATATCTTTAAAATAAAAACATGTGTTTAAAATAAAAAGATAAAAATAAATAAAATAGTATAATTGGTTAATATTAATTAATTTACCCAAGGGTTAAGATTTTTCCAAAGGGTTTATGATTTATCCAAGGGTTTAGGGTTTAGGAATAGGGTTTAGGGTTTAGTATTAGGGTTTAGGGTTTATGATTAGATTTTAGGGTTTAGTGTTTTAGTGTTAAATATTTTTTAAAAAAGTTTTTTTTTCGTTTTTTAAATATTATTATTATTTATTTATTTATTTTTGTTTTAAAAACATAATATAACTTAAAAAGATTTTATTTTTTTTAAAAAACAATATCAAATTTAAAATAACACCATCCTATTGGTTGGTGAACCTAGAGGTTCACCCTAGGGGTGAACCTAAGAATAACTCTTAATTAAACGAGTATTAGTCAGACATGACGAAGCGAACATTATAATTAGTGGTGGTGTTAATACCAAACTATTCCACTCTCCCACACACGCTCTCTCTACAGCGCGTGTCCTACTCTCTTCATTACTGATATTCTTAAGTCAACTGGTACTGTTTACAAGAACTTCATAACATTTATGTGTGTGCTTGTGTTGGAGTTAAAATGGTAATTTATAACACTAACCAGTCTTATCTTGATAATTATTTTGTGAATAACGAAAAGAGAGCGTGAAGATGGGAAACGTTTGGATCTCACGGGGAGTGTTTTTTTGGTCACTTCACTTGGCAGCTTTATCGACATGGAAAACGTTATAGAGACAAAACTACAGAGTTCAAAAACGGTTAAAAGTGAAAAAAGGTAAACGATATAACAGACGCACATAAACGATAACGGCGGTTTAATAGTATTATGTTTGTTTAAAGAGTATTTTGGGCTTCATTATTTTCTAGTTGTTACATTTTGTAAGGCCCAATATTCAAGAAACTCTAAATCGAATTCTAAACATCTCCTTGGATCATCCTTGCAGCTAGGATGGAACGGATCCGGTTATCCGAAAAATTTGAAGTACGTCGGATTTGGGATTTTAGTATTCGGATTCGAATTCGTGTCTTTCAGATATCCGAGTTTCGGAGATCCGTCTAGATATTTGATATCCGCAGGTATCCGGATTCAGATTCAGTTTCGGATCCGTAAAAATAATTAAAAAATAAATAAAAAAATCAAAAATTCTAAAAATAATGCATAAACTAAATATTTAAACATAATTTATGAATATATAGATGACATATAATATTATTAATATAAAAGTAGAATGTTATCTGTACTATTATATAAGAAGTAAATTTGCTTAGTTGTCATGTTCTCCATAAATTTAGGTAAATTTGTTTATTTATCATATTTTTAATATTTATATATAATTCATTTATAAATAAAACGAATTTATATGAATATATCATCTTTTAGAAAATAAGATAATTCTTGTGAATTTTGTTGTTATCTAGAAATATATCTTATATATAAAAACTTAAATTTAAAATTAAGATATAAAAATTATTATATAACTAAAAAAAATTTATATTAGTAATTTTATATCTTTATAAAATAAGATTATTCTTATGTATTATGTTGTTATGTTGAAAATATATTTTCATATTATAAAACTTTAAATTAAGATATAAAAATTATATTATTAATAACTAAATATAAATTATCAAAACAATTATTTAAAAAGTGAATTTGTTGATTTGTCTCCATGATCCTAGGTAATTTTGATAATTATTTGACGTTTCGTTTGTATTTTTGAAAACATAAATAATAACTTATTATGCTGGTTTTTTATTAATGAAACACAGCTAAAAAATATTCATAAGATAATTATGCCCGTAAATGTGGGCAAAACACCTAGTTAAACTTATTTTATGTAGAAATATTAATATATCAGATATAATTGATAATAAAATAAAATAAATTATATATTTTTAAAATATGGATCCGAATCTGGATATCCGGATCTAAAAATTAAGATATCTCGATTCGGATTTAGTTTGCACCGATCTGAGATTTTACTATCCGGGTTAGGATCCGGACACCCCTGAATATTCTAGTTTTAGAACGGATTCAGAGCGGATCTCATATCAAATCCGGATCTGGATAAAAGTTTCAGCCCTACTCGCAGCTGGTGAGGCAAGGATGAATATTTTGAAGAGATCACATTCTAGAAAATATCATGAATTCAATTGCCATTTTTAAAACTACAAATGGCATGTGACAATATTATTATTATTTTTATTATTATATTTGCTTTCCAAGGACTTCTCCTACCACCACCAACACACAACTTGCTGTCAATTTGTATGATTCACATTATCCCTTGATATTGTTTCACCAAACTTATGTTTTCTTCAGTGGATGTGATAAATTAATGAAAAAAATGCCAAAGTTGGAAAAGCTAAGAGAAGATTCCGTATCATTGCCAATTGATCTAATCACCTCCCTACATTACATCCTCTCGACGTCACTCTTTTTCATTTCTCTAAAACTATCCAACCCCAATGGTCCATAAATTACTTTATTTTGCTAAACTACACCCATCATTTTTGTCTTATATATCCAATTATCTCTGCATACATCACAAACACGTTGCACTTATTTTCATTGTCAACCATAATACAGTACACATATAACACAGCCAAATCTGCAATAATTCATACCCTTACACCAAGATTCTTATAACATTCAGTGCATATTTGAAGGCCAATATTGGGCATATATATTCGAATGGAACATTCGTTTTGTTCTCCAGATTGTTAAAAACTAATATACACTACATAGCTTTGATGATTCCAAATTATTAAAATCTTATACAATAAAATCAAGTTTTCTCTCTTCTTAAAGTGTACACCACAGCATTTGTGAGAGGGGCAAATGATATGTCAGCAATCATAATCAAATTAAACCGACTAAATTATACTTCTCTCGTTTCGGTTTCATTTGTTTTTCATGGTTGATTTTGTTGTTGATTTTGGACTTTATTTTTTATATGATAGAGGCCCATTTTTTTAGCTTTTCATTGTCTCCTCTCTGCGTTAGCGAATACTCTCACCGTCCATTTCGCCGCCGTAACCAATCTGAACATACGTAACCGCTGCATTTTTTCATTAATGTCTTCTTTACTCTCACCTTTGGAGCCTTAACCACAGCCTTAACCACAGTTAGACCCATTATCTTCATCTCTTCGACTCCCACATATGTTTTGGGTGAGCTTAGTGCAATTAGGAGCACCATCACTGATCGTATACCAGGGTGCAACGTGTAATGCTCACTTTAAGGTTTGAAAGGTTGTTTGGTTTTTGTTGACTCACTTGACTACACATTACTTAAAATCGAGTTAATAAGGCCATTTTTTTCCTTTCAGCGACGTGAACGTGTGTGTAAGTATGTTCGACTCTCAGGCTCTGGCATTACATAGCCGTTTCGAGAGCTTTGGGAGAGAGCCCAAGGTTGTTCTTGTCACAGGCGTCAATCCAAAAATAGTTTCTGGTGAGCAAATAATTTATTGTCAATGCCTTTGCCTTGAGAGGCAAGTTTTGGTTTTGGTTTCATGCTTTTATACTAACAAAAAATTATTTCCTCAAGAAACTTATATTTGAATGGGACCTCGGCCACACATTTTTACTTTGACTCTGAGACAGTTGCAGGGAAAGATTTGTTTGGGGCACATCAGCAGAGAGCATCGGGTAAAAAAGACATGTCAGCAATTAACCATTGAAATCAAACAAAAAATGTTAAGTTCACGCATATCGGTTTGTAGTTCGCTTATTATACCAATTTTCTTAATTTAATTATTATGTTGGGCTGAGCATGTTAACGAGATAAGTGAAAAGCCCACTGAAGATTGGATATACAGCTAATTTGCACAACAACGAACCACCCGAAAACTACCACAAATCGACCTAGACACCGCTGCCGAAAATGTTTCCACTATAAGCAGATGCAGAAGTTCATCAAAATCATCTCATTCGCTTAGTTCGTATTAAAATATTTATTTACTTTTGAAACCTATTTCTATACTGCTTATTACTTTTACTTCTGTTTTTTTTCTCTTTTTTATTGTTTCCTTTACAAATGAACCAATTTCAGATTTTAAAATAAAATATTTGTCAACAAAACTTTCCCAGCTATACACAACCTAACTCAACACCTTCACACCTACTCATCTATACAAAAATATATTCTCTCTATCTTACTAAAAATCAATCAAAAATAAATAAAAAAGCAAAGGAAAAAATCCAAAAATTACCATGCGAAAAATACAAAAAAATACGCATCCGGTTTAATTCGGTACATCGGTTTGATACTTTCATTTAATCAATCTTATCACAATGATAACTAATACAAAGTTAAACCACCTTCCTCTCAAATTGCTGTCAAAATTAACAGCATTTCTCGGTTCAATGTCTATAATCCATACAAACCTTATAAACTTTATCAAACTTCTTACAAATCCATTTCAAATAACTTATCTAATTAGGCCCACCAAGAATAAAAATACAACAACTGCATACTTCTACGAGAATAAACCTAACAACTTTACGAAGTCAAAGACGCATACTTCCCATACGCCATCATATCTCTTTCACACAACATTTTATAATAATTCTAATTAGACGCTCCGAGTAACGTATCAATAAATGAAGTTATGATCAAATATTGCATATTCAAAACCATAACTTCAAAACTATTCGTCTTCTAAAATCCTCAAAAACTTTCTATATAACAAAGGCACCTACATAGAAAGCAATCATCCTAAACCAAAATCATTGACTCATAATGTCACGACAAAGAGACCTCTCGCAGCAATCAAAATCCTCCCAAACGATATCCAAACCGAAATCATTTCACGGGCTGCTAAGATCTCAATAAAAGGCCTACGCAACGTCAAGCTATCAAACACTACTCTATCCGAAGCTGCCGCAGATCCTCAGGTCTACAAGAACATCAATCTCTACATCCTAACAGTCTATCCTCTCATACCACTTCGCAGCTACAAAGAACTTATGGAACGCTGCCGTGCCGCCGGAAACTTGCAGGCTCACTACATACATGGGATACAAAAATATTTCCATAACAACGACATCGGTGTAGGATTGCCTCATTTAAAATAGCTGCACAAGGTTTGTACGAAAACAAAATTTACCTTTATGGTATAATAATGTTGTGTAGAGGAGAACAAGAGCTCGAAAAACGATGCTGGATTCACTGGGATGGAGAGACAACATCAAACACGGCGACACTTACTGGAAAACATCAAAAAATCACTCCATGGAGTAAGAGTCACAACCCTAGACGCCACTATGAACACCTACACAGAAGCAAGAGAACATATCACATGTCACCGAGACGAGATGCACCTTCGCTGTGAGAGTTGCTATTATTACAAGCAGATCTACAAATATACTTTTACTGTTTAGGGAAATTATCTAGCTCCCTACTAGAGAATAAGGGTCAAACTCAACAAAACTTCTATAAGACCGAAACCAAATTAAGAAAACAATATTATAACTATTTCTAAATAATAATAATGCGTTAAAGCATCCGTGAAAAAAAATAATAAAACAATATTAACCACCCATTACACATACAAATATACTTTTACTGTTTAGGGAAATTATCTAGCTGCCTACTAGAGAATAAGGGTCAAACTCTACAAAATTTCTATAAGACCAAAACCAAATTAAGAAAACAATATTATAACTATCTGTAAATAATAATAATATGTTAAAGCATCCGTGAAAAAATCATAAAACAATATTAACCACCCATTACGCCAAAAAAATAAAGTAAAAAAACAGCACTAAATTAAAACGCAGTCCTAATAATTAAACAAAAAAAAAGTTTAATACATACTCCCAAATTTCTCAAACTAACAGCAATTAGAAAAATCACAATTCATTCAAAACCATTTCGTCTAATACCGGGTTTTCAAAATTACATCGAATATCTTTAAAACAAATGCTTGACAAAACCTAAACACAAAAAATGAGTTCTTCAATAATAAAATATAACACAATCCGCGCATAGCGCAGACGGACCACTAGTTTATACTAATATTTATAACCCTGAAAGATGGGTCATGCTTTTGGATTATATTTCTTGTAATTCAAATTATTAACAAGTCCAAAGCAATGTGTGTTGTGAGTTTGAATGAATCATGTACTGGAAATGTAACTTAGATTCTAATATATATTACACACAAAAAACAAACTAAGGTTCAACCCATCACATAATGAACATTGTGTATCAAATTGTTGTACTAGATTGATTTGAAACATTGATTCTCCTCTCTCAGATATGGATGGCTAATAAACTCCATAGTGCTGTATTAGATACCCAAATGTGAATTGTTGTGTCACCAAAGAGATTTTATAATAAAGTTTTGATGACGATATAAGCCTAGACATTTCTTGAAAAGGAGTTAACTTTCCAAAAAAGAAACTAGCAAGTGATAGAATTTGATGTAAATGGATTGATATACAAAAAGACTCAATAATGTATTCCACATTTTGTGTTCCTTGTTAACTCCATTATCTTCTCTCTCTCTATTTTTGTTTACAACACCAACAAGAAACATAAAGTTATACCAAAGTGCTTTTCCTACAAAGAACATTTTCTTAGTGGAGCATGTGAAGGCCTCAAACTCTCTCCCACCTTAAATGTTGAACAATAAAAGATATCTCCAAAACACTGTTTTTGAAACAACTCTTATGCTCAACTCACTCGAAGACCAAAACAAAACATAGAGAAATTGTTTCTTCTTAATGCTTACCACTTTGATCCACTCAAAAAGATTTGTGTGGTTTCTGTTGAGCGCCTATTGTCACATGATGCACTGAGACTTTAAAGTCAACAGCTACTATTTTTACTTGGACATGAAAACAGAAAGAGGATACTGAACTTGAGGTTTGTGTCTCTGACTAAATTCCCTTTAAACTAAGTTCTCACTCCTGGAGCTTCCTCAGGCAGAATATCATATAAATAGTTGGAAATGTTCTTGACGTCTGCAACACGACCATAAATGATAAAACAATCAAATCTTTTTGCTATCAATCACAATTTTTTGATGGGTGACATATTGTATAACTAACAAAGCTATCCATATCCTCCTTATTATGTTGCAAAATCAAAAGGGTGAGTCTAATTTCATTTCCAGTCACAAGAAAACAAAAAAAAAGAAACTGGAGATGATCTAGAATTGCTATCTTCTATCTAGTAACAATAAAACTGTTGTATATAGAGAGGTGAGAAATGACCTCTAGTGGTTGCCTATGCTCAAACTTCAATAGGCAGTTTTTGTTTTATTGCAATTCTCATACTGCAGCATTTCCTCTGACTGGAACTTGGCTTGTTGTTCTGCTTCTAAATGGTATTTATTCACACTCAAATTTGAGTACTCAACAATCAGCCCAACTGGAACCTGGACTCTTATTTACATGCTTCTCTCTCATCATTTTTCTTACAAGCGCCGAGCTTTCCCAATCTCCAGAGGTTGCAAATATGGCAGACAACTGCACATAAGCGACTGAGTTCTCTGGTTCCAGCTCTAAAATCTTCTCAGCAACTTTCTTCCCCATGGCTTTATTTCCATTTGCTACACATCCCCTTAGAACAGAAGACCACATGCTTGCATCCGCCTCCATAGGCATCTCTTCCACAAGATCCATAGCGTCTTCCAAATAACCAGCACGAGACAAAAGGTCGACCATACATGAAAAGTGCTCTCTGTCTGGAACAAAACCACTATCCAACTTCATTGCCTCAAACAGTTTCCTTCCCTCTTCCACTAAACCACAGTAGTTACAAGCTGTTAGAACACCCATAAAGGTGATCCGAGTGGGTCTTACACCAGCAACACTCATTTTCTTGAACAACTCAATCGCTTCAGATCCATAACCATTCGTAGCATAACCTGATATCATTGAGTTCCACGGTACTTCATCTGATTTCACCGTTGTGTCAAACACTCTCCTCCCATGCTCCACTGATCCGCACTTGCAGTAGAGGTCGATGAGAGAGGATGATACTATTTGATCAGAGTCAAGACCAACAATTGTCGCCCTCGCGAAAACCTGCTCACCGAGTTCGAGGGAGGTAATGCTTGCACACGCACTGATGACACTGGAGAGGCTAAACTTATCTGTAGGCAAATCCAGCTTGTGCATTTGGCGGAAATACTCCAACGTATCACCTGGACAACCATTTTGACTGAATCCTACAGTCATTGAGTTCCAAGAAATCAAACTCTTTCTCTCAATCTTCTCAAATACCCTTTTTGCATCTTCAACTCTTCCACAGCTGAAATATACTTTGATCATAGAGTTCAATAATATAGTGTCATAGCTTTTGACCTCACTGAAAAGTTTGCAAGCTTCCTCCGGGCTCCCACACGTGGAATACATGTCAAGCAATGTGCTAGCTACAACAATGTCATCACCTAACCCAAATTTACAAGCATGGCAGTGTAACTGTTTACCAGTCACTATGATACCCAAACCGCTGCAAGCATTTACAACAGCTGCCAGAGTACGTGAATCTTCCTGAGTTTCATACCTCATCTCGTTGAAAAGAACCAAAGCCTGCATTTCCATATTGTTAGCAACATAACCCGAGATCATAGAGTTCCACAGAAACTCACATCTGTTCTTTCTCCTATCGAATAAAATTCTAGCTTCATTCACTCTCCCACAACTCGCATAACCTGAGATTAAAGCAGATAAAGAATGGTCATCAGGCTCATCCACCATACCACTAGCCATTCTCAAATCACCACACTTTGCATACAAATTAACCAAAGCACTATTCAGTTTCGAGTCATACTCAACACCACTCATCAAAACCCTCGCATGTATCTCCTTCCCACATTTCAAAGCTTCCAACTTTGCACAAGCCTTTAAAACAGTAGTCAACGTGATCACATCAGCACCCAACCTCACTTCTTTAAAAAGCCTCAGACTTTCCTCAGCGTACCCGTTCTGAATATACCCATGAAGCAGAGTGTTCAACGTCACAACATCTTTCTCAGGCATAGCGTCGAACAACCTCCTAGCAAGACCTAACTCACCAGCCTTAGCGAACCCGGAGACAACAACGTTCCAAGAGTACATATCTCTCTCTGGCATCGTGTCGAAGAGGTTTAGAGAAGACCCTTTATCCCCTGAGTTCATGTAGCCTTCGAGCATTGTGTTATATGAGAAACAGTTTCTCTCAGGCATTTTGTCGAACAGGTTGCGTGCGGTTTTTGTTTTGCCGCAACGGGTGTATATCTGGAGGAGATGGTTAGCGACGAATACAAGTGAGCTGATGAAGCCCTTCTTGAGGAACAGTCCATAGGTTTGGAGCCCTAGAGTTTCTTTGTTACTGTTGCTGCATGACTTGAGAAGACGGACGTAGTGACGCCGAAAGTCTCCTTCCATCAATCAAAAACTCAGAAAGAATTAAAATAATACGATTACCAGAACGGTGCCGTATAATAAGGATAAAAATCATAGGACGATAAACGGTGCCGTATGATGAGGATCAAAAGACTAACTAACGCGCGACTCGATATTACTTCGTTTCCTTAATTCTTATGATATAATCAGGAGTGTGCGTTAAGTAAAATCTTGAATAAACCCTAAATGGAAAGAAATATAAGGTAACTCAAAATTAAAAAAATACAGTAGAACTTCTATAAATTAATAATCTTAATAAATTAATAAATTTTGTCACTGTTAATTTAGACCGATTCAAATTTGATACAAATTGATAAAATAATAAAATAATAATTTTTGAGAAAATTTTATGTAAATATATGATCCCGTTAATGCATATTTTAGTACTTTTCCCACATATTAAGAAAATTTATGAATTTTAAATTACCATTGTATTATTTTTTGTAATGTACTATTCTCCATAATTTTTAACTAATAGGATTTTAATAAATGTCTTAAAATTTACAATTGAACATTAATTTATGCATATAATAGAACTAGGGATTAGATCTGTGTCTTTAATAGACTCGAGTTTAATTCTTAACAGTTCAATACAAAACATTAATTTATACATACATATAACAGACCTAGAGGTTAGATCTGTATCTTTAATAGACTCGAGTTTAATTCTTAACCGTTCAAAACAAAACATTAAATTATACATTGAAAATGTGAAATATGTATCTTTTTAAAATAAATTATTTTCTCTAAAACATGGATTATATTGAAACGGAGTGAGTATACATTAAAATCAAATATATTTTTTATTTTAAAAAATAAGTTTATTTTAAAATAAGAAATTTAAATAAATAAATTTTTGTTAATTAATATCTATATAATTTAATAAATTTCAAATTCTTAACCTACTTAATTTATAGAGATTTTACTGTATGATTATGTAATGAGCATAATAAAGCCTAAGATGAACAAAATTGTTTTTTTCATAAATCAATATTATTAAAACAAAATCATTGTTAACAATTAACCTTATAAACCCATGGCATATTACTTAAAATGCCACTGATTTTTCAAACAACCTTTTGCCCTTCATTAAGGGTATTATCATAGTATTGCCATGGCATATAGTACGTTTGTATTTTCTTTATTTGTAACCGTTAAGAGAACATGGATACGATCATTTGGCTAAACCAACCGAGTAACCAATCTTACAAAAATGTGTATGGTGCTAATTGGGCCTAGGGCTAATGAGCTTATGATATATTTATATGATCTTTTGGTGTGGGTGAGATTAGAATATGTTAAATTGGATTAGAATAATATATTTTCTGAATCAAGCATTGGGTTTAATAAAAATCAAGATTGATAAAAAAAATATAGAAAATAATCTATAATATTATTTGAGAAATAAATTTGTTTAATTGTCAATTTTTCATAATTTAAGATAATTTTGATTATTTGTCACGTTTTAATGATTTCATATATAACTTATAATATAATAAAAACAAATTTATATTAACAATATTATATAATTAAAAAATAAGATAATTCTTATATATTAGATTGTTATTTTAAAAATATGAACTATAAAATTTAAATTTGATTCATTTATAACTTTTCTGTGAAGAAAAACATAATAAAAATTAAATTTTTCAAGAAAAAATCAAACAAAAAATATACTCGTCCTTTTGAAAGACGGGTCAAAGCTAGTTAATTTTAAATGAATATCTGAGGAACGTTTGCGTGATTGACTAATTGGAACCGGACAACTGGAGAAGTAATGTAAACGATTTCGTCTTATTCATAGACAAATAAATTACTTGTATGATTAAATAATGAGAATAATTAAGTCTTAACATGAGCAAATAGGTTATTTAAAAACTTATCAAAAATGTTATTTTAATAAAAATGAATATCTGTGGAACGTATAATTGGACTATTGGACAAGTATCGTAAACGATTTTGTCTTATTCATAGGAGAAAAATGACTTAAACAAATTCTCCCATTTGTATATCATGATAGTGAACGTTAGCAACAAGACATACGTTGACTTGAAAAGATTTGGACGTGGTCAAAATTGTTATCATATTATGAAGTATTGCTGTTATAAATGGTTACACGCAGTTGTCGAAATTGTTATACCGATTTTGGCTCACATTACGATCTTTTTTTTTTTGAACACAAGGCTCACATTACGATCAAAAGGGCGATTTTAAATTATTGTTTACCTTTCTCGTATTTGTAAATAGTTTCTTCACAGTTTAGTTTTTTTTAACCTATAAATAGCTCTAGTTCTTCTCGAATGTAATACAATAAATACTTTCTACGTTTACCAAAACTAAAAACCTTCTATACATCTGTAAATGAAAATCAGATTCAGAGTCAGTAAAAAAAAATCAGATTCAGAGAGGTGTTTTATCCGTAAGTACGCCGATCTTCTTAAACAACTTTACTGTATTGAACTGAAATCAAGAAAATAAATAAAAAGTAATTACTTTATAAATACGTTATGGAATCAGGAAGGAAAAGATAACCCATTGGACGCACTTGCTTTAGTAGAAACATTAAAATGACTAATGAATTTGCCCATGAATTTGACGTATTCCTAACGCATTAAACGCCTCTATACTCATATTAATAGTCAAAATAATGGCAGATTAAACAGTTTTACCTAAAGGAAGTTTCAGTTGTTCTAACTTCTAAAAAAAAATATATATATATTGATATTATTTTTTCAACGAAATATCTTTCATGATTTCATCGCATTACAGCAACCGCAATTAGCATACTAATAATGATTCAGATGTTTTTTTTTTTAACGCTGAGTTCGAACAAAAGTACGAGGGGGTACAACAAAGAGACGATAATAGCAAAAATGAGATGTCAGAAGACACCATCAGAAAGAAAAATCGATAAAAAAGAAAGAAGGATAACCTATATACCCCCCACCTTCCTTACTGAGCCTCCAGGATGAGCAGATGATGTAGCCATGAAGGAGCATTCCGAGCGATATAAGACTGATGCCGCTGGTCTCGAATGACGCTAAGAGCTATAGAAGATGCAGCTTCATTTCGATCCGGAAGTGCGTGATTCAGACTCCATGAATCAATTCTAGCGAGAAGCCAGAAAATGCTGTGACGAATGTGGCTGTGACAAGGGGAAGCAGTTGGATTCGTAATGGCGTCATGGAGGCAATCAGAGGAGGTCTCGAAAATTATATTTGAGAAGTGTAGGTTGTGCAAACATTCCACCGCCCAGAAGAGTGCCCACAAGTCAGCCTCGGTCTTTGTACGCATGTATGAATAAGCCCGACGACTATGCATGATTGTATTTCCTTTATCATCACGGAGAATCCAAGAAGCACCACTCGGGAGGTTTGGATTAGTCCACGAAGAACCCACATTACACTTTAGGGTACCATTAGGTGGTTTCATCCATGAAGCCTTACATACGCCAACGCCGTCAACTTGGTCTAAAGAACCCGAGAAAGTATCATACCATGTCGATTCCTCTTCATACGCCCTCTGAGCGACAAAGGAAGATTCAAGAACCTTATTCTTAAAAACAAAAGAATTTCTAGCTTTCCATATTTCCCATAACAACCATGGGAACACTTTTGCTGCATGTGTATCCCCAGAAGTGCTCTTAGAATACTTGAGTAAATGAACAAAATTTAGGAACGTGGAATTCCTAGAGAACCCTCTGGTAGGAACTTGGACATTTGCGAGATCCCATATATCACGTGCTTTAGCGCATGTGAACAAAACATGGCAAACGGTCTCATCTTCAACCCCACAAAATGGGCAAGTTGGATCTAGCGGAATACCACGTGTAGCTAAACGTTGTTTGACTGCCAACGCACCCGATAATGCCCGCCACATAAAATGTTTAATTTTTGGTGGAGCTTTTGTCTTCCACAAATCTTGCCATAATTGTTTTTCCAAAGGGGAGAGGGAATGGTCATGAGGATTTTCAAAATCCACCAAAGCCTCCAGTAACTTATAACCACTCCGTGTCGTATATGATCCATTGGGTGTGAAACCCCATCTGATAGAGTCGTCACTAACAATTGATGGTTTTAAAAGAAGAATCCTTTGAGCACCCTGACGCGTAAAAGTCTGATATAACAAATTAGTATCCCATTGATTAGTACCCGGCCGGAGAAGATCCGAAACTTTTAGCGCCAAATTGACAGAACTGTTATCCCGATACATTGGTGGTCGTGGGATAATGTCAATAATCCAGTTTTCAGCCCAAACATTGCTATCTGTGCCATTGCCAATATGTCGATATAGACCCTTNGATACTCCTCCAAGCATAAGACGGACGTGTCCCCATACCGCAATCTAAAAAATCCCCATTTTTATAATATTTACCTTTAAGGATCCGAGAGACCAAAGAATCCGGATTATTCCATATTCGCCAAGCTTGTTTACCAAGCAAAGCCTGATTAAACCGACTAATGTCCTGGAACCCAAGGCCACCCTGATCTTTAGGTTTACAAAGTTTTTCCCACGAAACCCAAGGAATTTTTCTTTTTTTGTCCCCACTGCTCCACCAGAACTCTATAATCGCCCTCGTAATTCGTTCACATAGACCTTTTGGTAACCGAAAGACTGACATTGCATATATCGGTAGAGCTAATGCTACTGATTTTATTAGAACTTCCTTAGCCCCCATAGACAGAGTTTTAGAGTACCAGCCCTGTAACCGTCCTTCTAATTTGTCCTTGATAAAATTTAAGAGTGCCTTTTTTGACCCTTGAAAACATTCAGGGAGACCCAAATACGAACCATCACCACCTTCTTTTTCTATCCCCAGAACATCTTTGATTATCTGTTTATAAACATTATCTATTTTTTTCCCAAAAATGATGGAAGATTTCAAAGGGTTAATCATTTGACCAGACGCATCCCCATAAATTTTTAATCCGTTTAAAATTTCTAGACTGTCACCAATAGATGCTTCACATAACAACAAGCTATCATCCGCAAATAGTAAATGGTGAACTGAAGGGCTACCCGCTGCTAACTTTATACCATGTAGTTTTCCTTGTGATTCCGATCTATTTAAAACATGAACTAAAGCTTCAGCACATAGAATAAATAGAAAAGGGGATAAAGGGTCCCCTTGACGAATGCCACGTTCGGGTTTAATGAACCCATGGGAACGACCATTGAGTAATACCGAAAAAGAGACTGTAGTGATGCAGGACATTAACCAGACGATCCATTTTCTATGAAATCCCATTTTCTCTAATAGGACTTCCAGGAAATTCCATTCTACCCGGTCATACGCCTTAGACATATCTGTTTTGATAGCCATACAGGTTTGACCAATTTTATCATTTGTACGGAGCGCATGAACCAACTCATGTGCTATAATGACATTATCAGTAATTAGCCTACCACCCACAAAAGCCCCTTGAGTTTCTGATATTATATGTGGTAAAACCATCTTTAACCGCTCACATAAAATACGAGAAATGATTTTATATTGAACACTACACAAACTAATGGGACGCATATCTGACATTTCAGTAGGATTCAAAATCTTAGGCAACAAGGATAATTGCGTATGATTCCATCCATCAGGCATGTTAGCTGTTTTAAAAAAACTTTTAACATCCTGAATTATTTTCGGTCCTACAATATGCCAATATTTCTGGTAAAAGAAACCCGTAAGACCATCCTCACCCGGTGCACTACCACTTTTAATACCAAAAGCAGCATCCTTAATTTCCTCGGAAGAAACCTCCCTGATTAACAGAGTATTCATCCCAGATGTAACCCTGGTATCAAAACCATCAAAAAGTGTTTCTAAATCAATTGGGTTTGAACTTGTAAACAAATCTCTAAAGTATTCGGTGGCGATGTGCCCTTTAGAACCTTCGGAATAATTTTCATTACCAAATATATCTCTAAGCATCAAAATTTTATTCCTCATTTTTTTCCCCTTTACCACATTATGAAAGTATGTGGTATTCCTATCACCTTCCCTTAACCATTCCTCCCGACTTTTCTGTCTCCAATAAATCTCTTCTTCTCTATAAGCCGCAGCGAGTTCCTGTCTTAAACGTCGCATCAAACCAAAAACAGGAAATTGCTTAGAACTTTCTTTATCTAAATCNAAATTTTATTCCTCATTTTTTTCCCCTTTACCACATTATGAAAGTATGTGGTATTCCTATCACCTTCCCTTAACCATTCCTCCCGACTTTTCTGTCTCCAATAAATCTCTTCTTCTCTATAAGCCGCAGCGAGTTCCTGTCTTAAACGTCGCATCAAACCAAAAACAGGAAATTGCTTAGAACTTTCTTTATCTAAATCCCCCTGTAGCCGGTCTATCCTAGTTTTTGAATTCCAATCGTTTGTCTTTTTAAGCTTAGACAATTCAGATCGACACCGAGCAATACGATCAAGTACCGATAAATTAGAATCCATGTTCTCAGCGTCCCAGCCTCGAATAATGGCCTCATTAACCCCCCGTTTTCCGAACATGCGTTTATCAAAATAGAAACGTCCTCGCTGTAGCGTATCCGGCTCAAAGGCAAACTCTATTCGTAAGGGTTGATGATCCGAGGGCCACATAGTCATATATTCCGTAGATGATTGTGGAAAAAGACGAAACCATTCCGCATTCCCAAATGACCGATCAAGACGACATTGTACCCAATGATTATCCCGTCTACCCGCCCATGATAGAACATTTCCTGTTGTTCTCATTTCTCTGATTTTACAAGCTTCAGCCATGTTCCGGAAATCAAAAAAAGTTGTTTCTTCTCTAATAGCACCACCCGATTTTTCGCTATTATCCATTAATTCATTAAAATCCCCTATTAAGACCCATGCCTCGTCCCTATTAACTCCAATATTTATTAGTTTATCCCAAACAAATCGTCTTCTTCCTGTTACAGGATCTCCGTAGACACAAGACAGGAAAAAAACCAAAGAACCCATAGTGATTTTCAGATCAATAATTCGATTATCACTATATAAAATTTCCACTACGTAACATCCTTTCCACATTAGGGATAAACCACCACTACGACCAACAAGTTCAACCGTATGTAGGAAATCATACCCAAGACTTAATTTTAAAGCTTCCATATAAGCTAATTTTTGTTTGGTCTCCATGAGAAATAAAAAATCCGGGAAAAACTGACGCCGGAAATCCCTAATTCTTTGAACTGTGTCCGAATTACCAGCCCCTCTGCAATTCCAACTTAAGATACTCATAATATACTAACTATCCAAATTTATTTTTCTTTTTTATTATTTGTTTTAAATTAAAACAGCCAATAAAAATAAAATGACAATGATAACCACCTAATGAAGAAGTAGCATTCCTTCGAGTATATAAAACACCCCCAAGACTCTGATCGATCCAACATAAATTGAGTACCAGAACCGACAGATTATACAAAGCGAACCATATACCATAATATACAAACATATTAGGAACCTTCAGAAAACAGGTTTTTATTAAAAAGGTGAACACATAAATAACAGCTCCTGTTATTTCATCTAAGAAAAGAAATTTGAACCCGATATCCATCCATGTTAATTGGACAAACCAAAGAGAATCCAGAATCTTTAAGGTCTTTAGAAAAACCACCCTTATCAAAGTAACCACATTTGTTAAATAATTTAGCGTCTGAGCTAGAAAAATCAGGCGATAGAACCCCAACACCTGTGAGCCAACATCCAATGTAGAAGCTATAATCATAATTTCTTTTAAAAGACTGGAGCAAGAAGAAACAGACCATACATATGTCAAAGCTCGAGTAATAAAAGACCTCAGTAATCTAAACACCAGAACTATACAGTAAGATATTAAATCAAGAGAAACAACCAAGAACCATCTAGAACACACAAAGAGCACCATCCACCAAACAATTGAGAAACCACGAACACAGCTCTGCTTCTTTACAAACCATCGGGAGCATAAATACAGAAGAAGAAGATCCCATACAAACCAAGAAACATTAGAAAACCAAAGTAAAATGATGATTCAGATGTTATATACAACAAACTAAAGTATCCTTTTGTAAAAGAAAATAAAAAGCAACCTAAACAAGTTATTAAATATAAAAAGGGAATGTACCAACTAGCAAGGGTGCATATTTCCCGTTATATAAAATGATAAACCCAAATGATTGAGAAAAAAAAAACAGTTTCTTATGTTAAGGGCGAGAGCATGAAAAAGCTCAACGTGCAAGTGGTAAACGAGTACGAACGCGTAATTTAAACCTAAAAATAGATAAATACAATATTATCATGCAACAGATTAAAAGATTCTACTAATAAATTATATTAATAATCTATTAATTTAAATACAAAAATATTTTATATTCTAGTGGATTTAGATTATCTCCGGCGCACGCTTTCCTTGATAAGATCTGCACATATCAATAACCCAAAAATAATTACTTTACTATATTCTCTTAATTTCCTAAATATTTGTGTCTCCTATAAATTGTAGAAACAAAGACATTATTACAATCCTAAGGGCGTGTATGAACAGAGAGCTTCTTTGTCAAGTTGTGACCAAGTAAACTGTTTTGTCCCTTCAAAGCAAGATCAACGACCACCATCGTCATAAATGTTTGATCCTTCTTCAAAATCGTCCAACACCCATTTGATATTCCCAAAAACCTTCGATGATCATCCAGATTCCGGCGTCTGTTCACCTCCTCTGTGGAAGAACAGCCCACCAAAGAGCCCTCCTCCTCCTCATAAGCAAGCCAATCACCAGAACCTCTCTCCAGTTTCCAAGGCTCAAGTCATCGCTCGTGGTCAACGAGAGCTTATGGAGATGGTTAGCAAGATGCCAGAGTCGTGTTACGAGCTCTCCTTGAAGGATCTCGTTGAGGTGAACACAGAGGGAGAGAAAGATCTGAAAGTGTTCGACGAAATGCCTCAGAGAGCGAAGAAGACGAGTAAAGTCGTGAGGAAGTCAAAGAGCGATAGATGGGTTGATCCAGGACGAAACAAGGGAGTGAATAACAGTGGGTTTCTTCTGAATTTAGGGTTTCCTGTTAGCTTGGGTGCTAAGAAAAAGACGAAGAAGAGGGATGATGATGATTCTTCTGTGACAAGCAGAGGCTCTTTGGTTTCTCCCAGACGTTCCATCTCAGAGGATAAAGATTGGTGGAAGTCGGAATCGAGTAGGAGTCAGAGAGGTGTCTCGAGGATTAATAGTGGGAGCTCAAAGAGCAGTGTTGGTGGTAGTAGTAGCAGAAGCAATAGCGATCGAAGCAGAAGAAGCTTAAGGTATATATATCCATAAACTCTGTGGAATTTAAAGGTTTAATTTTTATTTATAGGAATGCTTTGTTAGTTCAGATGTTGGGAACTGATACAGAAAGATATCTGAAAATTACGATTTGGGGCTATGTTGATTTTGATAATGTAGACAACTTTTATTTAGTTATAGCTTTGGTCTTTTAGAGTTTTGTTGTACTTTTTTTTGCTCAATGGTGATGAGTGAAGATGCTAATCATGTGATGTGTATAACAGTATACATTGATTGCAAGATCAACTAGATTTATGCCTAACACTCTCTCTCTGTTTTAATACAGGGATGAAAAGAAAGGATGCTTATCTTTCCTCTGGAATAGACATCTATGAGACCGAAACGAGATATTCATCGTCGGTTTATACACTTCTTTGCTTAAGAAGATTACTGATTGCCTTAACCTGAGCTGGATTTAGTGCGTTCTGTAAATCCATGGACGAAGTAATCCAGGAATGATGAAGATGGAAGCAGATGACATGAACATCTTCTTCAACGTACAACCAAATATTCTATCCCTTTGTTCTTCTTCTTGTAGCTATATAATATAATTTTTGAGTTTTATTTGTAACCCTGTGTAATGTATCTATAGAGCATATGATGACGATCTTATTATATGTAGATATATAACCAGTGCTCATCGATATATGTATCAAAACTTTAAGGTTTTGCTTTTCGCCTAAAACTAAATCAATGTCAATCATATTTGCCTTCGCTTCAAGTTCAAGAGTGGAGTCTTTTTTTGTGTTATGCTATTGTTGGTTGATGATAGAGATTATTGGTGGGTCTTTCTTTGTGGCCTGGTGTGAGATCTGAATCGAAAAAGCCCAGACCAAACCCAAAAATCACTATTCAGATCATATAAAATGATATAAATATATGTAAATGCGAAGTATTAATTGAACTTGAACCGATATAAATTAATAATTTTTATAAATTAATAAATTTTCTAAATTTTCTTGGTCCTAATTTTATCGATTAAAATTTTGACACAAATCGATAAATTAATAAGATAATATTTTCTTAGAAAGTTTTATGTAAATATATGACTCCATTAAATTTATAAATTAATAATTTAATTTATATGTATATCTATTTATATAAGTAAGAATCTATCACTATATTGTTTATTTTATATTCATAATATAATTATTTTATATTTTTTTAACACTTAATATATTTTTGATGAGATTTAGTGATATTATATCTAAAATCGCATTTAAATTATATACACCAAGTAATATAATAAAAATTAATATAAATGTAAAATTTCAAAAATAATAATTAATATCTAAACATTAAAATTAAGAACTTTTCTTATCTTAGAAAAAAAGATATATATATATATATATATATATATATATATTTTAAAATAAAAAATCTAAATAAATAAACTTTTGTAAATTAATATCTCTATAAATTAATAAAATTTCATAGTCCCAACAACATTATTAATTAATAGAGATTTTATCTCTAAATATTTATCAATCAAATCCAACCCTAACATATATAAAACCTAGAAGACTAAACTCAAAAACCCTAGAAGCCCGATCAGATACCCGGATCAGGCCTAAAATTGAGCCATCATCCAAACGCGTTTCCGTATTGTGTTATTTTATTGCGGTTAGGAAACGCGCTTATGGTTTTGGACTCTTAGGGAAGACATGTCAACGAGAGAATGTTTTGACATTCGGTTTTACAGGTGATTTTTCCGTGTGTTTACCGTATGAAATGATTTTCGTAATCTTGAATGATTGTTAATTACGAACCATATATTATTAATTTCTTATGAAAAGACTTTAAAGTCGACGGTGATTTTGTCTTAATGTCGTGTACCAGAAGCTAGAGAAAAACCAAAGCACAAGTTTTCAACTATTTGTGCATCTAGAGAGAAGCAGAAAAGTTGTGTCTCTTTGCAAATCCTGAAGACTTACAAATCTTTTCGTGTTTGCTTTTCTTTAGGTTCTTAACTCTGAACAAGGTAAAGACTTCTTTTGTTTGTTCAGTTTTTAATTTATTGTTATATGTTATGTACTAAAGAGATTATGGTGTCTTTGATCTGTGCTTATACGGAACTTTATAGGTTTTGATTGATATAAGAGGTCCTAAGATGGCAAATGGTGCAGCGGCATGGGCAGAAAGGGCTACAGATGATATGTTGACTGGTCCAGACTGGGATAGTAACATTGAACTCTGTGATATTATCAACATGAATCCTAGGTTAAAAACGTCTCCCACTAGTCATGATTGTCTCGTTAGTTTCAGTTTCTTTGTGGGTAGAAGTGTTAATAGTTTTGACTTTGTTCAATGCCTTTAGCCAAGCAAAAGAAGCAGTGATGGTGCTGAAGAAGCAGTTAGGAAGTGATAATCCTAAAGTTCAAATTCTTGCACTTTATGTGAGTATTCTTGGATTGAAATATTTGGTTTGTGTTCATGTATGTGTTGACCTCATTATGCTTGCTGCAGGCGTTGGAGTCTTTAAGTAAGAATTGTGGGGAGAACGTGTACAACCTCATCGTTGACTGTGATATTTTGATTGATATGGTCAAAATAGTGAAGGAAAAGGTTTATTGTTTGTTACTTGCGCTATAATTCACCTGCCTCAATATCTATGGAGACGTGGGTTGTAAATTTCCAATTATGATAATGCAGCATGATCTAAACGTGAGGGAAAAGATACTAAGTTTGGTAGACATATGGCAAGAAGCTTTTGGTGGTCAATACCCACAATACTACAATGCGTATAATGAACTTCGGGTATGTTATCTTTTTCATTTCATGAGTTATGACAATTTATTTTGCAATAAGTATTTTGTCAATGCACCAAACTTTAGCAAAAATAAAAAGAATTTTGACAAAATTAATGGTTTAGTGTGCTGGAATTGAGTTTCCACCTCGAACGCAAAGTAGTTCAGGACCACGGTTCTTTACTCGGCCTCAGACTCAGCCCGTTCCATCAGATGAAGATGCTGCTATTCAGGCGGTGCTGCTAGGAGAGGATGCTTATCGCCTCAGGTACTCTATTCTAAGTATAACATGTTCTTTGTTCCATTAGGTTTTGTTAGGGTTGTTTATTCGAGTTTTTTTGTTCTTTAAAAGCAAGGAAGATATTCAAAGTGCTGTGGGACTAGTCGATGTTTTGATGGACATGCTTGGAGCACTTGATCACGGGAACCCCGAGGTAAGAATTTTTGGCTGTTCTGTTCATCACAATGAACCAATACTTGTGTTTGAAGTAATGTAGATTAACTGTTTGTATCTTCTTGATGTTGTTAGGGTTTGAAAGAAGAACTCATAGTTGACTTAGTGGAGCAGTGTCGTACTTATCAAAGACGTGTGATGACTCTTGTGAACACTACAACGTGAGTTTTCTTCCTTCATTCCCTGCTGTGGTATGATGGGTTGTTTAGTAAACAGTATATATTCGTTTTGCTTTTGTCCAGAGACGAGGAACTACTGTGCCAGGGATTGGCATTGAACGATAACTTGCAGCTTGTTCTTCAGCATTACTATGATATGGGCTCTGTTCCTTCAAATGGATTCAGCGTCATGACAACTCCTCCAGTTCAGCTAGTCAACAACAATCTTGATGATGACAGTGACGAATCAAAAGTTGATTTTTCTCAGCTAACTCACAGGTAATTAAGAGTAGCGTTCCTATTTGGAGAGAGATGATCTCTTGACATTTTTTACTTAAAACTATCTTTGAACTTTGCGAATATATTTACTGTTTAATAGAGAGTTGACCTCGATGCTTCCTCCTCCTCCACCACCACCTACAGTGTTACCAGTACATGGCACTGCCACTGATTCAAGTATGGTGGATGATGTCTATAAACCTCAAGGCTCCTCACAAGGAGTAAATCCTCCTCAAAATGATTGAAACTCGACATTTCTTACGTATGTTTGGTTTCATGGGAAATATTCATTCTTTCTTGAGGATTGTTCTCTGTGGTACGAATTGAACATGCTGTGTCAATGATCTACCACCCATTACTATGCACTATCTCAACTACTTCTCACCCATACTTTAATAACTATCACCTTGGTACGAGTTGAACATGTTGTGTCGATGATCTACAACCCATCACCCATTGTTCTCACCCATTGTTCTCACCCATATCTCTAATTTCATATATAGTAATACGTTTTAGCATTTATTGTCTAAGTTATTCATAGTATCACATTTTTTTGTTTTTACCTATACAACATAGTATAAATCACTAAATCTTTATCCTTTACCCGATTCAAGAAATTAATTAATACCCGATTAAAAGAGAGTTCAAATTAAACACCTCTTCCAAAAATCTGAAACTCATTTTATTAAGTATTTAAAATATTGTAAGAAACGCAGAATCACTAATATGAAATTTCAAAACTTATAATCCTAAACTGTATCGGTAAGAAATCAAGAACAAGGCCATAAGGCAGTACTAAAGTGATGGGTTCTACAGTTACAAAAAAAAAAAGGTGATGGGTTTTAATAACTGCCCCATGCATGGCCACTTGTATACAAATGCATCAACATTACAACTGTTGAAACCGGGTATTCCAGCAAATTATCTACAAGGGATTTGATGGAAATCTCTATCTTCAACATGGCTGCAAAGGTATACTCTCCACTCTCCTATATTTCATCTATTGGTATTTGTGTTGCGCTCTAATTTCTCTGTTTTTTTTTTTTTTCTGCTCTTAGTAGACATCGATGAATGCAAAATGAGTTTTCTTATTGTGAGAAGCATGGAACGTGTTAGAAAGAGTGAAGACAATCATTCTTGGTAAGTTCTTATGCGTTTTTTTTTTCTCATATTAATGGATGCTTTCTCATATTTAACTAATCCAATAAATTGTGTAAAAGCAGTAAGCGCCACTGGATTCTTGCTTTTCTTGATCGGAATCTGCTGCCTGATGCTGAAACTCAAGCTCTGGAATCTGGTGCACAATCATCGAACGCATCTATCAAGATCTTCAACGAGAAGGACATCAAGACACCGACTAAAGACTTTCACGAGGCCAGAATACTTGGTGTAGGAGGCCAAGGGAATCATAGACGAAGAGATACTTCCAAAGGTATACTCTCCTATATTTTCATCTAGTGGAAGTTGTGTTGCATACTAATTACTCTTTTTTTTGTTTTTCTGTTCTTACTAGATATCGATGAGTGCAAAAATGAATGTTCATTCTTGTGGGAAGCATGGAACCTGTAAGAATGACTGAAGACAATCATTCTTGGTAAGTTCTTGATTTGAGTCTGCTGAAACTCAAGCTCCGGTGCACAATCATCTAATGCATCTGCCAAGATCTTCAACGAGAAAGAAATCAAGAATGCAACTTAGAAAGGCTATAACGAGACCATATAGTCCTTGGTGCAGGAGGCCAAGGAGTCGTATACACGAAGAGATACTATCAGACAGTGTTCAAGTTGCCAATAAGTGGCCCAAATCGACCTTCCAAACGTGGTGAGGTTTTTAGGTTGCTTTAAAGAAACACAAGTTCCCTTCTCGGTATATGAGTTTGTGTCTGGTGGGACTCTTTATGAAATCTTGGTTTGAGGTTGAGAATGGCTACAGAGTCGCCCCCAAACTCTTATCATTACCTCCCGTGACGTCAAGCTTGACAACATTCTCTTTGATGAAATTTTATCTCATTTTTGGAGCGTCTAGGCGTGTCTCTACAAACAGTGAACAGCGCGCAACTTTGGTCCAAGGCTCACTGGGTTATATGGATCCAGAGTATGTGCATACAAGCCCATTCACTGAAAAGAGTGACGCGTATAGATTCGGTGTGGTGGAGAGACCCCAGATTTGAGACAAGTAGCTGCAGAGCTTCGGGTCAAAACGTAGGGTCCTCCATCTGTATCGGCCTTCGAAATCGAAGAGATCATATCCTTTGGCTGAAGAAGTTGAACCAAGCAAACTACCAATATCTTCTTTTTTTTTTGTCTTTCTTGAATATTGTCAATTATGTAAAATGTGTATAACAAGTAATTATGGAAATAATTAGCTGGACTAAATCTCTATCAATTAGTCATGTTCTAATTAATATAATAGATCTATAACTATTTATTCATATTTAATAAAATATTTCTTACTTTCGATAAACATATAAATAATTTTACACCTAAGTAATCATAATATCTAATACTTACAAAAATATTTTAACAAAGAACATGTTTATTGTCATGTTCACACCATTTTTCTTTGGCAACCATGTTCACACCATTTATGTACTTTAAATTGTTAATTAAGATTTTATATCATCAATATAATGTGGTCGTCATATTCTTCTTCTTGCTATAACGTCTCAATTTATGTGATACTAGTGGTTCAACCGCGCTAGTATTTTGTATGTGATACTAGTGCTACGCGCGGATTGTATTATATTTTATTATTGAACATGTTAATTTATGTGTTTAGGTGTTATTAAACATTGATTTTTTTCCTAATGTTTTTGGTTCTAAAGATATTCGATGGAATTGTGGGATGCAAGTAGTAGATGAAATCATTTTTGAATGACGCGTGACTCTTTTAATTGCTGCTAATATTTTAATACGTGAGGACAGATGTTAATTGTATTTTCTTATGTTTGTTTAATCTGAATTTTTGTTCGGATTTAATTTGGTTTTATTGGTTTTTGGGTATTTTAGTTTATAAAAAATTAGTTACCATATTGAAACCATATCTAATTTGATTTGGTTTGGCCTATATATTCTCGATTTTTGATTTATTCAATTTTATACCAAAATCTATAACTATATTTGTCTTTTATAACAAATTTTAGTTTATATGCTTAGAAATCAGATTTATTAACACACACACACACACACACATATATATATATATTCTAACTTTTAAATATAATATTATGTTTATTTCAATATTAAAAATAACTATATTTGATGAAAAAATATTAGATAAAAAAATTAATAAAATAGCAATATAATAATATTATTATATAACTATATTTTAGCACAAATTTTATCATTAAAAAATATGTTGTATTTAATTTGATGAAAAATAGAAAAACTCATTAAACAAAATAAAAAATTATTAAAATCAATGTTTATTAATTATGAATATCATATAAATAAAACCATTATGTATATATACATATTCTTAATTTTATTATTAAATATACTAATATATTTTAATTAACCGGTTTATTCGGTTTATTAGTTGGATCGGTTAATATACCAAACCATATATTGCAGTTTCTTAAAAATAGTATTCATTCGATTTATTCGGTACTAACAAATTCAAACCGCTCTCTATTTATCTTTGGTTTTACCAGTTTGAACACCCTTATTTTTCTATAATTGTTATTTGTTCGACATTTTATATTTTTGTTTAGTTATTTTGCTATAGATTTTTTATTGTTTTTCAAATAGTCATGTGATTTGCTGTTTGTGTGGTAGTTATGTTTGGATCAGTTCATCAAGTGATTGTAGATGCTGAAATTTCTGATGTAGTGTTTTCTATCAGGTAATTAACGTAGCTTTTTTACCATAATAATTTTTGTTGGTAGTTTTTCTTTTATTGTGTATTTTGATGTTTGTAATATATTAATTATAAAAGCAATCTTTAAGATAATGTATTATTTGTGATTGGAAAGAATGGGGTTAACATTTTTCTGGAATTGAAAACATATCGTAGATCTTAATTGGTTGTTAATAGAAGACATTTTACCTTGTTCTAGAAAAGAAAAATAGAATTATTAGTGAAATCTGATGTAACAAAAGGTTTTGCCTACTCAACATATGCAATGAATCATTCTCAGATCAAGAAACAGTTATTAAGAGAATTAAAAACACTTCCAACATTTGTTTACGGAAGGAAACCTGCTTACTTGCAGTGCACCTCCCCCTTTCAGAAGTTTGATAATGCCCATATAGTTTCTTAGAAGAGTGAGAACAGAGAGCTAAGTTCTAGTTAAAGTGAGCCAGAAGAGCATCATGGGGTCAAAACTTGTGACAATATCACAGCATGTTGGTAAAAGTCACCGAAGACGTTTCCCAATGCTGAAAAAGCATCTAATCATAAGACACATGTGGAACTCAGACCCAAAATAAATCATCCAATTGATTAAACATTTACTTCTTTCTTCTTTGAAACCGGAATTAAAACATGTACTTGATAAGATAATAAACAAAAACAATTCGATAGTGAATATTTTAACTGATACAAAACTAAACGATAGTAGTAAAAGTAGAATACATTAGGAAACCAAATAAAAAGAGTCTTGCTAACACCCTATGTTAGTTTTAAAATAACCATCTTTGATCGTCCACTACTAAAAACTATATTTTATAAGATCATAGCATGCAATACCCTCTATTTTAAGTTCCTTCCTACAAATTATGTTTCACCGATCCAAACTTTTCAGAAACTTTCTCCAATGCTTCACTCAGCTCACAATCTTCCATAGTTACAATACTGTTGTATGTTAACTGATCAGGTGCTAGTCTTTTCTCTTCCATTTTTGATAAAAGATGATATGCTTCTTTTAGCTTCATGTCCTTGCAGAAAGCCGAGATCATTGTGTTGTATGTAATCGTATCAACCTCTCTTTCCTTGATAAGCGAACTGAAGAAAGTGAGAGCATTTTTGTCATATCCTCCTTACAAAGACCAATGAGAAGTGTTACCTGTGTGGTTAGCTGGCTTGAAAGAGTGTTTAAAGGATTCGTTATAAAACTCTGAAAGATTTCTCAACCCGTACGACTCTTTAGTATCCAAGGATGATTGAACTGAAAGCCGTGTCATCAGGAAGCAAACCACTCTCAGAAAGCTCATCGTATTTCTCCATCGCTTGCTAGCTCAGTTTTTCCCGATCTTTATCTTCTTCATCTCTTCCCACATCTCCAAAGCTTTCTCAACCTTTCCTTCCTTTGTAGTAACATGTGACTAAAGTTCCACAACTAACCTCGCTTATGAACACTATCGAGCAAATTGGGTGATACTGTAGACAGAACCTTCGGTGAGACTATCCTGAATCTGAGCTGTCGAGTCGCAGCAATGGATGCTTGCATCAGCGTTGACTGTTTATTTAAAACAAAAAAACATTTGAGTAACAAAAGATAAATAAACGCTA
This sequence comes from Eruca vesicaria subsp. sativa, assembly GCA_932364175.1. Taxonomy (NCBI): domain Eukaryota; kingdom Viridiplantae; phylum Streptophyta; class Magnoliopsida; order Brassicales; family Brassicaceae; genus Eruca; species Eruca vesicaria. Next base: position 124,199 of record CAKOAT010216265.1, on the reverse strand, counting down.
TCATAAGGAACGTATTTTGAGAGAACAATAAAATAATTTCAAGGATCCGACGAAAATGAAACGAATTAAGAAGGAACGTATATTGCAAAGAATAAAATCAGCCTCCACTGTTTCGGAAATAGAAATAAAAACTTCTTATATAATTGACGGAAACGGAATGTATACCTTGTATTAAAAAAAAATTATTTCCAGGATCTAAACAAAAGGAAACGATATAAGAATGAACGTATATTGGAGAGAAAAAACCTTTTTGAAGATCTAAACAAAAGGAAAGAATTTGAGGAGTAACGTATACTGGAGAGGCTTAACCGGAATTAGATGTTCTTACATTCTCATCAATCAGCAACATGTCAAGAATCATCAGTTCTCTGGATCTGTTGTTGTTCCTGTTGGTGTTTCTGATCTCCACTGTGTGAGAGCAACGTCCGGCCTTCAAATCAGCGAGGAGAGTGTAGGAGTTCGCCATAGCAGTAATCGTGTAAGTAAGTTTCTCTGGGATATCGTTTGAGTTGCGTTCGCCATCATTCGAGACCCATATATTTATAATCCAACTTTGGACGGTTTTGTGTAGGATTCGAAGAGATCGACTAAATGCTTCTCATTGTGATAAGGATGAAAAGCTCAGAGTTACTAAGGTATTAATGGCAGACTAAGCCGTTATGGTGTGGAGATCGTGATCTTGCGTCGCTATACCAGAGGCGGCAGCTCGGACGGGATGAAAAGAGGAATCACGAATGACCTAAAAAATTATTTGGGCCTTTCAGTTATCTACTAACCCCCCCCCAGCCCAACAAAGTAATTGCAAACCGGTCTAATAATCAAACTCAAAACCGGCAGGCGAAGACATTACATTTACGGTTTAATTTAAATTATTAATTGATGACGTGGCTTTTTTTGCCCCACTCTATTATGCTGAGCTGGACACCCTAAGAAGAGAGAAAACTTAGCTTTATTGTATAAGATTATTTTTAAGATAAGCATTGAAGTTCTTAAAATTATGGAGTAAAAAAATATATCATGTTGTATAAATTAAAATACAGTTTGATAGTTTCACGTGGTATTTGTAAGGTGGTTATTTAGATGCAGTTATCAAATAATTTTTATACTAAACATATGTCAATATGAAGTTATAAAATAATTAATTGGACTACACATATATCAATACGTCATGTTGCTGCTTTAATAGAATATATATAATTTTTTTTGTATCCAAAGTAATATATATTGACTTTTATTAATAAACAATTTAAAGTAAAAATAATTTTTTTAATGAAAATCGTAATGTATCTTTTTATAAGTGACATTCGCCATAGTAGTAGTAACTTGAATTGTTTTAGTAATCTTAAATTTAGGAACTAAATGAATATATAATAAGATTAAACATAAATATAAATTATTAATAGGTTGGTAGTCAAACCAAAAGGAAAGAATAATTATATATCTACATGCGAGGAGTAGACACACTTGTTAAATCATTACTTTTATTATATCAGATAAAAAAATATTTTAAACAATAGTAGGTATTAACCAAAATGACAGAATAATATTAATAATCATAATCGTTGCTCTTAAATGTGGATCCCTAAAAATTAGGAACGAAAGTGTAGGTTAATTTGTAAAAACTAATTATAGTAAAATAACAAATAGTTGGACCCAACATATATCAATTGGTCATGCTTCTGAATTAATAGAATAGATCTATACTTCATGTCATATCGTATCTTGTGTGAAAATGATGTGATGATAAAGTAAGCAATTTTGTTTAAGAAAATCACTTCACAGTTATATAACTAAAAAGATAACAAGAAAATGATTGTTTATTAAAAACTGCTAAACTTTTACTAAAAGTTTACTTAATTTTTCTTTAATTTTTTAATAATTCAACTTTTGTATTGTATTAAAAACAAAAATACACACATACAAAATATATTCTAAAACCTCTTATACAGGGCTATGCCTGTAAATTAATGGACCCCAAACAAAAAATATTTAAACCAAAAGTTAATATGTTAAGAAACATTAAAAAAAAATTGCTAGGAGGAAGGTTCAAACTCAAGAAACTATGATATAGTAAGATCAATATAAACCACTGGACTATAGTAATGTATTGGGAAAAAATTGACCCCTAAAATACTTAACATAAAAAAGGCCCCAAGCACATGCTTGATTTGCCTGCATCCAGGCACGGCCCTGCTCTTATAACACATGTTTGCTCGACTCATGGCAACCATTGCCTAAATACCCCTATTAAAGTGAAACCATCATTTCATTTAGTAAATATGATGTTCATTCAAAAGTTTTCACCTTGGGATATGTAAAGAGATCATTACCATAATCAGAGTTAGATATCTAATTGATTTCTTAATAAATTGGTGCGGCTAGCTGTTCGAACTTCGAGGCAATTGACGGATCGTATCAAGATTTATGTGTTTATCGGTGTGGCTTTAAGGCCATGGATCGATCAATTTCCGTTTGAAGAATTCACAAAGTTACATAAGCTAGCAATGGACGCATGGTTTCGTTTATGGCGAAACAGAAGCTATGTGAGAGTTTTTTTTCCTATATACACCTGAAGTTCATTGAAGAATTATTTGTTGCTACAGTTTGGTTTTGATTTTTGATGATGATCCGGAGAAGATCCCAAGAAAATGTCTGATGATTTTGTTATGAAGGTTCCCTTAACGCATTTAAGCATCGTCTCGAATCCACTGTTATCTTCGGTTGAAGACATATCTTGCTTAACTATCTATGTTTTGTATGTTATTGTTATTGCCAAAGACGATGGATGATTTCCTTTATCTATTGTATTGAAGAAGATTAAATATGAATGAAAGTAAATTTGTGTTAAAAAGAAGAAAAAAATGCTATTAGTTTCCATTGTGATAGAAGTTTATCAATACCCGTACCCTTTTTCTAAAGGCGACTAATGAAATGAACTTGACATTTCTTATGCGCCATTTGGTTTCGTGGGAAACATTCACATTCATTTTCTTCCTTGAGGATTGTTCTCTTTGGGATGAATTAATTATGTTGTTGTGTCAATGAACTACCACCCACCACCATCTCAACTATACTTCTCACTCATACCTTTAATAACTATCTTTTTTGGTACGAAGGAACATGTTGTGTCAATGATCTACTACCCATCACCCATTTTTTAGTGACTAAATATCTCTAGGATCTATTTTCTTAAGTTTTTCATATTATTACAGTTTTTTTTCCCTTATTCTTCTTTACCTATACAATAGAATAATTCTTTATCCTGTAAGTTTTTCATATTATTTAAAGACATTTAAATTAACATCCCTTCCCAAAATCTCAACTCATTTAAGTATTTAAAATGTATGAAGGATAAAATCTGGAGGAAACATACTAATATGAAATTTCAAAACTTATAAACTGTATCGGTAAGAAATCAAGAACAAGACCATGAGACAGTAGAAAAGTGATGGGTTCTAATAACTTATACATACAGAGATAAAGTCTACTCTAATAGAGATTGTACAGAAGTAGTAATACTTGTCGGTCATGGTATATGCTTTACTCTCAAGCATGGGCACTTGTATTTGTATATAATTGCATCAACACTACTACTGCAACTCGTAGGGTTTGAAGAGAATCCCTACCTTCAACATGGCTCTCTTTTTCTGTTCTTACTACACATCGATGAGTGCAAAATGAGTTTTCATCATTCTGAGAAGCATGGAACCAGCCGTAAGAACGTTATTGAATCTTTCCAGTGCAAGAATGAAACATAGTGGAAGATAATCATTGTCGGTATGTTCTTATGGCGTTTGCTTCTCATAGCCATCGACGCTCTCTCATATTATTATTAACTAATCGTGTAAACTAATGAGCCACTTTGGATTCTTGCTCTTCTTGATCGGAGTCTGCTGGCTAATTAATGCTGAAACTCAAGTTCTTGGAATGAGTCAAACTTAGGGAAAGGCGGTCGAGAAAAACAGTGGAATCTTGTTAGTATACAAACACTTTGATTCTGGTGCAGAGTCATCTAATGGATTGATCAAGATCTTCGACGAGAAAGTTATCAAGACAGCAACTAAAAGCTATTATGACTTTATGAGACCCCGAATCCTTTTTGCAGGAGGCCAAGGAATTGTATACAAAGGAGTGCTATCAAACAACGTTTACAAAATTCTCGAGTTGGAGACTGTTGAATTGTGAAAGTAGGACTAGTTCATTTTTGAATTTGCTCCACTTACTTGGTTACATTCCCCAACTCGAGATTTTAAACGGTAATGTCAACACTGTTTGACAAGTTGATAACATCCCCTTGAATACAGTTCCTTGGCCTCTAGCACAAAGGATGGGAGACTCGTGATAGCCTTTAGTCGCTGTCTTATCCTTTTCTCGTTGAGGATCTTGAATCATGATAGATGGATTCGATGACTGTGCACCAGAGTCTATAAGGCTTTGTAAACAAGATTCCACCGTTTTCCTCGAAGCGCCTTTCTTTAAGTTTTACAACTTCAACGATATGTCTGATAGTATCCACTTCATCGTAACGTCAAGCCTGTCAACTAAGACAGGAAACCTTGACGCAGTTGGTTCTTGCATTAACATAGTTCCGGTCAATCAGAACAAAGTTCAGTTCGAAGGAGACATGGAAACAAATCAGACAAATGCATGCCAAGGTAGATTGGTATTAAGGGATTTGGTTCCCGTATAATACTCCTCTATACACTTTTATAGCATGAACTGCTATTTTGAACAGATTACCCACGGGGGACCGAATGTCACATTGGACCACGGCTACGACAACTGCTTGCTGCTTCTGTCCAGAGCCACTTGAAACCCAAAACCACATCTTCTACGAGTGCAAATACTCAGAAGAAATTTGCAAAAAGTCTTACCCTATAGCTAATGTCATCACACTTCTCCTGCAGTTTTGATCAAAGGAGTGGATAAGCAAACTATCAACTTCTGTTACAGTCATTGTACAAAGGACAATTTTTTTGTTTTCTTGAATAAATTTAATATTCACTTTTAATAAAAGTTCAGGTCAATCACATTCACGTTGGTTAATTAATGAATCAAGACGCATATATTTTTGCATTATGCAACAAATAACAAAGCAAACCCCGGTTATAATTAAGAGCGGGCCCATGTGGCTTTAGGAATGGTAGTAAGTGGTGCTATAAGAGTGGTGGTGATTCTAGTGTGGGCTATAAAGGTGAGACTAAGCGCGCAAAACTTTTGAATCTGAGTTTGGTCAGACTCGGTATGATAAGACTGAAGTCGGTAATGGATTATTTCGAAGGGGTTTTATTGATGGGAAATGAGTAACAGTTTAGATGTATGAGAACAGACGGAAAGTAACTGGTGCTCATCTGAGCTAGCCGGAAAAATACAAGTCGGCAAATACAAACGAGCAAAACCCTACTTTCTAGCCACCAAGTATGTGTGTTCAGGTCTGGACCTCCCTTTCTTGTCGGCCTTCTCCTCCTTTATAGATAAACCTTCTATTCTGTTTCCCCTAGATCGTTTTAACCTAAAGGGTTGAACCTTCTCTCGGGCTGAGTGAATTGGCCGAGCGATCGGGCTGTTAAGCCGAGCTGGTGCAGTAACCTTGTGGCACCGAGTAAAGTAGTTTTTAGCCAAACGAGAACGTTGACCCATATGCATCTAGCTAGGCTGATCTGAGCCGGCCAAATGGGTCGGATCTATTTTTTATGGATCTTGTGGAGGGATGTAATCCATCTTCTACAAAGATTCTTGGTGGCGGCCATGTGGGTGCAGCTATTATGTTGATTTCCAAACACCCCTACGGTGGTGCAAGGAGGCGGTTAAAAGATGCATTGTTATGTGCATGGTCGGTTCTCGACACAATCCAAAGAAATATTGGTCTTTTTGAAAATAGTATACATATGATAAGCTCTCAAATTATTTAACAAACTTATATTAAAGTTTTTACTAAATGTTTATAGTTCACAGAACTTCAAAGAGTTTTTTATTAAATGTATATAGCTCAAGGAAATTCAGAACTAACCCTAAATATGCGATTAAGGCAGCGCCGGAGCCTAATTACAGAGAGTCATGTTGCTCGAAACTTACAAACGCAGTACCATGTGTGTGTACATTCCTTACGTACAGGGATTCTAAGTTTAAAAGAAAGATTCTAATGGTGTACTTCGAGGTTATCTTTGTAATAAACTCATTTGAATAAGGATGCCAATGCCACAAACATGCAGATGCACATACCGAGGGCCATTTTTGTGTGAAATTCAAACTCGCGAAATCATGTGTTTCTAATCTCCTTACGTCCTCGGATCCTACGAGCATCTATACAATGGTGTAGATATTTACTTTAGCATGTTTAAATTTAATTTTTAAAACAAAAATGACCATCCAAAACCTTACATATGTCTCCATGGTTTTTGAGGAGTTTTTTGCAATCTCTCATATAGTATCTCAAAAGAATTATTTTCTCATAATTTCGTTTTGTTTTTAAAATTAATTTATATTTAGATAATCTATATAGAAACTAGATGAACACCACCTAAGTTAAGAGAAGAATATTTTGAAAGCATTTTCCTTGAAAAGTTTTCACAAGAAGATGTCAAACTATAAATAATGTAAAAGAAACCACATGGGATGGTCTAGTGGTAGGTAGATTTTGAGGGATTAACCGACCCTTTGAAGAATCCCATGACACTAAACTTGTATAATCACACAGATATGAGATTACGTTTTGGCTTTTATTTGTATATCCAAAGAAATTGTATATTCATGAGCTACACCTATATTTCCAGATTAATAAAAAAGGAAAATAATGTAAAAGAAAGAAAGAAAGATAGCGAACTAGGATTTTCAAGACAGATTTTTTGAGAAACTAATGCAAAACTCAAAACACACATGTCTCTCATATAACAATTTAATTATTATTTTTAAGTAAAAGTTAGCTGTCCAATTAAATTACATTTAAAAATACTAATACTTTTTTATTTTATTTGAGATATTCTTAAGAGTATGGACATGATCCTACACTATGGTTTTAGGATACACTAAAAGCATTTGTAAATAAAATACTTTTAGCCGAAAATGTAGGTTACGAATTACAAACTTTGTAATAGGTTCGCAGATTTTTCGATTTCTTTTATTTCTTGTGGAAATGTATCGTCTTCTTCATTAGCTAAATTAACTAAGATAACAAGATGTTTTTACAGAAATCTATATTATATTGTTGTTTTGTTCCGGTCTGATTTCTCTAACCACCTTAAATTGAAGTAATAGCTGTTTGAACAAAAAAAAAAGAGAAAAATTACAAACTCTAGGCACACTAATAAAACAACACCTTACGGAAACACATTACTACTTAGTAAGAATGTTCCCAATTTTTATAGTGAACTCAAAATCATTTTTTCTACGTAAAGAAAGCCCTTAAAAGGATACAACCACCAAAGTGTAACTCAAATTTCTATAAAGATATTAGTGAGGCAGTTTTTCTGTTTTTATTAGGAAACATGTCTTTCTAAGTTCTAACAGATTCTGAAATTATAAATTATGAGAATTTGATGTGTTTGACAAAGTTAGCGGAAAATAGTCCTTGATAAAACATAAGCTAGCAAATTAGTTCAACTAACAATATTATATGAAAAAAGAAATAAAGAAAATGAAAATACTTTGCCTTTTCAAAGCCTGCTTGGCACCACAGACGGGTCAAAAATTAGGCAAGTCACTGGAGAGAAAACAAAACACAGAAAGTATTTAATGAAGTTTAAGATGTATTTTCTGCAGTGACTATTCCAGTAACATCACCTTCTTCGCACTACAAGACGGGGCAAAACTAAGTAAGTCTTTTTTCAATTAAAAGCTATTCTAATCTTAGGTAGATTATGTTACAAAAAGCTATTCTAATCTTACGTAGATTATGCTTAATTGAATCCCCCATCATAGAATTTTTAGATCGTATATCTGTTGAGACTGCATTATAGTGGCATTATCAAATTTTAAATGCAATTCTAAATCTTACACTGATTGTTAGTTTGCATTTGTTTTAATTGTTAGTAGTGTTTCTTTGAAATAAGCTTACACATTTTCTTTCTGTTCAAATGCAACATTTTGTTTGCGTATAATGTTAATATTTACACTTCTCCAAAAATAATTTATAAAAAGGTGGAATTTGTGTTGAATTTGTTCACATTTCACATAATATATATGTTGAAACGTGTTATAACTTTTTTTAACGTGTTATGACTTTCAACTATTATTTTTCTCTACTTTCACATTGTGTATATCATAAAAATCTACCTTCAACCCAAATTATAAGTAGAAACAAAGGTCTCAAAATACTGGTTGTACTGAAAAGTACATGAGTAATCACTTTTCAAGTCTTGTAACCAAAAGAACAGAGAAAATGGCTTCATCGAAGCTACTTTTTCCTCATTCATGATGTTTCAAAAAAAAAAAATGGAAAGACTTTGTCTTCTCAAAGCCTTTTGGCACCACAAGATTTGGGGAAAAAGTACGTCATTCGAAAAAAAAAACACAAAAGAAAAATCGCCTTAAGTTTAAGTAGGAACTAGATCTCGACCCGCACAACCGTGCGGGTATTTTAATACGAAAATATTTGAAATTATATAATACTCACTCCATTTTAAATAGATGATGTTTTATTAGATTTATTTTATTTCAAAATATAAGATGTTTTGAGATTTTAAGGTATATTTTGAGGTTTTAAATTTATCTTTAACTTTATTAGAAACTGTTCAACCGATAAAATTTTACTCTTTTTATAATTTGTTGAGTGATTATAAATTATATCTTTAAAAATACTTTTGTAAAAAAAATGTAAATTTCTTAATTTTTATGCTATGATCCAAAACATCATATATTAAGTAACAGAGGGAGTAAAATTTATCAATAAATAAATATAATATGATGGTATATACTATCCAATTTTATAATAATATTTATGTAATTTAGAATATTATTAATTTAAAATTTAAAATTTGTATTTTTGTAAAAAAATTTAAAAAAATTATTATGTAAGGTTACTAATTTATATATATTTTTATTTCTAAATTTTAAATATAGAAAAATTTAAATTAAATTAGACTTACATAATACATAAACAAAATTTTGGGATATTTTTAAAAGTATATTACATAATTTTAATTTTTTTTGTTAAAAAATGAATTAAATTTTAATTATATTCTATGATAATTCAACTTTTAATCAAATAATTTTTGAAACTATATCTTGAAAAAATTCTATAAGATTTTTAAAAGATTTTGTTAGAATTTTCTTAAAATTATTTATTTGTATTTCAAATAAGAATTAAAGATATGAAAAGATAATATAATGATGTTATGTAAATTTATATAAAAAATTTAAGGATGGTCCAAACTAAAAAATCAAACATGAAGTGAGTCATGATTTCTCTTTTAATATAAGAGATGTAAGTTTATATAAAATTTCTAAGGATGGTCCAAACTAAAAAATCACACATGAAGTGAGTCATGGCTTCTCTTTTAATATAATAGATATCTAGTTTAAATATTCAGTTCTATATTTATTTTAAAATGATATTTAAAATTAATTATCTAAATTTTAACTAAGTACTTTAATATCCAATTCTATAAAAATAAGTATCTTTTTTTTTGTTTTGGTTTTAGATTTTAGATTTCCAAACCAATATAACCCGAATCCGAATGATATATGGTTACTTTATCGGTTTTAGGATGTATATAAATTAGAACCAAACCCGACGTGTTATATTTGAATCTGATCCATACTTACAAACATGCCTACTTACATATTATGACACCTATGATGTGATATAAATTAGTTTTGATTCAAAATATTCGACCCATATCCCGATAGGTACTTGAACTCCCAAGCATAACTTAAATTATGTTTTATATTGGATTTTTAGTAATTTAAACCCTCAACTAAAGATTAATTGTAAAACAAACCCCCAACTAAAAATCTTGTGAAATAAACCCTCATCTTTATGTCCGTTAATGTTTTCGCCCCTCCGTAACTTTTGTCGTCAACTTTTGACGGAGAAACGTTAACTGTTGATGAAAAGGTTACGGAGGGGCGAAAATATTAATGGACATAAAGATGAGGGTTTATTTCGCAGAATTTTTAGTTGAGAGTTTATTTCACAGGATTTTTAGTTGAGGGTTTGTTTTACGATATATCTTTAGTTGAGGGTTTAAATTACTAAAAATCCTTTTTTTTTAGAAAATCCTATAAGTATTGATTATTTAGTAATTTTATGACCGATTTTACTGTTAATACAAAATCACTTTTCTTTGTCAGTGAGACCTCGAAGGAGGGTAAATCTAACTTGTAGCTATTCTTGTTTTCATGTTCGCTCTTTCACAAAAGAAAACTTGTTTTTGAGATTAATGTTTGGTTAGGTTTTGCATTAGTCAATTCGTACAAAGGAACAACCTAAGACTGAAGTTTAAAATTCATGTATCCGATCTTCATTTTGGTGAGGAATCCACATTAGTTCAGACAACAAATCAAGTGGACCAATCTTCGTCAATTCGTTCTTTCTTCTCTAACCAATTATCTCAGTCTCTCAATGCTAAAAGAGAACCTACTAATTTTAGCATAAACATAAATAAAAAAATAGAAATAATACCACAATTAATGTGTAGAATGCTGGCTCAGTGAATGCTTCTAATATATCTATAACTTAAATTAGGACAAGTTATATTTTAGTTACCTTTTGTCTTTTCTAAGATTGGTTGGTGGGTCGGATGGAAATGCATGAGTGACTAGTTTGTGTGATATAGCCACTGAAAATGGCATTAAAGTCGCTGTCCTTATAGGACGACCACTGAAAGATGAACACGCTGAGGTAGGTTTTACCATAGCACTGAGAGATCGAGATGATTTGTTAGAGAAAAAAGAACGAATTGACGGAGATTGGTCCACTTAATTTGTTGTCTAGGCTAATGTGGATTCCTCACCAAAATGATGATCGGATACCTGAATTTTAAACTCCGGTTTTAGGTTATTCCTTTGTACGAATTGACTAATGCAAAACCTAAACCAAACATTAATCTCAAAAAAAAGTTTTTTTTTGTGAAAGAGCAAACATAAAAACAAGAATAGCTACAAGTTAGATTTTACCGAAGGAATGCGAGGTCTCATTGACAAAAAAAAGTGAGTTTGTATTAACAGTAAAACCGGTCATAAAATTACTAAATAATCAATACTTATAGGAATTTCTCAAAAAAAAGGTTTTTTGTAATTTAAAACCTCAACTAAAGGTATATCGTAAAACAAACCCTCAACTAAAAATCTTGTGAAATAAACCCTCATATTTATGTCCATTAATGTTTTCGCCCCTCCGTAATCTTTTCGTCAATATTTAACGTTTCTCCGTCAAAAGTTGACGACAAAAGTTACGGAGGGGCGAAAACATTAACGGACATAAAGATGAGGGTTTATTTCACAAGATTTTTAGTTGAGGGTTTGTTTTACGATTAATCTTTAGTTGAGGGTTTAAATTAATAAAAATCCATTTGTTAAACTAATTTTATATTTTCTAAATATTTTTATGTTTATTAGAATAACCCGTAAAATTATAATTATCAAAATATCAGTAATAACATGTTTCATCATATAATTAAATATTAATAGTAGCTATTATTAATATTTATTTTATAAAAAATATATATATACAAATGATTTTAAGACTTTATCTATGATAATTATTTTATTATGTATTGGTGGAGGTTTAAAAAAATTTCTTTATTATTATTTTGTGTATCAGTTACATATAATTAAATGTTAATTTTTTATATCCTAATGTTTTAATTAGATATGTCTATTAAAATATAAAATTATTTCATTTTTTAATATTTTGATGGTAGTATTTTGTTATTGTGTAAATGTAATTCATCTAGTTTTAAAATTTATAGAGTAGATTAATTTATATTATAATCATTATTTTGTGTAATTTTTAGTTACAAATATGAAATATTTATATATAAATGTTATAGAAAGTTAGTTCTTATTCTATAAATCAAAATGAGTTAATACTCATTTATACTTTAATTTAATATTATTTACGTTTTTATTATTAAAATAATATTAAAACAATAAAAAAAATTAAAATTAAAATATGTTAAAGATCTTGTTAAAAAATAATCTGAAAAAGTAGTTAAGAATATCTTTTTGATATCTTCTTTTGAATATATTTAAATATTATATTAATATTATGTTATTATTTAATAATAACTAAGTTTGTTATATGTAACATAATATAAAATTAAATAAATGTAGTGTTTTGAGGTATACTACTTGCAAGTAGATAAAAAGTGCTTCTATTTTAATAGTATTGACTAGATCTCGATCCGCGCAACCGCGCGGGTGTTTGTTTTCATTTATTTTAATAGAAACATTTTGTTTTCAATTTTTTTAAACAATTTGTTTTCACTTGTAAATTGATATATATATATATATATATATATATATGAGATATGTATATCAATTTTTAAAAGATAATAATTTTATCATATATTAGTTTTTCATCGAATAGATTGTTTCAAACGTTCACATATATTTGTATCTTCTTCTATATATATTTTTTGAATTATTATTTCATTATTAAAGTCGTAAATAAATGTAAAGATTGGTAAAATATTATTTGGTTCTTATCTTTAAATATATTGTAACATTTCTCAAATTTAGGAAGTTTAACAAAAATAAAACTTTTAGCTTCATATTATGGAGTAAATAACTAAACATTTAATTTTTGTTATTTTTAAAATAAACTATATAACTTAAAAAATGTTTTTATTGGTTTAAGGTAGTATAGCTTAATCATTGTTAGAAAATGATGATTTTTGTTATTTTAAAAAATAAACTATATAATTTTAAAAGTTAACATCGACAAATATATTATAAATAATTAACTTATGAAGATATACTATTACAACACTAAATCATTCCCATTTAATTTAAACATGTGTTTTATTATATTATCTATAAATCCAATAGGTTATCCAATTATTGTTAGCCCAATAAAATATTTGGATACACACAAAATTATATGTAACTAATTTTAAGGTTACTAATTAATGATTGAATAATATAATGTGATAAATTCTAGTATATGATCCATTTTAAATATCACACATTAAAAGAGTCATGACTTTTCTTTTAATATATTAGATATCTTTTTTTTTTTTGACTAAAGTAGTAGGAATATCTTCTATTTTCAAAAAAAAAAGTTTAAGTAGGAAAATCTACTTAACGTTACCTTCTCGCACCACACAATACGGAGCAAAAGTAAGTCATTCGAGAGAATTCAAAACACAAAGAAAAATGGAAATCTAATGATGTTTAAGATGTATTTTTTGCTACTACTATTCCAAGAAAGTAACGTAAGAGACTGACATTTCAAATATAACAAGGAATTATCTAAATTGCTTCTAATCTAATAAATAATGTGAGTAAACAATGTGAAGTCAGTACCGTACGTAGGAAAAATGTTAGAAATAATTTCATAAATTTAAAATAGCATTGTTATCCTTATGGTCGAAAAACAAATGAAATATTTATATTATTAAAACTAAAATATCAAGGAAAATTGTTTGGAAACATAGATAGCATAATTAAAAAAATATGTTTGGACACATTGATATTAATATTACAGGACTTTAATTAGAATGGACTTTTTATCAATATTTTATTTTACATAATATAGATTTTATCTATATTTTACCAAACAAAAAATATTTCAATATGATAAATAGGTAATAAAAAGTATATGATACATTTATCAATTATATATACGTAATTAAATGATCACATTTACATCATAAAACATGACTGTATATATAACTAATATTTAATTAATTATGTGGTGAAATATATAAAATATAGGATAGTTAAAATGAAACGCAAATATAAATTTATAAAAATCAATAAAAATTAATATCTTTGATATAATTGCATCATAAACGGTAACACTTCTAAAATATATAATAGTCACATAAAAACATAAAGCAACATATATATATATATATATATTAAACTAACATATGTGAGGATACACGAATCGAACTCCAGTTATAGTGTTATAGTTTAAAAACAAAGATTAAATGTTACAAAAATAGAAGGATAAAAATAAGACCAAAGCTAAAATGCCAAAATTTAAATGTAATATGATTAATAATATAAAAAAACTAAGTATCTCAAAATTTGAGAAGTCCATCCAGTAGTGTTTATTTGAGTTTAAGATCTTATTTTATATAATTTTAAATATTATTTTATCATGTAATGGAAATGCTTTTAAAATTATCATTTGATAACTTCATTCCTTTTATCACCCTTTGTTAGTATTTTTTTATTTTTATAAGATATTTTTTTTATGAGAACATCTCAATAATAATACTATTAATAGACATCTATTAAACCACCTTTTTCATAAACGTAAATACAAAATTTAAGAATAAATTTCAAACTTTCATGGAAACATCTGTTTGTTATGAATAGTGTAATTAAATTACCGTTGTCTTAAACTCTTCTTAAATCAAGTTTTGGTAGTGATCAGCTAGTAATTTATTTCACTCAATAGGTTCACTAAAATAATATTATTAGAATTTTAATTCATTTCTATTAATAGAAACAAATACTTAATTATTTCAATAAAAAAATTGTGTCATGGGCCTGTCGCGTGATGTTTTGGTAACCCCATTTATAATTCTTTTGCTATTCAAAGAGTTTGTTTTTCATTAATTTAATACTTATATTAAATTCTAATCTCACTGACACAATAACTCTTTTTGATTTTTGTCATCAAAAACGACTTTTAAAGTCATATGATTATGCATTGTATTCAAAATTCTGAAATTGTAGATATCCATTACCACCAATTACGACATAACATTACTCTCTCCATTTTGAAAAAGTCCTGTTTTAAATAATTTTTTTCAAATTTTGTTTTTGTGAAGTTTACAATTTTCCTTTATTAAATAATAAAGGTAAATTGTAAACTTCAAAAAAATAATGTGCTTATTAAATTTATATTGGATAAAACTCTAAGAATAATTACTTACAAACTATGTATTTATAATTAAAATTTAATATACTTTAATATGGTTAAAAACATCAAATATACATCTTTTAAAAACATTAAATAATATTTAAAGAAGTTCATTGTCATATACTTAAATAACTCATATTTTATCAATATTTACAATTGGAAAATATTATACTCCTTTCGTTTTGTAAAAGTGTCATTTTGATATTTTTCATACAGATAAAAAAATTATTGAAATACATTAATGTTTTTATTAATTAACAGATTCAAAAGATAATATTTGAGATAAAAAGATATTTATAAAACCAAGTATTTGTTATTAATACTAAATAAAAAGTTACGTTTAAATTCTAAAATGACAGTCTTTCAGAAATATAAGGAAAATTACATAAGCTTAAGGCTGTGGGGGTCTAAATCAATTGAAGCCTCAAAAAGCCACAATTAAAGATTTGTGTTTGGTCTAACATTCATTTTAGAATTAAGACATTTATCTAAATTATGCTTCTAAGTTTATTTTATACTAGGTGTTTTGCCCGCACATGCGGGCTTAATTATTTTTAAGATAATTTAAAAAATCATCAAAATAAATGATTATTTTCATCCAAAAATTAGACCTAGAACATTAAACGTTTTTACAAAATAAAATTATTCATAAACTAAAAAAAAAATCTATTTTTCCCTTTAAAACTTTGAAAACAAAATCTAAAATCTGTTTCATTTTTTCTCAATTGATTAAAAAAATATAGAAACTTATCTTTCAATTTGATAAATTGAATCAATAAATATACATTCAAAAATTGATCTTACAGAAAGAATAATATTAGTTTGGATAATAATACAATATATTTGAATTTATTTTGTCAACAACATATTTTTTTATATTTTTGAATGATCTTTTATTTTATTATGATTAATTCATGTTTAATGTTATACTTTATAAAATTGAGATCATCCAGATATTATAACTCGAAGCACCACAAACATCATCGAGCAAGCTAAAAATTGTTGGTTTCACTCTCCTGATTCACGTAGCCGAATTGGAAATTTGATGGCGCAGTCAAAAGGTGGTTTGAAGCATCTCGGAGGAACAGGAGCGTACTCAGGACCGCTGTAGGGTTGGCCTGGGGATCCTTGAAAGAATTTCTGACCTGAAACATATAATCCTAATCAACCATACTAATGTAGTGATAATACTATTGATACGAAACAATTATATACGGAGATGTAATTAATATACATATATATATATATATGCTGTGTTCAAAAATAAAATACATATATATATATATATATATATATATATATATATATATATATATCATAAATACACCTTAAATTTCATACTAATTCTATATATGGAAACGTACTTGGAGAAATGGTTTGAGCATGAGTGATTATGAAAAGCGCCAAGAATGAGAGAAGCATCACCACATGGAGCTTCGATGAACTTGGCATCTTAGCCATTTCGCTCTCTTATTTTTATTTTACAAAACTTGGAAAGTGATTGGTATTTATAGACTCTAGAATATGGATTATACATACATTTCTGTTATTCGCTATCCTGGAGGGTCCATCATAAAGGTAGATAGGACGAACGCAAAACGCCTCGGTGAGAAAGGACTCTCCCAGGCACTATTTTCGAGGCCACTTAGCAAACGTTTCCAACGTTTGAAGTTGGTGATAGCGACTTCTCTTTAGTTTGCAGTTAACGGAAAGAAGCCATCGGTCCATGCCATACATTGTATTGGAAGCCCTACTTCTTTTCCTTTTCTAGCATCCTCCACAGAAACTGCATCCCAAATTTCAAATTCCCTCACAGATCTTGAATGCTACAACGTTCCTTAACTTCTAAGATCACCATAGAAACTATCAACATCGAGCTCAAAACCTCCTTCCCCGGTTACACTCCTACCACAAGTTTGTTACAACATGGCAAGACGTTTCACAGAGGAAGAAAAAGGAAAGGGGCAACGCATCGGAACGACTGAACCAGGTATCAAAAGGATTAAGGCTCCTCACGTGAATAACTCGGCTCTCATCAAGGAAAACGCTCTCACTCTGATAGGAAGGGTCACAAATCCTCAAGAACAAAAGATCTGGTCCCTCCTACCAGCTCTACCTCGCAAATGGCACCTGCAAGGAAGAGCGACGGGGTCAGATCTAGGCAATGGTTGCTTCCAATTCAGATTCGAGAGAGAGGAGGACCTAAGAAGGGTTTTAGACAACAGACCGTATCACCATGCTTACTGGATGGTCATTATCCAACGTTGGGAGCCGGTAATCTCCCCTCACTTTCCCTCACAAATCCCGTTTTGGATACGCATCACTGGAATACCCCTCCATTTCTGGATGGATGAAGTAATCTGCGACGTTGGAAAGGAGTTGGGTACTCTAATGAACCATGAACTCACAAAGACCACAGCAAGAGTCAAAGTCCTAATTGATGGACTCAAACCACTAATCAAGACATCCATTCTGGAGTATGACACAGGAGAGGAGAGTACTATTTACCTGGAGTACGAAAGACTTGAGAACCACTGTTCATACTGCAATTCCTTATCGCACCTAAGGCGAGACTGCTCGTCCTTCAGAGAGAAGGAGAAAAGGGAAGATCTGCGTAGTGATGATAGAAACGACACTCAGAGTTTCTATACACAACCCCACCAGAGCAAGATGACTAGATCTAAAGCTATATCACCCGGGGACCATAGATCTGCACCTAAGACATCCGTACCTTCATCGCAAAGAAATCAACCAGTCGAAGCTTTCCGCCAAAGACTTGATAGGTACGGGAACCCCTTTGGAGACAGAGTTGCAACTAAACAGACGAGGATACCGCCACCACCAAGAGAGCCTAAAGAGCCAGAGAGGGGCTTCCTCACCTGGAAAAAGAAGACGACAGAGGTAAATCAGGAGGAACAAGGATACACATCCCCTCCATACACAAAGAAAAGGGACTATACAGGAGATATCGATGCTTCAAAACGTAAACCGTTCCCGCAAAGAGAACTAAAGGAATGGAGAGTGAAGGACACAGCTGTTACACAGACCGTTATAACACCGCGTCAGTTGGAAACAGGAGAGATCCCAAATCCCGAAGAACACTGGTGGAACAACCTCAACAGCTGTACAGACAGTACCAGTCAGAAGAGGAAGTGATGCAAGATCTTGACGAAGTCACTCAAAGATATGTTAACGTACCAGATCCCACAGAGGCAGCCGCGAGAAGACAAAGAGTACTCTTCAGTGATGCCAATGGACAAACAGAGGAGACTGCTGCGATGATCCTGAAAGCAAATGGGATCCCCACAAAACAACGAAGGTTCCAAACACATGATGAGGTCAATTCGGATACGCCAAAGAAAGATCAGGTGTATCAAATACTACAAGAGGCTACAAAACAATACCTGAGTTGTTGCGATCCTAAGGAAGCTGCGGCTAGGAGACAGAGGGTGTTGCTCGGAGAAGAACAAGGGGATACAGAAGCAATTGCCAACTCCATTCTGGAAGTAAATGCACAGCAAAGAAGATCCTTGTCCCCCTGGGAATGAGGAATCAGATCGGAGAGTCCGCCTGGGATTGACTTTGACCTAGCAATGCAACGCACTGTCTTGGAGAAATCACCTACACCGGCTCCTAAGGAAACTCCAAAAGCCAAAACGAAAGCACTAAAACGAAGATCAGAGTCTGACACTCCAAATATCCTTAACGGAACAAGCTCAAAAAAGAGAAACCTGTCCCAGTTAAAAAACACACCAGGAAGAAGCAGCAAATCACCTGAAAGGAAAAAACATAGGAGAGAGGAATCTGGAAGCATCAATACGCCCCAGGGAGGATTGCCACCACGAGGAATGAATCCCCCAGTCCATCTAATCCCTGCTATCACCAAGAAGAAGACGGATTTTCGGCTTCTTCCACACCAGGCTCCTTAGCTGTACTCGCCTGGAACTGCTGTGGGTTGGGGAACCCCATAACAGTTCAAAGGCTCAGGGAGATGTACCGAAGAAACTCCCCTGACATTATCTTCCTGATGGAGACCAAGAACACAATTTCAACTATCAAAGACAAGCTGGACTGGCTTGATATGGATAACTTCCATGTAGTCCCCCCGAGTGATACCTGTGGTGGAGGTCTATTCCTATGGTGGAAAAAAGACATTGAGCTAGCTGTTAATTCAACATCACAAAACTACATAGACACCATAATAAGCAACAAAGGCATTACCTTCAAAGCCACATTCGTCTACGGAGAACCAGATCAATCCAAGAGGCTAGCGGTCTGGAATGATTTGTCTACACTCCAACCTGCAACGGGCGAACCCTGGTTCCTATCAGGGGATTTCAATGATATTGTAGACAACAGTGAGAAAAAAGGAGGAGTTACCCGAGCCGAAGGAACCTTTTGTGCTTTCAGAACGTTCCTGGCAGAAAATGATCTGTTCGATATCAAACACTATGGGAATTTTCTGTCATGGAGAGGAAGAAGAAACTCACAAGTGGTACAATGCCGTCTGGACCGAGCCCTGTGAGATAGTGAATGGTCTGATCTGTTCCCCTCAGGAAGAGTCCAGTATCTGAAATATGAAGGATCAGACCACAGACCACTATTGACATTCCTGGACACAACAAGAAAGAAAGGTTCAAAAATCTTCAGATTCGATCGCAGACTAAGAGATAACGAGGAGGTGAAAGTGCTAATCAAGAAAACATGGGATAGTGTTCCTCACCTCCATGTGGAAGATAAGCNCTGTTCCCCTCAGGAAGAGTCCAGTATCTGAAATATGAAGGATCAGACCACAGACCACTATTGACATTCCTGGACACAACAAGAAAGAAAGGTTCAAAAATCTTCAGATTCGATCGCAGACTAAGAGATAACGAGGAGGTGAAAGTGCTAATCAAGAAAACATGGGATAGTGTTCCTCACCTCCATGTGGAAGATAAGCTATCCCAGTGTCGAAGAGCCATCTGCACCTGGAGCAAGAAACAATTTGAGAACAGCAGAGAACTGATTGAAAAGCTAAGGAATCAACTTGATGAAGAAATGGCAAAAGACTCACAAAGCGATGACTTGATTCACCAGATAAACAGTAATCTGCTGCAGGCTTATGTTAAAGAGGAGGAATTCTGGAAACAGAGGAGCCGTCAACTATGGCTAACCCTGGGAGATGCTAACACTAGTTATTTTCACGCCATGGCAAAGGGAAGGAAAGCTAGAAATAGATTATCAGTTATGGAAAATAATAGTGGTGTACCGTGTTTTGAAGAAGATCAAATAGCATTGGTGATATGTAACTTCTATGAAGAGTTATTTAAGTCAAAGAACCAGGACAGCTCTGACACAGTGTGCGAAGCCCTCCAACCTCGCATAAGTCACCAAACAAATGAGAAGCTCATAAGAGAACCACCACCAGAGGAGATAAAAGAAGCCACCTTTGCTATACACCCTGATAAGGCCCCTGGCCCTGATGGATTCTCAGCATGCTTCTTCCAAGCAAACTGGCAAACAGTGGGACCTGCGGTGATTAGAGAAATACAAAGCTTCTTCGCAAATGGAATTTTAAGGACCTCGCAAAACGAAACACACGTAAGGTTAATCCCTAAAAGCACAGGAGCAAAGAAAGTTTCAGACTATAGGCATATCGCTCTATGTAACGTCTACTTCAAGATCATTTCAAAGATGCTGGCTCTAAGATTGAAACCTGTCCTAAACGAGCTAATCTCTGAAAACCAATCAGCGTTCACCTCAGGAAGAGCCATACAAGACAATGGTCTAATAACTCACGAAGTTCTACATTTTCTAAAAAACTCCAAAGCAGAGAAGAGGTGTTCTATGGCAGTAAAATCAGACATGTCAAAGGCGTACGACAGAGTTGAATGGGAATTCCTAGAACAGGTTTTCAAGCGCTTAGGATTTCATGAGAAGTGGACAAATTGGATTATGCAATGTGTTTCTACAGTCTCATACTCCTACCTAATTAATGATACGGCTATTGGAAAGGTTATACCGGAGAGGGGAATAAGACAGGGTGACCCCCTATCCCCGTAT
Source organism: Eruca vesicaria subsp. sativa (assembly GCA_932364175.1). Lineage (NCBI taxonomy): Eukaryota > Viridiplantae > Streptophyta > Magnoliopsida > Brassicales > Brassicaceae > Eruca > Eruca vesicaria. The sequence continues at coordinate 103,114 of CAKOAT010216265.1, read as the reverse complement.
CTGTTCATTCTATGTGGGGAAGTACTTTCTGGTTTGTGTAAAAAAGCTGAAAGAGAAGGCACACTACAAGGAATCAGAATCGCTAGAGGAAGTCCCAGAGTTAATCACCTGCTGTTCGCAGACGATACTATGATTTTCTGCTAAGCCACTAAGGAAAGCTGTCTTACTCTAAAGAAAATTCTCCTGCAGTACGAAGAAGCATCAGGGCAACAGATTAATAAAGATAAATCATCGATCTTCTTCTCATCAAAGACACCGGAAGAAAGGAAAGCTTTGGTCAAAGAAACACTAGGAATAACGGCAGAAGGAGGACATGGGAAATACCTTGGCCTGCCTGAGCATTTTGGAAGGAAGAAACGCGATCTATTTACTTCTCTGGTGGATAGGATTCGTCAAAGAGCAGCCTCAAGATCAACAAAACTTCTATCTAAGGCAGGAAAGCTCACAATGCTCAAAGTTGTGCTTACTGCTATCCCCACATACACGATGACATGCTTCGAACTTCGGGTAAGCCTCTGCAAAAGAATAAAGTCAGTTTTAACTAGATACTGGTGGGACTCTTCGGACGGGACAAGGAAGATGTGTTGGGTGGCGTGGGATAAAATGACTAGACCTAAAGCTAGTGGGGGTCTAGGCATTAGAGATATCCAACTGTTCAACCAAGCCCTCCTAGCAAAGCAAGCTTGGGGAATCCTAACAAACCCAACATGTCTACTTTCAAGAATCCTAAGAGGGAAATACTGTCACAAAACTTCTTTCTTAAAAGCAACACTACCATCTTCGTGCTCTCATGGATGGAGGAGCATTCTACATGGAAGAGATCTCCTCAGTGGTCATATTGGTAAAGCTATTGGAAATGGTTTGACAACAGCGGTGTGGTCAGACAGTTGGATCTCCCTAGAAGAAAACCTAAAACCGTTCGGACCAATCCTTGAGAACCACCTAGACCTAACTGTCTCGGATCTTCTAACATCGGAAATGGAATGGAACACGAAAAGAATTGAGGAAATTCTTCCTGAGTTCACGGACCAAATTAAGAAGATCCAACCAAGCAAGAGTAAGGCAGAAGATAAATTTATATGGCAACCCCTATCGACGGGTATCTACTCCACAAAATCCGGTTACTACTCTAAGGCTACATATATGGAAGAAGAAGCACTGAACGACCAGGATTTTAACTGGGTTAAAGACGTTTGGAATGGAGTTTTCTCACCTAAGATGAGGACCTTCCTATGGTCTGTTATCCAGAAAGCCTTGCCCTTTGGAGAGAACCTGCAAAAAAGAGGCATTAATGTAGAATCGGTCTGTATTAGGTGCAAAGAAGTAGAGTCCCCGTGCCACCTGTTCTTTCAATGTCCATTTGCTTGGGAGGTGTGGAGTTTGATACCGTTGAGGAGTTTAGTTCACACAGCTAACATAACAGATTTCAAGATGGCAGTGGTGGCTTTTAGAAACGTTAAATGTCTTCCACCCACCGGTGTGGCAAACAATATACTTCCCTGGATCTGTTGGACCCTCTGGAAGTCCCGGAACACCCCGTCTTTGAGCAGAGAACCATCTCAGCAGCAGACACATCATCAAGTGGAATCCGACTAGCCAGAGATTGGGGATTGGCTCATAGCCCCAAAGCAGAGAGGACCAGATCCCTACACCCCACTCGCCTGCTACCACACTCATCAGAAGACTCATCGGAGGCTCCATGCATCTGTAAGTCTGATGCGTCTTGGAATATACAAACAAAAAAAAGCAGGATTAGCATGGACAATCAAAGATTCAGCAACCGGTAACACGATCGAGCAAGGAACTGCAGTCTAGGAAGACGTAAACTCACCGCTGATCGCAGAAGCCCTAACCCTTCGCTCAACAATCAATCTCGCAGTGAACCTTGATCTCCCGAAGATCAGGGTACTCTCTGACAAACAAACGCTCATCAGAGCAATTAACAACGTCATGCAGATCAAGGAGATTTATGGTATCGTCTCCGATATCCAACAAATCGCCTCTGCTTTTGACGCTATCTCGTTCGTCCACATCCCAAGAAGCCAAAACGTCGAAGCCGATCTTTTAACCAAATGGGCTTTAAATTCTGTATCTTTTTCTGCTTCAAACCCAAGTAGGGTGTAAAACTCTGGGCCTCAGGCCTTTTAATTTTATGCATCTGTTTGTGCCAAAAAAAAAAAGAGGGTCCATCATCAGACTCAGAGGCTCAGGCCATTGTGTACTCAAGATAAACCGACAAATATGATTAAACCCTAAACCTAATTCAGTCAAACAGTGAAAAGATTTTGTTCATAGTTTCAACTCCCGGGCTCATGACTAATAAATTAAGTTAATCATTTAATTTTCTCGTCTGAAAACAAGGAAAATTTTGTGGTGTAGTTGTCTACTTAATTTTCAATCACGTTATTACTAATTAGGGGTGATTTTTGTTCTTTATTTTTGTTTTATTAGACTCTTCTAACATGAAATGTTAAAGGGGTAGTTTAATCCGAATTAAAACAACTACTAGAAGAACTNGGGTGATTTTTGTTCTTTATTTTTGTTTTATTAGACTCTTCTAACATGAAATGTTAAAGGGGTAGTTTAATCCGAATTAAAACAACTACTAGAAGAACTGTAACTTAATTCCTATTGCTAACATCTTAAAAACAAGGAATGATTATAGTCATCATCGGAAGATATCATTTTTAAGCATGTACATAATACTCGTAGTTGTGTATATATATATATATATATATATATATATATATATTTTTTTTTTTTTTTGGTAAACCTCTTAGTTATTTTGACAAAATCACCTGTTTAATTTGTGTTTTTACGAGTGGATATGGTCTGGATCCGTTAATTGCGTCTCGTGAAGCTTATGTCAGCTAGCGTAACGTACACAGAAATTTAGTTTCCATAGAAATGTCAGGAAAGGAACATACTTTGTCTTGATCAGATTTTCTTATAACAGCGACGCATTGTCAGTATCGAGCCAAGAAAATTATGCGGGGAACAAATAGTGTACATGTTTAAAAGCTAAATATACCCTTAAAAGGTTGCCTAGTAAACCTACCCTAATTCTCTACTAATTAAGTACTCTCTCGAATATTTTTATGTTCAATTTTATATATTCCTAGAATATTATATCTTTTTAGAAAGATAGTGATTAAAAAAATTATCTAGAGCATGTTGTCTAAGACATACTAAAAGTTGTAGAATGAATAGATTTGTAGCAAAAAAAAATGTATATTACTTTTAGATAATGTTTACTCCCTACGTTTCATTTTAATTGTCATTCTACGTTTGTGCACACAGATTAAGAAAACATTTAGTTTTACATATTTTCAAGAAAAAAAACACAATTACCTATACATCTAACCACTTTTCAACCAATAGAAAAATGGAATATCATATAAAACTAATAAATTTTGTCTCGAAACTCTAAAACGACACTTATTTTGAATCGAAATATTTCTTCCAGAATGACAATTAATTCGAAACGGAGGGAATATGTTTTTTGGATTGAAAGTTGAGCTGGCCTTAAATTGCTTGTTTTGTAATTATCTACAAAAATAATCATATGAATGCACTAAAATCAATATATTTATTAAAGAAGCAATAAAAACAATCTAACATATGTAAATCGTATATGTGAATATCTATCGCTGTAATATTTCGTTAACACCATATTACCGGAAACTTGTAGATTCATGTAGTTATTAAACTCCACAACTGTTCTTTCAAACTAATATTTTTTCTTGCTTACTTTCTTGATTTTATTTACCTTGGCTATAACTTCAAGCGAAGATTCAAGATTGGTGCAGAGAAAGAGAGGCAATGCCAGGCCCAGTAAGAAAATGCCTCTTATTTGAAAGGCACAAGACACGAAACCTTGACGCAGTTGGTTCTTGCATTAACTAAGTTCCGGTCAATCCCCCTGACTCTAAGTCTCTGTTCATGCTAACACACATTCACATTGCTTAATTAACGAATCAAAACAGATACATTCACATTGCTTAATTAACGAATCAAGACAGATACATTCACATTGCTTAATTAACGAATCAAGACAGATACATTTTGCATTTTGCAACAAATACCAAAACAAACACCGGCTACAACTGGGCGGGGATCCCGGCGGCTTGAGGAATGGTGCTAACGATGGCTATAAAAGAGTGGTGGTGATACTAGTGTGGGCTATAAAACAAACAAATACTCATTAAGTCTATATTTGTTATTAATAATAAATATTAGTTTGAATATTTCAAGAGAACTTTATCGGAAAGTATTTAAGTCAAAATATTTTGAGATAGAGTTCTCATGATTTTGAAATACTCTTATAAAATACAAGTAAATTTATATATACATATATTTTGAGAACCTTAGTTTGAGAATCTTTAGTGGCGATGTCTATAAACCTCAAGGCTCCTCACAAGGAGTAAAGCCTCCTCCTCCTCCTCAGTCCTCGAAATGATTGAAACTCTACATTTCTTACGTATCATTTGGTGTCATGGGAAATATCCATTTACTTCGTGAGGATTGTTCTCTTTGGTGCCATGAACATGCTGTGTCAATGATCTACCCACCCATCACCATCTCAACTACTTTTCACCCATACGAATTGAACATGTTGTGTCGATGATCTACCACCCAGGCCATCATCCGTTGTTCTCATCCATTGTTTAAATAACTATCTCTAGTTTCATAGAAATAAGTCTCGGCATGTATTGTCTAAGATTTTTTCATAATATGAGAGAGCTTCTTTTACCTATACAATATAGTAAAACTTTATCCTTTACCACAATGGATTCAAGAAACTAATTAATACCAATTTAAAAAGAGTTCAAATTATACATCTCATCTCAAAATCTCAACTCATTTAAGTATTTAAAATGTAAAAAGCACAAAATCTGGATAAAACATACTCATATGAAAATTTCAAAACTTATATTCATGAACTGTGTATGGGTAAAAAACCAAGAAGAAGTACCATAAGGCAGTACAAAAGTGATGGGTTCTAATAACTCCCCCATGCATGGGCACTTGTATATAATTGCATCAATACTACAACTGCAACTGGTAAATCTGAGTATTCTTGCAAATATCTAAAAGTCGTTGAAGGGATCTCTATATGTTCATCTTTGAACTTTTTTGTTGCGTTCTAATTGCTCTATTTTTCCTGTTCTTTCTAGACATCAATGAGTGCAAAAATGACGTTTTCATCATTGTGAGAAGCATGAAAACTGTGAAGACAATCATTCTTGGTAAGTAGGTTCTTATGGAACGTTTTCTTCTCATACCCATGGACGCTCTCTCAGATTTAACTAATCCTGATCTAATATAAATTATGTAAAACAGTATACGTCACTGGATCCCTAAAGCTGAAACTCAAGCTCTGGAAACGAGCCAAACTTAGAGAAAGGCTGTTTGAAGAAAACCGTGGAATCTTGTTAGTACAACGACTTCTAGACTCTGGTGCACAATCTTCAAGCTTGACAACATTCTCTTTGATGAAATATTATCTGGTCATGGAAACAGTTACATCCCCTCTTTTCTGTCAAAGTACATGTGTGGAGATACTCCGGATCAAGGTAGCCCCTGGTACGTACCCTGAACTAGTGTTGTGAGCTGGCCTGTGTTAGATATGAGACAAGTAGCTGCAAAGCTTCAAGGTTTGAGAGCTTCAGGTCAACACGTGTTTGCAGGTCCATCTGTGTCTGGGTTTGAAATTGAAGAAAGCAACTGACATATCCTTTGGATGAAGAAGTTGAACCTACCAAACTACCTACCTATATCTTTTTTTTTTGTATTCTTGAATATTGTCAATTATATAAAATCTCTTATTAGTAACGTGTATAACAAGTAATTTGAGCGATAGTGTTGACTAACGATCATATTCATAATCTTCTAAAGCAATAAAAGAGGTGGTGAGATGCCACTAAATTAAGAACCACAAAACGTAGGAAAACTATTCAAGAGTGGTGAATAGAAAGATTGAAAGGCACAAGACACGAAACCTTGACGTAGTTGGTTCTTGCATTAACTAAGTTCTGGTCAAACACATTCACGTTGCTTTATTAACGAATCAAGACGCATACATTAACATTTTGCGACAAATACCTAAGCAAACACCGGCTACAAGAGCGGGGTCCGGGCGGTTTTAGCAACGGTGATAAGAATAGCGAGAGAGTGCTAGCTGATGATACTATTACTAGTGTGTTCTATAAGTCTCGGCTTAGGCTCATGGCAGGGCCAGTTCTAAGCTTTGGAACCTATAAACAATTCAATGAAAATTTTCAGAAGTTTCCCAGTTACAGTTATGGGCATATGCACATATGCCGAAAATCGGCTCTGCATCCCAGTGATATTGTGGCGATTCCCAAGTCCCATCGGTGATGCAAGGAGGCGGATAAAGAATGCATACGTGTATAGGCAAAGACCGCTCCAAGAAGCCTATATACCAAGTGTCATGTTGTACAAAACTTTAAACTGACTACTATGTGTACGTAAATTCTTTATTAATACTAGGCCATCTCTAATCCATTTCTATTTCTATATTTTTTTTAGAAAAAACATTTCTTAGAAGTGAGTTTGATTCAATGTATGTTTTTATAATAAAGAGATGTTAATAACATTCTTAATATAAAGAAAAATATAATGGGGATAATTGGTTGGATTGTAGCTAATGGTTTTAACTTTAATTTATATATACAACTATATAAATTATCAGTCATGCTTTAAATAATTTTTTAAAACTAAAATAAAAAAATAGTTTTAAGGCTAAAGTAAAATAAAAATAGTTGTAGGAGTTTTATTTTCTAAAACAAAATAATATTGTTACATGATTGCTTCATGAATATTTTTTATTTTTTCTCATTTAATTTCTACAGCTATATTGAAAAAATAGAAAAACTCTATTATCGAGTCGTACATTGAATCAAAATCATCTCTATAACAAAGATCTTTATCCCTGAGAAAAATATATAATTATATATCGGAGATGGTCTAAAGCATTATTGAGATAGTATCACAATAGTGAAATAAAAAATGAAAATACTTGAAAATCAAACATGTATTATTTTGGCATATGTGCGTATATTCTTTCCTTAGCCACTATTCCTCGTTATATTTTAATTATTTTTGTTTATTAAGTTATCATCCAGATTTTCTCTGGTTATAACCGACTTAACCCATTGAATCTTTAACCTTAATATAAGTATGTGTTAAGAAAATTTATATATTTCTGCTGTAATAGTATGGGATTAGGAAAATTCACATTATGTAATTTTAGCACAGTGTGTCAGAACTAATTATTATTATATATAAATACATAGTCTTGTATCAAACAATAATATATTCCTATTCTATAGTATTTTACATATTTCACCTCTAAGGCCCAACAGCTTTTTAAATTTTAATTATGAGCAATTGACGCGGTAAAGAAACAGTCATTCATAAAATAGAAACTAACAAATTGCTTCAGTTGATAATTATATAATATGATAAAGAAAAATAAATAAATAAATAAAAGGATAGACTGACTTCTAAAAGCCTTCTAGGCACCAAAAGACTGGGCAAAGAATAAGTCATTCGAGAAAAAGCAAAGCACAAAAAAATCTAACGAAGTTTTCTTTTTAAGATAATCTAATGAAGTTTAAGATGTATATATATTTCTGCTCCGACTACAATTAATAATCTTTTAAAAATTATGGTGATGTGTTAATTGTATTAAAATAATAGTATAAATAAGAATGGAAAAAACTTCACTATAATTGTATTAAAATAAGAATGGAAAAAACTTCACTATAATTGTATTAAAATAATAGTATAAATAGTTCAAAATGTTTCTTCACATAAAAAAAAAAAAAATCTTTTTTCACGTAAAGAAAGCCTTTACAGTTGATACGGTGATGCAGGGCCATTACCCTTTTTTTTTGTTGGCTTTGGTTTTTCTTTCTTTTTTGGTGTTATTTTTTCATGTTTATCTATCTTATTAAATAAGAAATATAAATTGAACCTAATATTTATTTTCTAAGTTTTTGAATTAAGTACATCGTTCTACTTTATAATTAAACCTATATTAAATCACTAATATTTTTTTATACTACTATTCATATTTCCAAACAATATATATTTATTTATTTATACTACTATCTATGTTTCTAAACAATATTCTCATTTATTTATATTACTATCTAAGTTTCCAAACAATACTATAATTAATCTTATGTCCAAATAATACAAAAATTAGATCTTTTCTTTTTTAATAATTTCTCACAATTTTCTTTCAAATTATTTAGATAAATTTTTACAAGAACTGAAATAATATATAAAACATCGAAAATAAACTTATTTTACAGGTTTAAATATTACATATCAGTTATCTATCGGTTCAATCGGTTAGTCTCGAGTTTTAGTAATTTTTTTAAATATGGATATTTTTAAAAACCAAAAATTGAATTATCGGATCATCGATTTAACCGCGGTTTAGATTGAATTTAAAAATACTGAAAAAAATTTACATACATAAATTCTTTCCACTTACCAAAATATTTATCAAATTATTCATCATAAAATATTCCGAGCTTGCAAAGTTAAAATCAAAGTTAAGTTTGAATTTGACCTAACCTATAAAATAAAGGTTAATGCCAAAAATTATAGAAATTTTTATATTATATTAAAAGTTTGGATAACTATTAACATCATAAGTAACTAAACTCTCAACTTATTTTTAACGCAAACAATTAAGTTTGAATTTGATCTTGCACTTCTAACAAACATAAACGTACAAAATTAGTGTATTCACTGTAATGTTACATTTACATAATAAATTGTTTGACGCTATTAATACAAAAGAAAATTTTGATATTGTTCTTTAAACATAAAATCAAACTAGACAAACTCGAAACTATATAAAACTAAATTATATAAAATATTTTTGAAAAATAAAACACATGCGGATGCACGGATCATGATTTATTTACAATTTATTTATAATTCTTTTTTCTTATAAGGAATAGGGCTTTTGTTTTATATACAAAAACGATTTCTTAACTTGCGAGGGTACATTTTATATTTTGATTATTAAGAAATGAAAGGAAAGACTGTCTTCTCAAATCATTCTTGGCACTACACGACCGGTCAAAAAATGAGTCATTTGAGCAATACAAAACGCAAAGAAAAATCTAATGAAGTTTAAGATGCATGTTCTAGTGCGAGTCTGCGACTATACAATTAAATTTTTTTAAAAAGTTATGGTAATGTGTTATTTTGTAAAGATAACATAAGAATTTACTATATGATTATGTTAAAATAATAGTATGAAATACTTCAGAATGTTTTAATATAAAAACTCAAAAAAATATCAAAAGAAAGTCCTTACAATTGGTACAGCCACCAAAGTTTAACTCAATTTCGATAGAGATATTAGTTAGGCAGTTTTTTTTGGTTTTGTTAGGAAACATTTCACATTCCAACATGATTCTGAAATTACATATTATGATAAATTGATGTGTTTGACAAAGTAAACGAAGAAATAGTTCTTGATAAATAGAATCTAACAAATTGGTTCAACCAATAAGATTATATGATAAATAAATAAATAAAAACTAAAACTTCGTCTTTACAAAGCCTGCTAGCCACTCCAAGACGGGCCAAAGTTAGGAGAGAAAACAAAACACAGAATAATCTAATGAAGTTAGATGTATTTTCTGCTGCGTCTCTTCCAGTAACGCCACGCAACTAGACAGTTCAAAAGTCAGTCAGTCACTCGAGAGAAAACAAAATACAAAGAAAAGTATAATGAAGTTGAAGAAGTATCATCTGCATGCTACTACGATTCCAGGAACGTGTCCTATGGGATTGACATTTCAAATATAACAAACTTGATAGCTATTGAGTATACAAATTAAACACAAAGAGAAATATAATTATATTTAAGATGGTTTCTTAGTTGCTATTATTCTAGTGGCGTCACCTATGCTCTAGTTGAAATTGTCAAACTAAAAATAATTCAAAATGCTTAATTTGATGCCCCTTAGTGCAGTATAAGTCGCATAATTAAATTTAAATGTAATGCTAACCCCTGGATTGTTTGTTAGTTTGAATTTTTTTAATTGTTAGTATGTGTTTTCTTTGAAATAAGTTTACCATTAAAAACACAGTTAATTATTTTTGCCTTTAACGTTAGAGAAAATGACTAGAATAGACCTAAAAAAGTTTTTATCACAAATATAGACCTTAACAATTAAAATAACCAAAATAGCACTTAATTGTTTTATTAAATATACATTTATACCCCTTGGGTTAACTAATTCTAGATTTTTTTTTGTTTAGAGTTGGGGAGTGGGATTTTGGGGATAGGGTTTTGAATTTAAAAAATTTAAGAAAACTTAAATTTTCAAAATAAAAAGTGCTATTTTGATCATTTTAATTTTTGAGATCTATTTTTGTGATAAAAACTTAAAAAATGCTATTTTAGAGAATTGCCCTTAACGATATTTACACTTGTCCAAAACAGTTAATAAAAGGTAGTATTTGTTTTGATATTTTTTCACATTTAAAAAATGTACGTAGAAAGTACATATATAAGTGTTTCATAAAAAAAAACTTAATTAAGTACATATATAAATTGGCATTTAAAACAATCCAATGGCAAACAAAATAGGTTCTTACAAAAAAAAAGTTCTTACAAGAAAACTATAGCTGAAAGGCTTTACCACTTACCACTATTATTTTATTCGACTCATTCACATTTGTAATTATAAAAACTACTTTGGACCCATATTATAAGTAGAAACAAAAGTCTATAAATATTGGTTGTTCAAAGTTCATAAGTCATCACTTCTTAAGTCTTATAACCAAAAGAAGAGAGAAAATGGCTTCATCAAAGCTACTTGTGATTGAGCTTTTTACATTCATGATGCTATTCGCAGTATCCCATGCTCAGTCATTTTCTTCAGGTACGTTGTTTACATAAACGTAACTTATACTAGCGCTATTGTTATGAGTAAATTATAATCACAAATTTATATATCACCATGTTATGCATATGTAATCCAATCTCTCTTTTGTATATCAATATTCAATATTATTATCGATTAGTATAGTAGTGGAAGTGGACTTTCCAACCTTTTACGTATATAAAATAAAAGAAAAAATAAAAAAGCACATGATTTATAGTTTCTCTGAAGAGGTTAGGCTCCACATCTCAGTGCCTATGTATATTTCTGCAGGTCGGAAACTATTGCACTATATTCCTACTCCGGAGTTTCCTCCGGAACTGCCACCGGCGTACTCTCCTACTTCGGAGCCCCCATCATCGTACACTCCAACTCCGGAGTTTCCACCACCGTATGCTCCAACGCCGAAGCTTCCACCGCCTTACAATCCTACTTCAGAACTCCCACTCTCCTACACTCCAACTCCGGAGCTCCCTCCGTCGTACACACTAACTCCAGAGCTGCCACCATCGTACATGCCTACACCAGAGATTCCTCCCCCACACTTTTCTGCTCCTTCGCCTGCGCCTTATTAATCCAAATTATTGCGGTCCATGCATGAGAATTCAAACTATCGCACACATGAAATAAAAAAAGGATATTGCTTTTTATTATCAAATAAAACAGGGTCTGTCTATCTACATTTTGATCACTATTTGCTACTGAATAAAAAGGTTAATATAGGTGAGATAATACTTTTCCTAAATTTGTAATCAGTAAAATATTAATATTTTAATTATGCTTTAAATTAAAGGATACAAACATAATTTAACTGTTTATAAGTGAATGGCATCGTGTATCAAATATCAAGTATCAGAAATGCGTCGAGGTATTAATTAATGACGGTGTCTAGGCATTGATGATGGTCTCGTTAATGTCCTAAAATAGCAGTGAGATTGTAGTCTTTAGAGTTTCTTCACTTCTTGTTATATATTTTATGTTGATTTCTCTAGAGAATGGCGAATATATCGTTCTTTAGGTTTTTAGAGTTTGTTGTCTTTTGTATGGTCATTGTTCTAGGACTTTTGTTTATAGTTCTATGTAAGAACTATGAACTACTCAAATTGGACCGAGCCTTTAGTATGTATGTCGGTGTTCTGCCCTAATTCTTTTCGAGTTACAAGCTAGCATGTTAAGAATTTCCTTGCCATATACTTAATTAACTCATATTTTGTGTGTATCAAATTTTACATGTGGAAAAGGTTATGTTCTAACATCATAAGCCAGTGGGTCTAAATCAACTGAAGCCCCAAAAAAACATATTGAAAGTTTGTGGTAGTCTAACATCCATTATTAAATTGGTACAATCATTTATTTGTATTAGAGTATCTCCAAAAGACGTTCTATAACTTCAAATATGAAGTTTTTGATTCTCCAAAAAAAAAATTCTAAAACTTTTTGAGTAGTGAAACTTCAAATATAGAGTATCACTACTCAAAATCAAATTTGAAGTTTCATATTTTTATTTGCATTTAGCTCCTTACAATTATATGTTATATTTCTAATTTCTTATATATTTTATGGTTTATTATTTTAACCCTTAAAGTTCATATTTTTATAAATATTTCAATTTTATATAAATTTAAATTATACACATATTTTTTTTTTAGAAAAAACAACAAGATAATATTTAAAATAGTTAAAACTGGAACTAGACAACAACAATATTTCAAGACTTAATGTGGTATTTTATTTATAGTTTAATATTTAATTATATATTTCTATTAATATTTTATTATTTAGTATTGCTGTTATATATATATATATTAGTTATTTATAAAAAATTTATGAATTTGAACTAGTTATGAAAAATATAAAGACTATAGTATAAAATATAAATAGTTTTAAAGTTTAATTTGAAATTTTGCTTTTGGAACATAACATCTACAGACTTTATATATAGAGTTTTGCAAACTTTAAAATGAAATTTCTTTTTGGAGATGCTCTTATGTCTTCTTAGTTTATTTTATTATGTAACCTATATTTTATTGCAACCTAAAAATGTATTTACAACAAAAAAAACTTAAAAATGTCTTGTACGTTTAAAATTTACGGGTCCACTTTAACATTTAATTTATTCGATATCTAAATATATATATATATATATATATATATATATATATATATATATATATTTTCATAGTTTTGTTTCAATAAATAGATGTAAACAGAAATATCATTATGATAATTGACAACATATATAAATTTTACATATACAAACTACGACACGTCTATCGTGGTTACCAGTTTACCAGTAATTGAAATCGCACAATTAGAATTATAATTCCCGACCACCAGGGTAAACACAGCAACATATATATTATAACATAGATCTCACAAACATTCCATATAAATATAAAATATGTATTATACATAGCCTAAACCAAATGAAAAGGCACCACAAACACAGCGAGCAAGCTCTTTTCACTCTCCAGATTCATGTGCCAAATTGAAACTTTGATGGCGAAATCTTTTTTTCCTTTAATCCGTTGGACCGCAGCCAGGTGGATTGAAGCACATCGGAGGAACTGGAGTGTACGAAGGACCGCCGTAGGTTTGGGCCGGTGAATCTTGAAAGAACTTCCCATCTGAATACATATTCTATTAATTAACTATATAGTAGTAATAATACGACTGGTGCGAAATAATGATACACGGAGCTGTAACAAATATATATATATATATTGTATAGTATAAAACATCTTAAATTTCATTATATGTATATGAAAAAGTACCTGGAGAAAAGGTTCGAGCATGGGTGATGATGGAAAGCGCCAAGAATGAGAGAAGCATCACCACCACATAGAGCTTCGATGAACTTGGCATCTTGGCCATTTCGCTCTCTTATTTTTTCTAACTTGACTTGGAAAGTGATTGGTATTTATAGACTAGAATATGGGGTTAAAACATTTTTAACATAATAAATAATTCTTCTCTGGGCTTCACTACCGTGGAGTGTCCATCATTCAACCTCAGGCCATTATATGGTCAGACTCTAATCCTAATTCAGTCAAAAATCTTTGTTCATTTATAACTAATAAATTAATTATTTTATTTCTCATCTGAAAACGAAGTAAATTTTCTGGTGCCATTATCTACTTTGTAAGCACGTTATTAGTTGGGGAAATTTTATTCCAACTCTGCCTTTTGTTTTATTTGACTCTTCCTACATCAAATATTAAAGGAGAAGTTTAATCTCAAATTAAAAAGTAATTCTTGAGTTCACTCCTACGATGAACTTCTACGTTCACCAACCAATAAAATTATGTTATTTTATATTTAATATAAAAAAACAAAATATTCCAAGTTATATTATATTTTTAAAATTCAAAGATTAAAATAAATGAATAAATAATAATAGTTGCAAAATAAAATTAAGTTTTTTAATACTATTATCAAAATATTAAACTCTAAACCATAAATCCTAAACCTTAAAACCCTTTTGTAAACCATAAACCCTTGGATAAATACTTGTCCTTTTAAAAAAATAATTTTAATATCGTCATCAAAATACTAAACCATAAATCCTAAACCCTAAAAATCTTGGATAAACTCTAAGCCCTTTGATTAATCATAAATCCTAGGGTTTAAGATTAATCAAAGGATTGAGAATTTACCTATAAGGGTTTATGGTTTATGATTTAGGGTTTAGGTTTTTGCTGTCAGTATTAAAAATATTTTTTGAAAAGTTTTTTGTTTGCAATTACTATTATTTTTTATTTATTTTTATATTTTAATTTTATAAACATAATATAATTCGATAAATCTTGTTTTAAAAAAAAATACTGAATATAAAATAATAAAATCTTATTGGTTCGTAAACCTAGAGGTTCATCTCCTCTTATTTAGTTAACTCTTATTAGAAAAATTGTAACTTAACTCTTATTTAGTACTATTTACAACATCTATTAAAAACCAAGGAATGATTTGTAGTCACTACTGGAAGATGTGACTTTCAAGCACGTACCTAACATCTTCAATTATATTTTACAACAGTAACCAGTTTTGCGGGTTTTCGAGTGGACAAGGTCTAGATCCGTTAATGACTTCTCTTGAAGCTTATCTTCAGTGTACACAAATTTCTAGTTTCCATACTTTCTAGTGTACATAATTTGTCTTCATCAAATTTTCAAAGGACAGCGACGCATTGTCGATATTAGGCAAAGAAATGTGAATATAATCATCAACACAAACTGAAGGAGGGATAAAACAATATAAGAGCAACTCAACCCAAGCTCTTAATTTAGAATGCTTATTCTTTGTTTAATAGTTTGTAGTTGTTAAAGTGGTTTAAGCACCAACGCTAAGCACCCGTACATTTATTAGCCTCCAATACAAATTGCTTATTTTCGGGTTCTTAAAAAAAAAACATTGTTTTTTTTAAGATAAATTTTATTTATTATATAAAACATATTAAAAATTACATTTAAAACATAGAATTTAAAATAAAAAATAAAAATATAGATTAGTAACATACTCGAACAACATTTGGAAAAAAAAATTCGAGCTCAAGTGTCATCTTTATCATGTCCAAATTTACGCCATACATGTTGAACCAGATCAGCTTTCAGTTGTTCATGCATTTGTCTATCACGAATTCTAGTTCGAACACCCATCATATTGGCGATATTTGAAGGGATATCTGTAGAATACGTGAGATCAACATGTGAACTTCGGGTGTTTTCTCCTTATTGGAACTCTGAAACATCATATTGAGTGTATCTATCTCGTTCGTCTTCTACTATCATATTATGGAGTATGATACATGCTCTCACTAAACGGAAACAACTCAGTGATGAGTTTCTTCTTCAGAGATTCCTCATAATCAGCAAGGGGTGTTTGTTTGGTAACGAGACTTTCAAGAAGCTTCAACCTCGACAGCCTTTCTTTGCCAGCCAAATCCTGCTGCTTCAGGTGAAACATAGTCTCAAACTCGGCCAGGTCCTTCCCCTCAGCCACCGACGTCTTACCAAGGGATTTTGCAGCCTTAACACCTATGGGACGAGTGGTGACTTCATCTTGTACAGCAGAATCAGCTTGAGAACTTGCTGAACTGTCGTCACACTTCCTCTTTTTGGAGCTGCTATCATTTTTAGACGTTGACAGCTCAGCCCACTTCTGATCATGTCGTAACTCTTGCCAAGCATGGAGAAGGGTGAACTTTTTCTTATAGTTTTTGGAGAAGATCTCTAGGGCTACTTGGATCACATCATTTTCATTATGCCCACTGGTATTCGCTCTATTTGCAGCTTCATATGCTCCACAAAATTTGCAAACCGTGTCATTGATCTTATGCCAACGATTCTTACAATGAGCTGCTCTCTCTTCTCACACCCAGCCAGCTTAGGACTAGCATTGTAATATGCAGAAATTCTTGACCAGAATGCAAGACTTTCACTCTCTGGGAGCTTGCGAATCAGAGAAGTGAACGTTTGGTTGACTATTAGGTAAGTCAACAAAGTTTGAGGAGTTGCTATATGGATTGAAATCCATTTCGAAAAGCCAGAGAATAAAGGAATAAACAGATAGGAATATGTTGTAGTTGGAAGAGAAGACAAGAGTTTTAAAGAAGAGGTGCAGCTCGCATTCAACACTCAAACCAACCAACAACAAACTAATTCGACTTAGACATCTATCAACCTTCTATTAATTACCCTATCAAACACAAAGCTAACAATTAATTTTCCAAACACACAATTACATTTCACTCAACCACTTCTGTTTTAATTTCGCCAGAGACAGTCACTTCTATCTATTACCAACCTAACTCAACCATAAAGCATTCAATTTCAGAGATTCTCTTTTTGATTCAAACCCTAAACGAAAGCTACTTATCTGACAATAACTAAATTTCCACTTCAACCAACCATTTAAGTAATAGAATCTTTGTAAAAGAGAGAAATAACAAGTTGATAATAGAATAACAGATGGTGTTTAACAAATATAGTACATCGGTTGATAATTCTCAGTTACTGATCAATATAATTCCATCAATATATCAATTCAAAGCAGAACCTAACTTATATAATTTCAGAACAGTTTTTTTTTTTCAAAATTTCAATCATTTTACCATAGAAAATCGTATAGAAATTTTACCTCTATTGCATGCGAGAATCCTAGTCAATACGTGCTTTCGTCTCCAATAAACAGATCAGAAGTCTGTTGATCCGTCCCTTATAAAACAGAGACAAATTATTAGATACACACCAACACAACAAATAATCAAAATTCCAAAAAGGATTCAGATTTACCTTTGGTTTTGATTTCCTCGAGGAGAGCTTCGGGCCGGAGAGAGGGATTTCATCGGCTTCTTCGTCGTCGATGAGAGAGAGAGACGAGGAGCAACGAAGAGGGAGAGAGACGAGGAGCAACGAGGAGGGAGAGAGAGGAGGAGAGACGAGGAGGGAGAGAGACAAGGAGCGACGAGGAGGAAGAGAGAGACGAGGAAAGATGCCTGCTTCCGTTGAGGAGGGATGATCAACGTCGGATTCCGTCGATTTCACGGAGAGATAACACGGGATGAAGTACATCACCACGGAATCGCCGAGAGAGGAGGAGGCGGAGTCGTCGAAGATGAAAAAACAAAAGACTTTTCGTGATGAGAAAGAGAGAGATATAGCTACTCTCTATGCTTGACACGTGTTGATAAACAACGCCGCTTGTGTGGCCTAATTAAGCCATGTTCTCTGTTAAATTAAACATTTTTCCTTTAAAAAAAAAATCTGAAAACAATAAGAAACTCATTAAACCACCTGGTTAGTGGTGCTCTAAGCCATAAGTTTTCTCTACCGCTAAAATAGTATGACTCCCTAGGAGTGACAAGACATTTTCGTGTGATAGCTATAACCAACTCTGTAGAAAAACACAATTATAATATATTCAAGTATTATCTTCAATACATTATTTGAAATGCTTTTAGAAGACACTAAACTAGAAGTCATGATCTTTTTTATGTATGATTTTTTTTAGTTAGACATTCCTTTAGAAATTTATAAAATTATTTCTTTATAACTACTTTAATCATGATATTTTTTGTTACTTTTTCATTTTAAAGAGAAATACATATATTTTAAAATTCTAACAAATTCGTTTAATTTTTTTAACAAAATCACAAGTTGTAAAATTTCATATAATATTTTCACTAATTTTTGTAATTAATAATAAAATATTATTATACATTAATATAAATTCAGTTATCATTTATAAAGTGAAAAATAAAACTTCTATCATATTAATCGTAATCTTTGATATTAAAATAATTATTATACTGAAATAAATATGATAAAGTTATATTAAATTGGTATATTAATATATTTTTATTTCATAAATATATATATATATATATTTATTTATGTACAGAATATAATATGTTAGCAAAATGGATAAACGTACTAAACTATATAATACATGTATACAAATTAGCATATCTTAAACTTTATACATATAACAATATATTATTTAAAATGAATAAAAAATTGCTAAAAGATAACCTAGAGCTTTGATGTATGTGTAAGAATTTAGCATATAATAAATACAAATTAATTTTAAATACATTTTTTCATGCATATATTGATTGGTTTAATAATTAAATGACAATCTAATAAGATAAATATACAGAAAAAAAGATAAAGCAGAGTTTTATTTGAGTATGTTCTGTTGTTGATAAAAATAAGAAACAACAAATATATGTGACGGTTTGAAATAACTGATTAATTACGACATGTAAACAATAAAATTAATTGTATTCAATTGTTATATAAATATTTAAATATATGATTAACACTAAAAATATATACCACTAATGATGTAAAAGAAAATATATAGAAAAATAAAATGAAACATCTATGTGGCTGCGTTGATCAAAGTCTGGTTGGTATACATAATTTTTGTAATATAATATGATAAACACTTCAGTTAAAAATGTGAAATTAATGTGGTTAGAAATAAATGAATTCGGTTCTAAATAATGTTTATATGATTTGAAACATATACATATGCATTACTTTTGAAGTATAATATAATAAAATAATCACTTCATTTGAGAAATACAAAACGCAAAGAAAAATCTAATGAAGTTTAACATGAGTCTGTGACTATACAATTAATACTTTTTAAAAAGTTATGGTAATGTGTTATTTTAAAAAAAAAATAACATAAGAATTTACTATAGAATATATTAAAATAATAGTATGAAATACTTCAGAATGTTTTAATATAAAAGCTCAAAAATATCAAAAGAAATCTCTTACAATTGGCACAACCACCAAAGTTTAACTCAATTTCGATAGAGATATTAGTTAGGCAGTTTTTTCTTTTTCTTTTTTGTTTTGTTAGGAAACATATCACGTTCCAACAGGATTCCGAAATTATAAATTATGAGAAATTGATGTGTTTGACAAAGCGAACGAAGAAATAGTCCTTGATAAATAGAATCTAACAATTTGGTTCAACTAATAAGATTATACTAGATTTTGACTCATACACCTATACGGATATTTATTTTACATTTTAAAAATATTCCATATATGTTTATTTTATAGAAATATTGTGATATTAGCATTTGATTATTATTTGTATTGAATGTTTACCCACATAAAATTATTAGTACCTATTTAAATTATTATTTATTTTTATGTCAATTTTCTATTATTCATGTACATTAACATTCAAATTTATGATAACAGAAATTATATAAACGAACAATTAATTTTTAGACAGAAAAAATAATTGTGTTTTAATATTTACGAAATTGTAAAAATGATTTTTTATGGTTTTATATAATATTTTTGTATTAAGTTATATATATCAAATCAATTATGGTTAAAACTAATTTGTTGTTTACTTTGAAAAGTTACTAAAATATGTTGTCATTTGAAGCAATCATTTATGTTGATCATAAATTAAAATTAATTGATTATATTTAAGAAAGATTTGTTAAAAATAATTAATTTTAAAAATTAGGATTAGTTAGTTTTTAGTAGCATTAGGTGTAATGGAAAAAGGCATTTTAAGTATTAGTTAATATTGATATTTCACCTTTAATTAGATAGATATAGGGTACTTAATTAAGTGAGAAACACCTTTAAATGGCTGATGAGATTTTCTTAAATATGAATATAGTTACACTTATGAAATTGACATTATGAAAAAAATGCATAGTTAATTTAATGGCATAGAAAATAAATATGTGAGATAAATGCATAAATATTAACAATCATTTTAGTATCATGTAAATAGATTATTAAAGAAAATTATATTTGAATAATTTACATTAACTAAGCATTTCTAGAAAAAAAAATAGTATTGTAATAAATAAATTTGGCTGGAAATGACATGAGTAATAAGGTATGTATTGATCAAATTAAATGTATATAATATCTTTAGTAACAATAAATTCTGTAACAGAAATATATGTGAGAGAATCTCATGTATGTGTGTAATATTTGGTATCATTATTTTTTTAAGAAAGAAAAAAATTATAACATTTTAGTAAATATTTCGAAAAGTTAAGGGATATTTTAAAAGAGTAGATTAGATGATAAATAAAAAAATAAATAAATAAAAACTAAGACTAGTCTTTACAAAGCCTGCTTTCCAGTTGCCACCACAAGACGGGCCAAAGTTAGGAGAGAAAACAAAACACAGAATAATCTAATGAAGTTTAAGATGTATTTTTCTGCTGCGACTCTTCCAGTAACGCCACGCAACTAGACAGTTCAAAAGTCAGTCACTCATTCGAGAGAAAACAAAATACAAAGAAAAGTATAATGAAGTTTAAGATGTATCATCTGCATGCTACTACGATTTCAGGAACGTGTGTCCTATGGGATTGACATTTCAAGTATAACAAACTTGATAGCTTGATAGTTGTTATTATTCTAGTAGCGTCACCTATGCTCTAGTTGAAATTGTCAAACTAAAAATAATTCAAAATGCTTAATTTGATGCCCCTCAATTAGTGCAGTATAAGTCGCATAATTAAATTTAAATGTAATGCCCCTTGTCTTTACAAAATAGTTTGTACAAAAAAAAAGTTTTTACAAGAAAACTATAGCTGAAAGGCTGTACTACTTTCCACTATTATTTTATTCGACTCATTCACATTTTTTATAGGGAGAATTTGGTGAATATACAAAATAGAAAGAGAAATTAAGAATATAGCTATGATTTTGACATAATTCAATCGATAACATTTAGCCTACAAAAGGTCCGGTTTTGCCCTTATTAAGTACAAGTTTCCGGTTACACGAACAGCGGTGGAAATTACATGTGTTTGTCACATGGAATAGTAAGCTTCCGTGTTCCGTATGGAATAGTACTAAGTAGAAGATATTATTGGATGAGGTTAATGGAACAACGAAATAGAAGACTAAAGAAGCGAATGAGATGATCTGATTTGTATAAGTAGCGGATGAGATGATCTTAAATACTAACAACCAAGAAAAACTTCTACTTACAAAATCTAAACCCTAATCAGCGATGTATAAACCCAAATAAAATCTATATAACGCGAAAAATCATTACTGTTGAGATTTGTGATAATGAAATCAATAAATTATATATGCAATTTCAGAGTTAGGATAACAAGTCAAAGAAAAGAAACTTACAATAGGGTATTGGAAATACCATATAAAAGATGAATTTATACAATCCACGAAATAGGTTTATATTACAACAGATCAAACAAAATGACAGAGAAGAGTATTATCAAATCTGGAAACATAGCAAAATGTTCTTTTTCAAAGAAATAGTATAGAAATAGAAAACTACATCTTAAATAGTATAATAATATTACATGGATAGCCACAATAAATAGCATATACTATACTATACTTCATATAGTATAGTCCGCGATTCCATCTCCTTCTCTTTTTCAAACGTGGCCACCTGCACTCACCGGTCTGCCGTTGTTATTCATACCACCAACATAAACTTATTAGCTTGAAATTTCTTTTGGAATACGAATCTCTGAATGTGAATCTAAGATTGCAACTTCACCTCACAGCCAATGTGGTCCATTCTTACTCGTGCCTTTCAGTTTCAGAACCCCAGAAACCTTCTCCTTCTCTCACCACACAAGACTTGGAATTTTGTCTTCTTTTCACATCGCCGTGAACCCAATTACTTCGTGGATTTTGTAAATCTGAGGTGATACATATTCAATTTTCATCTTTAATCTATCAAAAGTTAGCTTCAAATGATATGTGAACAACAAAGAACCACGATTTATCTTTTATATTATCTAATTATTAATTTTAAATTATTTTGGTTACAGGTTTCATTGGTTGTTTAAAAGGGCACAATTGTATTATTATAGAAAATATATGCTGTATCGTTGTTAAGTAGGTAAAAATGTTAGATAGTGAATTATAGAATTTTTTTACGTTATAGAGTGCAATTTCCCTTTTTTATACTTATTGGTTTTTTTTTTTTTTTTTTAACATTCATTCCTTCCATTGTTCTTCCTCCTAAAGGATACCTTTTTAGTTAATTATAAATAAAAAACTACTTTGGACTCATATTATGTTATAATTTTTTACACTTGTCCAAAACAGTTAAGGTGGTATTTGTTTTGATTTTTTTTTTGACATTCAAAAAAATGTAAGTAGAAGGTACATATATATAAGTGTTTCAAAAAAACTTAAGTACATATATAAATTGGCATCTAAAACAATCCAATGGTAAACAAAATAGTTTTTACAATAAAACTATAGCTGAAAGGCTTTACCACTTACCACTAGTATTTTATTCGACTCATTCACATCTGTAATTATAAAAACTACTTTGGACCCATATTATAAGTAGAAACAAACGTCTATAAATACTGGTTGTTCAAAGTTCATAAGTCATCACTTCTTAAGTCTTATAACCAAAAGAAGAGAGAAAATGGCTTCATCAAAGCTACTTGTGATTAAGCTTTTTGCATTCATGATGCTATTCGCAGTATCCCATGCTCAGTCATTTTCTCCAGGTACGTTGTTTACATAAACGTAACTTATACTAGCGCTATGTTATGCATATGTAATCCACTCTCTCTTTTGTATATCAATATTCAATATTATTATCGATTAGTATAGTAGTGGTAGTGGACGTTACAACCTTTTACGTATATAAAATAAAAAAGCACATGATTTATAGTTTCTCTGAAGAGGTTAGGCTCCACATCTCAGTGCCTTGTATATTTCTGTAGGTCGGAAACTATTGCACTACATTCCTACTCCGGAGTTTCCTCCGGAGCTGCCACCGGCGTACTCTCCTACTTCGGAGCCCCCACCATCGTACACTCCAACTCCGGAGTTTCCACCGCCTTACAATCCTACTTCAGAACTTCCACTCTCCTACACTCCAACTCCGGAGCTCCCTCCGTCCTACACTCCAACTCCGGAGTTCCCTCCGTCCTACACTCCAACTCCGGAGCTCCCTCCGTCGTACACACTAACTCCAGAGCTGCCACCATCGTACATGCCTACACCAGAGATTCCTCCCCCACACTTTTCTGCTCCTTCGCCTGCGCCTTATTAATCCAAATTATTGCGGCTAATGCATGAGAATTCAAACTATCGCACACATGAAATAAAAAAAATGGATATTGCTTTTTATTATCAAATAAAACAGGGTCTGTCTATCTACATTTTGATCACTATTTGCTACTGAATAATAAGGTTGCCGTTTTTTTCTGTTTTGTATAAGGCTAGAGCAACTATATTGGTGAATTATATTTTTCAAATTTGCAATCAATAAAATTTTAATATTCTAATTATGTTATCAAATTAAAGGATACGAGCACAATTTAAACTCTTTTTTTTTCATTTCATGCCTATTGGCGTTCCAGAAGTTCTGGAAAAGGAGAATTTTGCCTACAATTATAAACATACAATTCATGGGGAATTGAAGAAATATATCAAACTGAGTGCCAAAAATTATCAAAATCTTTTTTACTCCTCTTTAAACTTTCTATTCCTTTTTGCACAGGTGTGAATTACTTATCTCATCCAATCTAATTAAATATGAAAAATAGATTAGTGATTTATATGGGTTTGGAAGGAATTTTTTACACTTCAATTTGTAGTCATGTGGATATGAGACTATATTTTAGGCTTTATTTAAATACCTAGAGAAAATGTCAATTCATAAAACATATATCTTTTTGTGAATTAGTCTGAATCTTTTCATAGACTCTAGATATCTCATGTTACCCCAATTCATAAAATTCACGGATGTACTAACGACGGTATCCTTGCCCGTACGCATATGATGACCTCGTTAATGTCTAAAACAGCCGTGAGATTGTAGCCTCTAGATTTTCTTGTTATATTTTATGTTGAGTTCTCTAGAGAGTGGCAAATATATCATTCTTCAAGTTTTAGAGCTTATTTTCTTTTGTCTGGTCTTTGTTGTATGACTTTTTTATTTATAGTTTTATGTAAACACCTACGTTTAGAACTATGCTAAGTGCTAGTCGGATGAAAATTTCGGATCTAGAGGATTATCAAAAAAATTAGAGATTAAGTGGAGGATAATCAGGATTTGGTTTTCAATACGATTTTAAGTGCTAGTCACCTTTTTATCGATTAAACGGTTTTCTGATTAATCGAATCGATTTAGGTAAAATCACGGCGGTTGGCTCTCATCTAGTGTCTAGTCAGACAATTAATCGGCTAAGTGCCCATGTTTTCCAACAGAGATAAAAACTAATCCCTAATGGACCAAGACTAGTTCGTATGTCGGTGTTCTACCCTAATTCTCTTCGAGTTACAAGCTAGCTACTCTGTTGTGTGTATCAAATTTTACATTTGGAAAAGGTTACATTCTGACATCTTAAGCCAGTGGGGTCTAAATCAACTGAATCCTCAAAAAAACCATATTGAAAGTTTGTGGTAGTCTAACATTCATTATTGTATTGGTACATTCATCTATGTATATTATGCTTTTTTTTTCTTTTTTTAAATATTATATTATTATGCCTTCTTAGTTTATTTTATTATGTAACCTTTATTTTATTGCAACTTAAAAAAAATGTCTTGTACGTTCAAAATTTACGGGTCCACTTTAAAATTTAATTTATTGGATATATATATATATATATATATATATGTTTTTAATAGATATATATTTTATTTTAATAGATATATATTTTATTTGCTCATATATTTTTCGTAGCTTTGTTTCAATAAATAGATGTAAACAGAAATATCATTATGATAACAGAAATTTCATTTTTCATAAATAAACTACGACACGTATATAGTGGTTGCCAACTTACCAGTAATTAAGCCTCAGTTCAAAAAAGAAAAAACTTACCAGTAATTGAAATCGCACAATTCGAATCATATATTCCCTAATCCAGGGTAAAACTGCAACATATTATAACATAGATCTCACAAACATTCCATATATGTATTTATATATAACCAAGACCAAATGAAAAAGCACCACAAATATCAGCGAGCAAGCATTTTTCACTCTCCAGATTCATGTGGCCAAATTAAAACTTTCATGGCGAAATCGTTTTCTCCTCTTATCCGTTTGACCGCAGCCAGGTGGATTGAAGCAGCTCGGAGGAACTGGAGCGTACGAAGGACCCTCGTAGGATTGGGCCGGTGAATCTTGAAAGAACTTCCCATCTGAACACATATTCTATTAATTAACCATATAGTAGTAAAAATACGACTGATGCGAAATAATGATATACGAAACTGTAATAAATATATATTGTATAGTATAAACATCTTAAATTTCATTTTATGTATATGAAAAAAAGTACCTGGAGAAAAGGTTCGAGCATGGGTGATAATGGAAAGCGCCAAGAATGAGAGAAGCATCACCACCACATAGAGCTTCGATGAACTTGGTATCTTAGCCATTTCGCTCTCTTACTTTTATCTAACAAGACTTGGAAAGTGATTGGTATTTATAGACTAGAATATAGTTTTTTTTTTTTGAAACACGACTAGAATATGGGGTTAAAACACATTTTTAATACAATAAATAATTCCTCTCTGGCCTTCACTACCATGGAGTGTCCATCATTCAGCCTCAGGCCATTATATGGTCAGACCTTAATCCTAATTCAGTCAAAGAATTAAAAGATTTTGTTCATTAATAACTAATAAATTAATTGTTTTATTTCTCATCTGAAAACGAGGTAAATTTTCTGGTGCCATTGTCTACTTTACAAGCACGTTATTACTTGTGGGGAATTTTATTCTAGCTCTGCTTTTTGTTTTATTTGACTCTTCCTACATCAAATATCAAAGGGGAAGTTTAATCCCAAATTAAATCCAATATTAGAAAAATTGTAACTTAACTCCTATTTAATACTATTTACTAACATCTATTAAAAACCAAGGAATGATTTGTAGTCTCTATTGGAAGATGTGACTTTCAGGCACGTACCTAATATCTTGAATTATATTTTACAACAATAACCAGTTTTGCGGGTTTTCGAGTGGACATGGTCTAGATCCGTTAATGGCTTCTCTTGAAGCTTATCTTCAGTGTACACAAATTTCTAGTTTCCATACTTGAAAGGAACATCATTTGTCTTCATCAAATTTTCATAGGACAGCGACGCATTGTCGATATTAGGCAAAGAAATGCGAATATAATCATCAACAAAAACCGAAGGAGGGATAAAAAAATATAAGCCATAAGTTTTCTCTACCGCTAAAATAGTATGACTCCCTGGGAGTAACAAGACATTTTCGTGTGATAGCTATAAGCCTATAACTAACTCTGTACTATCTTCAATACATTATTTAAAATACTTTGAGAAGTAATTAAACTAGAAGATCATGGTTCTTTTCATGTATGATTTTTTTTAGTTAGACATTCTTATAGAAAATTATAAAAGTATTTTTTTATAACTACTTTAATCATAATATTTTTTTCATTTTAAATAGAAATATATATATATATATATATATATATATATATATATATATATATATATATATATATATATATATATATTAAAATTCTAACAATTTTTTTAATTTTTTTAACAAAATCACAAGTTGTAGAATTTCATATAATATTTTCACTAATTTTTTAATTAATAATAAAATATTATTATACATTAATATCAGTTATCATTTATAAAGGGAATAATAAAACTTCTATCATATTAATCATAATCTCTTATATTAAAATAATTATTATACTGAACTAAATATGATAAAATTATATTGAATTGGTATATTAATATATTTTATTTCATAAATATTTATATTTATGTTAAGAATATAATATGTTAGCAAAACTGATTAACGTACTAAATTATATAATACATGTATACAAATTAGCATATCTTAAACTTTATACATATAACAATATTATCTAAAATTAATAAAATAAAGAATTGCTAAAAGATAACCCAGAGCTTTAAAGTATGTGTAAGAATTTAGCATAGCATAAATACAAATTAATTTTAAATATACTGATTCATGTATATATTGATTGGTTTAATAAGTAAATGAAAATCCAATAAGATAATTATATAATAAGAAACTATAAATAGATTTTTATTTGAGTTTTTTATGTTGTTGAAAAAAATAAAAAAACGACAAATATATGTGACGGTTTGAAATAATTGATTAATTACGACATGTAAATAATAAAAATAATTGTACTTAAATAGTTATATAAATATTTAAATATATAATTAACATTAAAAATATATATCACTAATGATGTACTATATAATATATATATATATATAAATAAAATGAAACTCTACGTGGCTGCGTTGATCAAAGTCTGGTACACATTATTTTTGAAATATAATAAGCACTTCAGTTAGAAATGTGAAAATAATGTGGTTATAAATAAATGAATTTGGTTCTAATAATGTTTATATGATTTGAAACATATACATATGCATTACTTTTGAAGTTTAATATAATAAAATAATCACTTCAGTTTAGATTTTTTAGTGTTTTCACACTTATCGAAAAGTATGTTTAATCATATTATAGATGTTAAAGTTTTTACTAAAAAACATAATATAATTTAATCTTTGTAAAATATTTTTTTCTTTCTAAAATATCTATTTTAATGGAATGGTGGGAGTATTAGTTTAGAAGTTCCACAAAAAGCAAAAATAAAAATGCTAACAAAGAAAACGTAGGGAGCCCATTAATTATGTCCAAAATCAAGGCCCATCATTTGCATCTTCAAAACACTATATGTACATAGTTCGCTATCTTAGGAACCCCCCCCCCCCTCCCCTGCTTGTACGTTCTTTAATTTTTTTGTGAGATTTTTTAAATTTCTTTTAGAAATAAAGTATGTTCTTTAATGCTTCTACAATAAAAAGGTCTAGGATTCATGAATTATAGAGAAATCAAATAATGCAATTAATGAATAAATATTTTATAGGATATTTTCAACGTGCCAAAAGAAATACTATAAAAATAATCCTATCAAATGTGATCTTAATTATAAGATAACTTGTAATGGTATAGTTAAACATGAATATTCATAAATATGTAAAATTAACAGTTATAAATTCGTCTATATAATATTTTTTTAGTTTGTACTCATAGTGACTAGCATTCAAAATATCATATATAAATAACTTCATCTTACTCATAGTTTTTTAAAGATTCAAGACTAACATCATATAGTATATAACTAAAAAAAACATATAATATATAACTAAAATCAATTTGATTCTAGTAATTATACTATTATAGCAACATAATTCTTCATATACATGACAAATTTTAAATTTTTTTTCTTTTTTTTGTGTGTTTACTATCTTAAAGTATGTAAAAGATTATATTCATAAGTATTATAAGTTCATATTTTAGATTTGACCTACCAGTCTATATTTTGCTCTGGTCTCTATCTTATTCCAGTCTATAAAAAATGTCATTTATACACATTTCACGTGAATTAAAAAATGATAATATATATTAGTATGCTTTCATTTAATATATAATTCTTTAAAAAATGATTTCAATTTTTTTATTGATTGTTCAAAAATATAATAAAGATATTATATATGAAACTGTAGAATGACATATTTTATAAAACACAAAAATAATGATAGCCTCACATTTAATATGAAATAGATGGAGTATATTTTATCTGGTTTATGTTGAAGTATTATTAGGAATGGAAAGGAATCTTTGACAAAAAAAGAATGAAAAGGAGCAAAAGATATAAATTGTCGGGATTTTCGTAATTTTTTATGGATTTAGAAAATTTTGAAGAACCTACAAATCAACCATATTATATTAAATGCCTGACCCAATAAATAAAGTAGGACTACCTGAATATATCCAGCAATATTTATTATTAGTACTAATATTACATGTCTTTATTTTTGCATGTGTCATCAGCTTTGTCGGCAAACTGAGTACCACTTTGATCTTTTATTTTTCCTTTTGCATTTCTGCTTTTGTTTAGTGTTGAGATCCACTATAGCAACTTTATTTCATTTAAATTAGGGAAAATCGCATAAAAAACCTTCAAGGTGGCAACCACTTACACTTTAAACCCTGAGAGTATTTTACAAGCACTTTAAACACTCAAGTTGGCAAATTTAGCATATTAAACCTCCAATCTGACTTACTTGTACATCAAGTTAAAAATGTGACCGGTACTGTTCAAAAGCGATGACGTGTCGGTTTTTTTTTTTAAAAAAAAAAAAAATTTACGAAAAAATAAATATAAAAATACAGAAAATATTAAAATTCATTAAAAATCAATAAAAATTCTTCAAAAATTGAAAAAAAATCAGAAAAAATTCAGAAAAATCAGAAAAATCATAAAAATTAAAAAATCGAAAAATAATTAAAATATTTTATTAATAAAATATTAAAAATAAGAAAAACTTAAAAGAAATTATAAAAAATCCCAAAATAAGAAAATTCAAAAAAATTTAAATAAAAAAATGAAATTTAAATAAAATTAATATAAGAATAATAGATCAAATAAATATAATTTCAAGAATAAATAATTTTATTTGTTTTATAAAAAAACGAGAAAACACTATATATTTATAAAAAAGAATCATTATCTTCAAATGATTCTCGTGAACCAAATCAAAGCAAACAATTTAAATTCCAAGGATTTTTATGAGATTTTCCCAATAATCTAATTATCTTCAAATGATTCTCGTGAACCAAATCAAAGCAACAAACTAAATTCCAAGTCTTTTAGCACCTAGACTTTCACCTGCATAAGTTTTTTTTTTTAAATTATATTGTTATTTGTTTTTTGTGTCACTATTATATATTATATATATGTCATCGTATAATTGAATGTATATGATATATACCATCAAATGATTCTTGTGAACCAAATCAAAGGAAACAAGTTAAAATCCAAATCTTTTAGCAGTTATTAAAATACCCTATATTAATCTAGTTATAAAATTCAGAAAACCTTGACTAATAAGCAACAAAATGAGAACAAAATNTCTTGTGAACCAAATCAAAGGAAACAAGTTAAAATCCAAATCTTTTAGCAGTTATTAAAATACCCTATATTAATCTAGTTATAAAATTCAGAAAACCTTGACTAATAAGCAACAAAATGAGAACAAAATGACTTGGAATTTAATTTGTTTGCTTTGATTTGGTTCACGAGAATCATTTGAAGATAATGATTCTTTTTTATAAATATATAGTGTTTTCTCGTTTTTTTATAAAACAAATAAAATTATTTATTCTTGAAATTATATTTATTTTATCTATTATTCTTATATTAATTTTATTTAAATTTCATTTTTGTTTTATTTAAATATTTTTGAATTTTCTTATTTTGGGATTTTTTTATAATTTCTTTTAAGTTTTTCTTATTTTTAATATTTTATTAATAAAATATTTTAATTATTTTTCGATTTTTTAATGTTTATGATTTTCTGATTTTTTTCTGATTTTTTTCAATTTTTAATGAATTTTTAATGCTTTTTAATGAATTTTTATAGTTTCTGTATTTTTATATTTATTTTTTCGGAATTTTTTTTTTTTTTTTAAAAAAAAACCGACACGTCATCGCTTTGGAACAGTACCGGTCACATTTTTAACTTGACGTACAAGTAAGCCAGATTGGAGGTTTAATATGCTAAATTTGCCAACTTGAGTGTTTAAAGTGCTTGTAAAATACTCTCAGGGTTTAAAGTGTAAGTGGTTGCCACCTTGAAGGTTTTTTATGCGATTTTCCCATTTAAATTATATTACTTGTAACTTTATTTCTAGTCTTTTTACTTCGATGATAATGTATCTCGACAATCTACGGCAAGTAGGTATGAGTATGAGTGGTTTTTGTCGGTGAAACAAGCGTAAATCGTGGTCAGCTATATATTAGTCGAGCTTTGCGTTAGACAAAAAGATTAAATGAATCTTAGTTGAATCAAAAAAAAAGTAAACCTTCAAGTCAATTATATGGAATATTAAGGTAAGGTTTAAAAAAAACAAAAAACTATAAAGCATGACTGTTTAGCTCAAATCTACTACGAAAATCAAACTGAACCTAGTTAGTTTACTCACATGTAACTTGTTTTGCAATTTAGTAACTAATAACTTGTTTTTACAAGTAAACACATCCGATAGAAAAGGAGATACCTACTCATGTTTTCAAAACAAAATTAGAAGACAGTAGCGAGGCAGTGGGACTCACTTATTATTTTATTTTGTAAGCTGATATTTTCAAACTTGGAATGGTCCCATATCATCTATCTTTCCTGTTATAGTAGTTAATGCCCCAATACATTTCCCCATTCTTTATAGGGAAATTTGGGCCAATAACCATTTCTCCAAAAAAAAATAAACAAATAGCCATAGTAACCTAATGGTTATGTTATAATACATAATATGTCACTTATTCCCTATTCTACCCTTAGCTTGCGCGTGAAAACGGACCGTCGTTTTCGTCCCCTTTCCTAAATTTTAATTGTAATAGCTTATATCAGATCATAAACTGAAAAAAGACGAGGGAGATCAAGGAGGCGTCAAAACTTTGGTGACTGAAGAAAGAGGAAATCAGAATTCTATACCTCAACCGTGAAAAGAATAGTTGCCGTCACTTGGGCACCGGAAACGCATCCCACCGACGTTAGGGTTTAAGTTGGGAATGGTGTGATTATGACTCAGAAGACAAGTATAATCATCATCTGATAGGTAAATCCCCAATTTGCCTTCAATTATAAGTTGATTTTACTTCCTCCGACCGTATTACGTCGGTTGGGTTATAACCACAGTCCGGTCATTTGGGAATTTTTTTCCTGGTGTTGTCGTGGTTGAATCCGTCAATTAGAAGCTCTAATCATAAATGTGAATCTTTTCTTTGATGCATGCGGTAGTCGGTGTCAGTCGGGTTAGTGTGTTATTGTCTAATATTTGAAATACGCAGTGTATCGATTGTTACTTTTCAGACCAATTGATTTCAAAAGGATGTGTATGTCTATATATATATTTATGTGTGTGTGTTATAGTATAGCAAATTTTTTGGGTAGATAGACTTTTCTATTAGCAATTGAGTATAGTCATTCTAAGGTACCATCATGTATATCAGTTTATTTTTGGGTATACCGTTTCACAAAATTGTTGAGGTGTTTATATATATGTGTGCATAATATAGAACTAGGAAGAAACAAGTGTAGTAGGGTGGTATGGAGGTAGCAAAAACTTTGGGATGTATGCCAAGCTCGCAGACTATACCATGGGGAAAATAGTATAGCCTTCACATGTTTCCATGGATATACGTCTATAGAACTAGGAAGAAGCAATTGTAGTACGTAGGTAGGTAGGTAGTAGATGGATGGCGGGTTGGTGTATTACGGTCTACTATTTGAAAAATCAAGTGTCTCCAATGGTTGGTCTCCGAACAAAAGATTTTTAAAGTGTATTTAGTGGACTATAGATATGTGCTTAGAGAATAGAAAGTTAGAGAATTGCTTTTGTTATTGGATGTCGGTATCGTGTGGTCTCAGCTTCGCAGTAAAGAGGTTTGTCAGTAGGCTATATATATTCGTTTGTAGTATATAATCTTGTTGATTGGTATTCATTATTATTAACATGTTAATTGAATAGGAAAGGTTTGTGGTTACCACAATTAAATTGGGTAACTTAGCGTACTTGTTTGGAGAAATAAACGTGCAAGCGTTGAAAGTTGTAAGGTTGAAAACGAGTTCTTAATGACCATACATAGACCATTCTATTGAAAATTGAGTATAGTATTTATGTTTATAAATTTTGGAAAATGTATGTCAGTAACGCAGACTAAACCATGGGGAAAATAGTATAGTCTTCACTTATTAATGTATAGACGTCTATAGCTGTGAAAACTGTTTTGCAAGTGAAAGTACCGATAAAGTTTTTTTTTATTACTGTCAGTGAGTTAACGTTTGTCTATCCTTGTAGATTATGGAGGATTTTGGCTTACCGGAACGCTTGTTTGAGACGGGGTTCGAACCAACCGGCCATAAAAGAATAAACAACTACTTCAATTTGAGATGGGTGTACGTTATAATAGACGCTCTATCTGATGCCTCGAAGGAGTTCAGACAAATTATGTTAATGGGAAGTCATACATTTTCAGTTATGTTTTCCCATCAGATATTTTCATGTCAGCTGGTGACGCTTAAGAAGTATGAGCTATGGTGGACGTTTAAGTATACCAATACGTACAACCTACAAATTTTCATAACCGATCATGTGCATATCTGCTTCCCTTTTATTGTTTGCTAAAGTGCTCCACTGTTCGTATTGTTGTTACCGATACTATAAAATAATACCGATAGTATAGTTTGTTTGTACTCCCGCCGATTGAATTCATGTTGTACTTTTGCGTTTACCCGGATCTTTACTATCGACGTTTATGAAGTTCCTTTCATGTAACCATTGGGACGTTTTCGGCTGTTATTCTTGATGGAGTCCTTGGCTGGTTCTGTGTGCCCTATACTATTCAACATGTACTATAGTAAATCCTAATCTCTTTCCCTACATTTCAGTTGTGCTTGTATAAGACACGTATATGCAGTTACGGTAGCCAATTTTGAAATATTTTCATTGCTTGCTAACGCGATGTAGTATTCGCACGGTGGTAACCTATACTATGTACTGCATTACATAGTATAGCGTGTTAGATTGCCAGTTTCCTGAGTACATGGTGTACTGTTTCCTCTCAACGGAACATAAACGTGGCACTCTATGTGTCTGTATTGTATTATTGTACTGTGTAATACATGTTTTGTAAGTTTGGATGTTTAAATACATCTCCTATAATGTATATGCTACTGTATTGGACTTCACCTTCGTGCGTACTGTACACCTGCAGTTTATACATCATCCATATTTTGCTTTACCATATTGTACTATCTGGTGCTGCACTGTTTTTCTCGTATACCCGCAGTCGGTCCTACACTATTGCATGTGTAGTATAGTCTATTATAGTACATTATGCAACATGTATCATGTTGACAATGGTTCTTGTCTACACCATGGGTTTACAACTTTGTGCGCACTATTGGAGTATCCGTATCATTACGGACGACTCCAATTCATTTCAACTTTCTCACTTGTTGCCATATTGTCTTCACAGTTACGCAATATTGTATTTACCGAAATCTCCGACATGAACCTCATATTACTCTTTCATTACTTTTTGATATAATCGCTTTTTATGAAACAATGAACCCCTCTAAGACTCTGCCAGTTCCTGGTGATGAACTCTGGTGACACCCCACAAAACCTCTACAGTCTGTTATGAAACGGTCCTCTAATTTCTTGCTGATTTTGTTTATATTCCATTTTTTCACAATATTATCGCAGTTATAGTATAGTCTTCTTCTATACTACATGCGGTTTCAACTTTTGTCGCATACTTTTATGCTATGTCTCATCTAAACAGTCCTCCAATTTCTTGCTGATTTTGTTTTCATTCCATTTTGCACAATCCTATCACGTATATAGTATAGTTTTTTTTTGCCCCCATATAAATGGCTTCACTAAACGTGTTTGGTGTAAGGATTACCATATTTTGGCCCTACCCAATTCTCTCTGCGTGAACATCATCGCATACGCTTATCCCTCATGTTTTTACGTGCCGATCTCATCTTCCACATATGCATTTCATGTACTATACTATTTTATTGATAGTAGATATTGTATACCCACCATCACTCAACATCAGCTTTCCTTACCTTTCTTCCACTTAGGCCCCTAATATACAACTCGACTTGGATAATAAAACGTTTCTCACTTTCCTATACTACAACAGTTATATTGTAGTCAATTACATTTCCTTGTACATTCACTTACTTAATAAACTCACAGTGTTATCGTTGTAATTTTTTACTCGCTCAACATGACGCGCCCGCGATTGCAAGGACAAAATAGTCCACAAGCGTGCGTAATTGTCAAATCACCTGTTTGATGGCTATATTCTTAATTTTCCTTTCTCTTATGATTATTCAGCAAATTGCCCCTTCTTTATATGTTTCATTTTTCTTCTAGTTTAAAATTTTCATTTCCATGTTCATGGTGTTCCTCATATGTCATTTAATGTCAACTGAAATCTAGTACATAATTATTACTATATTATTCACATTTACTCTTTTAGGAAAATTGGTCGGTTATCAGATAATGGAAGAAATCTCTATTTAAATTTCATAATATGTTAATAAATTAATCAAAATGCAAAGAGGTGTATATAGGAGAACAAGAAAATTAACCAGAAATTTATGTGTGATCTGTGATCGTTGATATCAACCATATATAGTTCAATGACTGATTGCTCAACTGAAATTTATAGTACTCAATTTATTAACGTTTAAATGTTTTTGTTGTTAGTTAGAAATTTGTCTCCATAACTTATAATAGTTTTGACTAATTTGGCTGCAACGATTCTTTTGGCAGAGGTTAGTTCTTGTTCACGAATTCGAGTTTCTACTACAAAAAAAAAAAAAAAAATTATTTCCGTCTGAGAATGTATCACCAAGCAGTTAATTCGATACTGGAAAGGATAATAGAACAAAGGTCTTAATTATTTTGTTAAAAAAAAAGCCCTAATATTTTGCACATTAACATATACTCTATGAATCCCTAGAGACCCGTTCAAAAGTATAAAACATCATACCCACTCCCACCTCTGGACAACACAATCTTTTATGCCTTTAGTCAAACAATTCATATTTCTAAAGTACGCCAATCTTTGTCAGATTTAATTAATTTAATAGTAATAACTTATACTAGCTAGAAAACATCAAAGTCGCTGTGTGGATGCTTATAAACTATGAAGCATAACAAGAATCCTGATAAGTCTCGGTTCATACAACTATTTGAAAATTATGGTTAATTGCTCCTCTTGTTTGGATCTCCTATAGATAAGAAATTTTATTTTGCTGGAGAGTTAAGATGATATTGGTGTTGTAGACTTGTCATAATGAACTCCCAGTGTTGACAAAAAAAATCAACTCTGCGGTATACCAACTTTATATCAACATATAGTATTATACAGTAGTTAGAAAAATTATTTGTCTTATAATATCAGCCAGTATTCTCCTTTATATAGAATACTCTCGCCATAAAAGACAACACTTAGTTTCTCTATTTCTTCCACATCTTCCATCTCACCAGTTTTCTCAAAGCAATCTTTGGCAATAATGGGCAATAAACGCATAGAAGCAATGATGACTCTGGTGGTGATTATGATGGTGTTCTCATGGAGGAGTTGTGAAGCCGAGAGCTTAAGAAGATACACATCATCATCATCAAGACCACAAAGATTTTTC
Source organism: Eruca vesicaria subsp. sativa (assembly GCA_932364175.1). Taxonomy (NCBI): domain Eukaryota; kingdom Viridiplantae; phylum Streptophyta; class Magnoliopsida; order Brassicales; family Brassicaceae; genus Eruca; species Eruca vesicaria. The sequence continues at coordinate 66,385 of CAKOAT010216265.1, read as the reverse complement.
AAGGTGAGAAGACCAAATCCACTTCAACATCATAATAACCATGGTTTCATTGATGATGGTTATCCTCCAAAAAGTTTCTCAGGACTTTTGCCGAAGACAATGCCAATTCCACCTTCTGCTCCTTCCAAGAAACACAATGTCTATGGTTTACAGAGTACTAATTTCCAACGATATCCATGACCTTCGATCTCCAAGATACTTACACATACAAAATTATAGCATAGAAAATCTAGTTATGTCTATCTTCTTTCTCCCTTTGTGTTTTTTTTTTCTTTTATTTTGGTTTTAAAGAAGGTTATCTAGGATGGAATTATTGTATTCCATCGAGAAAACAAAATAAGGTCGGGCTATTTTAGGATGCACGCCTACTTATTTGAACCCTACTTGTATTATAGTTAGAAGTATTATGTATCCCATATGCAAACTCATGATTGAATCATTGTAATACATCATTCCAATGTACCTGGTTCTTCGTTCTATCAACAATAAATTAACACCTACGTTCTACTTTTTATTTGTTATTTTAAAGTCGAACTTTTAATGCTTGATTAGCAGTATATATGTTTTTTCACCTTTTTTATTAAACACCAACAAACATGTATTTTAGAAAACGAAAGATGTCTAGCGTTTGAAAAAAAAAGATTGAATATTTTATGATACTCTAGTTGTTTTTATATAAATCTAGAAGAAATAAATACTCTCTTTGTTTCATTATAAGTGTCATTTTAAAATTGTGCATCAAATTAAGGAAACAAATAATGTTACATATTTTCCATATAAAAACACAATTATCTATACGCTTAACCATATTTTAACGAATAGAAAAACAAAACAAATAATAAAATTAATATTTTTTTTATTGAAAACTGAAAACAACACTTATTTTGTAATGAAAATATTTCTTATAAATAATCTATATAATAATAGTACACTTTTGAAGCTCCTCAGCGTGTCCACGTCAGCAAATTTGTGGGCTCCGCGGGTGTTATTAGGAAAAACAAAAACGTATAACATTTTGTAAGATTGAATGTTATTGATGAAAGCACTAATAACAGTAATGCTCGATAAAATCACTAATAAAGGGAATGCTCGATAAAATCACTACGAAGATAAAATATGAAAATATCAACCCATATGAATTCGATGTTTATTCTTTTATCAGACTAATCAAATTGTGTGACTTCTAATGTTTCATTCATCACCATTATAGATAAGCCAAATAAACAAATGTTAAAAAAACAGCAAAATCTCATACACAAAACTACATAAAACATCAACAACGTATCTAATCCCCGCACTTGTGCAGGGACTACGCATCTAGTACTATGAAACGGTTGGAGTATGTCATAATGGCCAACTACAAATTTTCTTCGGGGTTATGTACAGACGTATTACATGGGACCAGCAGACACTGTTTTTATTTTCAGAAATGAAAACTATAAGTCATAAATGTATTGAAGAAAATATAATTGACTGAAGTCGCCATAAATGATGCTACGGTATAGACATTCGTCGCATATACTAATGAAACTTATAGTTATAGTTGCATGTAAGTGCATGTATCTGTATGTACCATCATCCCAAACCTTCGAGCTGACGTATGCTTGTTTTGTAGTTTAATTTGATTATCTAACAAGGACTTTGAAACTTTGTAGTGCGATGAAGTAACACATTTATTAGTAACTACCAACTAACCAACAAAAAGTCAAGCCGTGTTCTTATTTTTAGTCAATCATTTGAGTTTGAATTTGCTTACCATTGTAATGTATCTATTGAGATTTCTTTTGTTTCTCTATTTTTGTAAGTTAATAACGAATTCCATTTGAAGAAATGGTGACATGACATGTAAAAAAGCCTTATATTAAGGATAAAAAATAACGTACAAGAAACTCTTAACTATATAAATAAACCAGCCATATGGTATTGTAAAGTTATAACCAGAATTAGATTTGTATATAAAATGCGTTTAGATTGTTTCGGAAACATACAAGTCAAAGAAAAATAGGTCAAGGGAATCTGTAATATATGTAGATATGAGTAAAAATAAGGTCAAGAGTTGTTATGAAATGTTTGTACGTACACAAGTGAATTCTTAAGTATTGCTTTAAGACAATGACAAGTTGAAATGGGCAACCATCAACATATATATTAATTAGAGTTCATCAAATACAGATAATAAATAAAAATAAAGAATGATCCAAAACAATGTAATATCTACTAAAATGGCGGAACAAAGAGAATACAAAGAATGAGAATGAAAAATAGTGTAAAGCCTATGTTGCATTGAAAATTGATGGATATTAGTTGATGTTTGACTTATATTTTAGTTAACCTATAGAACTTATATTAGTCGATGTCAAAAAGAGAAACTTATGCTAGATTTTGAGTAAATTTTTTTTAATTGAAATTTTATATAATTAAGTTTTGTCTTTATTTAAAGTATGTTTTGGTATAAAATCAGTAATCCAAAATTTGTGGTGATGATTGCTTTGCATTGGTTTTTAGTTTCATTTTTTTATTTTTATATTTGGTTTTAGATTTTGGTTTTTGGTTTTTAATTTTTCAGTTTCTAGTTTTGATTTTCAGCTTTTGGTTTGGGTTTTTAGCTTTTAGATCCGCTGAGTTAGTTTGAACTCATACCTACCAACAAACAAATCCCAAATAATCGAACATTTAATTTAAAACTGAAAATATGACAATTTTTATTTAAAAAAATTGCAATAGTTTATTTTGTAAATAAACAAAACAAAAGCAAAAAAATAACATGCATTTTCAGCTTTTGGTTTTGGATTTTAATTTTTAGATTTGGTTTTTAGTTTTGCTTTACCTTTATTTTTTTTAAAATCAGTAAATTATTTTAGAAAAATAAAAAAAATAAACTATTATAAAAGTTACCATTGAAATTTATCAAGACAGAGTGATTGTTATTTAAAAAAAAATATTAACATGGTTTAAATAAGTGATTAATAATATATAATTTTGTTTTCTTAAAATATTAAATACTTTTGGGACTTAAAATAGTAATTGATTTTTTGATCCATTAAGGTAGAACATTTATTCAATGTTTTTTTGGAGTTTTTCTTTAATACTAAGCCCAAAACTCAAAGTATATAATTTGTCATAAAAACAAAAGTAAGCTCAAAACTCTATTCCATAAATAACTGCCGGTTTAATTTAAGTAATGCGGTTTAATCAACTATATGACTTGTATCATTTGTAACACTATAGAAAAGATCCAAATTTAAATGACAACTTATATCAGTAGATAAAAAGAATGACTATATTTTACCAGAGTATATGTCACACATTTAGGTAATTACTACAAATGGTTGTCATTGACTCATTAGTCTGTTAATCACAAAAGTCAAGATTATCTAAACACCAAAAAGTCAAAAGCAAGAAGACCTCTATAAGACTTTAAATACTTACTTTATATGACTAAGCTTAATATTTCCTCCATTTTTTTTTAATAATTGACGTTTTAAGAGAATTTTTTTACCCAAAATAAATGATATTTTCAATTTTTATGTAAATTTATTAACAATTGATATTATATAACCAATGATATAATACATTATATTATATTATTGGTTAAATTATGGTTAGGTAAGATAATTAATGATATTTTTGTTTAGAAAATGTAAAATTTAAATGCATTCTTAATCTATATCCACAATCATAAAACGTCAACTATTTAAAACAGGAGTATAATTTTGATTTTGTTGCTAATGTGATCTGGGAACAGATGGTCTTTTTATATATACCACATACATTTAAGGACATGAAAAAAGGGAGAAAAAAAAGAGTTAAGTTGAACAATTGAAGAGTTTCCGGACAAAACTAAAGAAACTAAAACTTAAGGGGCAAAAACATACAAACATTTTAATGACTACTACTTAGTAACGTCCTCTTCTTCATCTCTGTCTCTATCAGTTTGAGAAGCTGTTGGTTTCTCCGACACTCTCACATTATATTTCTCATACACTTTTTCCCTATTCTCCGACCACCATGTCTCAGCTTGATGTTCTCCAAATCTTCTTCGGCTGCAAACAAAAACAAAACCTTTAGCATCATCACTCACATTTACTAGTAAAAACGTGTAACTCAAAGAGTATGAAACAAATGTTAACCTGAACCGGACTCTTCTTAGATCTCTAGTTCCATCATGGAGAGCAACAAGGGTTATATACACACCAGGCTCATACTGTTCTATCCACTCTGCTTCTACCTCATTAGTATTGTTGTCAGCTCCTGTTTGGCTAGAACCATTGTGGAACTGGAAAGGCTCGTGTCTCTCACTGATTACTGACCCGCTGCTACTAAGCCGTGGGTCTGAGGGATAAGCCGTGTTGTTGTTTCTTTCACCGGCTCTAGGAGTGTGCTTTGGTGACTGGAGATTGGCCCAGGATGCATTCGCAAAGGCGAAGTCAAAAGGAGCAATTGATGATATAGAAGAGGTCATTGACTCTGATCTTGATGGATGGAACCCGTTTTCTTCAGGGAAGTGGAAACCGTTCTGGTCTAATCCGAGTTTGATGCTCTCACCAGGAGGCAACTTCTCAGCAACATCCTTGAGCTGCCAAAGATTTAGCTTATTATAAGTCAAGCTTCAATGCAGTTCACAAGTATATTAATAGGCATTGGGTTTCGGATTATTCGGTTAATTCAGGTCGGGTATTTTTGGTTTATTCGGTTAATTCAGGTCGGGTATTTTCGGTTTTGGTTAGTTTAGTTCGGCCACAATCCCACCAAGTAAACCGAAAAATCTTCAATTTGGTTTTTGGTTAATTTTGGTTTTATATTTTCCCGAGAATAACCGATTTTTTGGATTTTAGTTAGATTTCGGAATAAATTCTTTAAAAATATTTCAGAAATTTTCGGTTAATTTCGGGTTTTTTAAAACCAAACTCACTAAAACCGAACTGAAAATCAAAATATTAGTGAACCAAAAACCGGAAATTTTGGTTTGATTCGGTTCAAATCCACAGGGCTACTGTATATATCAAAACAGATTGTACCTGAGCTATGAGCGACTTTATTGCTTCTTTTGCAGCTCTGGACTTGGCAGATTCCTCCTCTGCCAATGCTAAAGCTTCCTGAGTCTTCTTAACCGAGTTCTTGAGCTCTACTTCTTGGAGTTCACACTTTTGTGTCAGACTGTCCACCTAAATCCAAGGAAAAAAAAAACAAATATTGGAACCAATGCAGAAGAAGAACCAAGCATGAGCCATCCCTTCTTTCAGTGGTGAAGATGCATACCTGTGTTCTTAACTTAATGATCTCCTGATTCAAGATCTCATTAGTTTTTCTCATATTATCAGCCATACCCACAGGGAAATAGATTCCAGAAGTTGAAGGCATAGGAGTAGCAGAGCGAGGAGGACTAGACCTCCTAGAGAAAGGCGACACCGACCTGGAACTAATACCTGATGGGCCAGGAACTAGCTTTGGAGTAGACCTTCCTACATTAGACTGCACTGCATCTTTCAGCTGTAACAAAGAAGGCAGCTGAGAGTTGCGAAAATTATCAGTTTTCTTTCCTTGTTTAGCAGCTTTGCTATCTAGTTGCTTGATCAAATCCATATTAGATGTACCAAACTTGGCTAATCTTATCTCAGATTTATCCAACCTGTCTTTGTTCTCCCCTGAAAGACGAGGCACAACACTGTTCCTTCTGTTTGTCTCACTTATCTCAGACACTTTACTGAGCTTAACATAACAAGAGTCGCAGACACGGTACAGTCTTCCAGCACTTGGAGCCAATGCAGCTCTGAATGCTTTCTTGGAACTACATGAATGACAATGCACAAGTCCACAGTTATAGCAGTTATGCCGTTTCCGTGTAAAACCAAAAGCTAGTCTACAAGCTGAGCACTGAGATTGCTCAGCACCAGAGACCCATTTGTGTAGACATATAGCTGCAGTGTAGTTGGATCCACAAGCAACGTACTTAACGTGTCTGTCTCTCAAAGCTTCCACAAGAGTAGGTACTTTTCGATCCTCTAGATCACCGTGTCCTAATCTCCCATTAGCTCCTTTACCCCATGTGTAAACTTCGTTTCTAGATGTTAAGGCTGCAACATGATATGCTCCGCAAGAGATCTCCTCAACGAACTCACTTGCGAGCTTGTCCTCAACCAAACAAGGTAGCTTTCCGTCTGTCTGTACATTCCCGAGCTGACCGTAAACTGTACTCCCCATCGTGAACACTTGTCCAGACGTGGTCAAACCAACTGTTAAACTATGTCCACATGCTATTTTGTGAAAGTTGTAATCAATCAACGCAGGGACACATGTTGGTTTAAGCCGAGGGTCCTTGTCACCGTGTCCAAGACGGTTTTTGTCTCCATCACCCCATGTGAACAGCTTCCCAGATGACACAGAAGAACTTGAGTTTGATTGTGTGACGATGATCTCAACAACAGCAGCAGTGTGCCAAACCCCACATGAAACCGCAATGGTTCTCAGACCTGATAAAGATTCAACTTCTCTTGGATACTGAACTGTTTCCTTGTCACCGTGTCCCAACACACCAAACGTTCCATCTCCAAACGTAAAAAGCCTCCCATGTGATGTTATCAAAGCGGTATGCCAGGGTCCACAAGTTACAGAAGCTACATGGAGTCCCTCGAGAGGACCAGCGATTCTCTTTGGTATCCAATGACTTATATCAGAGCCATGCCCTAAAAGTCCGGCCTTATGTGTACCGTCACCCCATGTATAGAGCTCTCCGGATAGAGTAACAGCACAAGTGTGGAACTCTCCACAAGAAACGAAGTCAACAGATGAAGCAGAAGCTGTGAGAGATTCAACAAGACGAGGGTGAAACACATCTTTCCCAATACCATGACCAAGTCTTCCTCCAGATTCTTCACCCCAAGTGAAAACCTCACCTTGCCTTGTCACAAATGCAGCATGCCTCACACCACATGCAATTTGATGAACATCCAAGACAATGTTTGACTCTAATGGCTTCGGCACAAGGACATCCGTTCGAGTGGTTAGATAACTTGCGTTCTTATCAATCCCCACTTTGACGACATTGTCACATATAACCTCACCCCAAATGTATACGTCCCCTAACGCATCAGACTCATCTGCTCCAGAACCGTGACTAGAACTGCTCTGTGCACTAGAGACACTAACTCGGAAACCATCTGAACCAGATACCTTTGTTTGCATGTTTTTGGTGTCCAATGCAACATATGCTTTCTCTAAATCAGTTGAAGGTAGCTCAGTTTTAGGAGAAGCAATTGGGTCGAAGTTAAAGGGGGTCCCAGGAGAGCTGTGACCCTGTGAAGCGCTCGCAGAACTGCTGCTTTGACTGCTTGATGTCACGTCTCTACTGGCCTGTAACATAACATATCAACATGATCAACCAAAGAGTCCACAACACACACACACACACACAAAAAGTCTTTTGCCAGAATACTTACATCAACTGAAATGTTTCCGCCACTCCAGCCATCAATCTTTGAGCGACCGCCTTGTCCACCTGATATTAATGTTTTAAGACCTCCAATCCAAACTTCAGCTTCAACCTTGTCCTTACAAATCTGTTAAGAAGTAAACTGTTATGCATGGAGTTATTATCAAGCGTTGCTGAAATAAAGATTTTCAAAATATCAGTTTCAATGATGACTAACCAAGTCAAGAGACTTCTTTTTTCCGTTGTATAAGAGAGAGAAGGATAAGTAATCTTTCTCTGGGCGAAGATATCGCTGGAAAACAGCCTATTGCAACAGATATTATTAGCTATGCTTGAAAGCCAAGAGGAATCCATTTCATATAAAGAAATGAAGAATATCTTACAGTTCTTTGCCCAGGTACAATTTTAGATACTGAGGCTAACTTAAGTCGCTTTTCACCACTACTTGATATCCAGATCAAAGATTTTTCATCCTGCACAAACCAACAAAAGCGACCATAGTTTTCTCAGATGAAGTAATTGTCTGAAAAACGATACCACAAAGACGAGTAGTTGAGCAGAAAGCAACTCACACTAGAGAGTCTGAAAGGATAAAACTTGGGCTTTCCTTTGCGACCATATTTCAAAAGTTGAGTGCCCTTCTTCAAAGTATTCAATGCCTGCCAAATTGAAACAGCGTAAGGACACAAGAAACATAGTTTGCAACAGCATATCTCCCTTGCATCACTAAGTAATCAGACTCAATGGTGATTGATTATACAAGGAAGAACCAAAACAGAACAACAATGTGATGTATTCACCTATAGCTTAAATTGTCAAGGTCCTGCTTGTTTTCCATAAGCCTAAATGTTCACTAGAAAACCAGATTCAATACACAAATAAACAACCAAACTAAACTGAGAAATCTGAATCTAAAGAACCCAAGTAAGAGAGAGACATGAACTATAACAATTTGAACAAACAAAACTCCAGAGTTTTCAATTTGAGCTTCATACTAGTACTACTCACTAACAAAGGTCTTAAACCCCAAACCAAGCAAAATCGAAATCACAGTGAAGACAAGAGAGAGAGAGAAAGAGAGACAAACTTGTTCAAGGTTGTGGTCAGAAGCATTACTATAGGACACAAGATCTGCCATTCAATGTGAAACAATCACCAGACCTCCACCACCCTCTTCGATCCTCAACGCTCATCTTCTACAAACAAAATCCTTAGCCGCCGTGGAAACCATCAATTTAAAACCCACCCTAACCAGCCGGTTAAACCACTTGCAAAACTTAAACGTAAAGGTTGAAACTTTCGAGATGGGCACTTCCCTTTTCAGCTTAATTCACTTCCCCAGATCTAACGAGGTTAATTCACTTCTCCTATATGGTTAAAGACTGAAACTTTAACCTACACGATCTTCACAATTTGGCAAGTGCTGCTTTTTAGCAACCTTGTGAGAAGAAGTGAAACAGAGTAGGGCTTAACCGGAGATGATAGTGGCGGTGAGAGAGAGAAACCCGGCGGAGAAAAACGACGGAAAAGCAAAAAGGAAGGAGGAGAAGAGGAAGACAGGGAAGTCAGAGACAGCGATGTCAAAGGAAGAGAGAGAAGTAAAATACGAAAATTAAAATTGTTTTTTAATATACTCCATATAAAGGAAACTGTTTCTTTCTTGGAATATTAAATACTTTTATTCTGTTTTTCTTTTGTTTTTGTTTAAAAACTTCTTTAAATTATTCATATTATTATATTACTAGAGGAGGAATCCCTATGAGATTTATTTTGAGGCTAATGAAAAACAAAAAGAGGGGTTCCCCATGCATTAGTATATTATTACATTCGAGTAAATCAAATTATAATCTTATCTTATAAACCATGTTTGATTACTACGTTTATCAACAAGTTTTTTTCTTTTTGGCGGTATTGGGTATGTGGTACATTGTATTGGTATCAATTTTGAGCTAACTAGACAAATCCACAAGGTCAACTAAACCGATTCTCTACTCTAATCCGTGTTGAATATTGTACATTTCTGATTATCTATCTGCAGCATTTGTGTATGAGAATCTGTATTTGTTTAAAATGTGAATCATATATACAATAATACAAAATTTTCTTGGTTTTATCCTTTTAGTAATATCTATCTCCATTTTTTCTACTTTTTTTTTCTTCTTTAATCAATTTAATAAGTGTTTATACCATTTCTTTAACTTGTGTAATCATGTAGAATTCACCGACAAAGTAAATAGTTTAGTGGTTATGAACGAATGCGAATGTGATTTGTTTGATAGCAATGCATAATTACATAGGATCTAGCTCGTCTCGGCATTGTAAATGCAAATCGAAACCTTGGATTGTATGATTCATATGCCCAAGGATCAAGACGCAAAGTTGTATTTCAATTTTCCATACAGAATGTAGACTATATTACGCATAAAATATTTATAAATATCTTCTTTGTGTTGAAATGTAAATGCATGCCATTGCCATTTAGACTAATAAACAGCATTTGAATATTATATTGTGTAGACTAAAAAATTAACATCCGAATATTTTTCTCTGGTTGGGAAAATTGAGTACCTTGAACGGGACAATATATACGTACATAAACTGTCTTCTACAATCTTTGGGACTAGACCAATAACATGCATTATATATAAGACGACTAATATTTTGGTTCATATAAAAATGTGCAGATGTTGAAGTTAACTGAAACATAAAAATTCCGTTAAGTAAACTATATAGTATATTCTACATCACAAAAGAGGGGTAAGAGCATCTCCAATGGCTCCTTTTTTTTTTTGTTTTTTTTTTTAACACAATCTCCAATGGCTCCTTATCCCCTCATTTTTAAGGGTTTGGCACTCCAATAGCTCCTTATCCCCTCAAATTTTAAAATACCTTAAAACACTATTCATTTTTCATTTTAATCATTCTATTTATGTATGTTTATTTATTGTATACTTATTGTTTGTCATACTACATTTTAGTATCATAAATATATTAACACTTAAATATTATAATTTTAATCTTATAAAGTCAACTTTAAAAATAATAGTAAGTTAAAATATTACACATTAAAATAAACAGAAATATTACACATTAAAATAAGATAAAATATTACACATTAAAAATAATAGTAAGTTAAAATATTACACATTAAAATAAACGGAAATATTACACATTAAAATAAGATAAAATATTACACATTAAAAATAAACATGAAATATTACACATTAAATAATAAACTGAAATATTACACATTAAAATAAGCTGAAATATTACACATAAACTGAATATTACACATTTAAATATATATAAAATTTAGGTACATTTGGTCTCGAACCTTAAAAATCACCAAAATATGGTCGATATAAATAATTGGGTCTTATTACTTATTTATTAAAGTTTAATGATTAGAATTGATTATTAATAAAATTAAGGACTAAACTATAAAATAAGTGAAAATATTTGAAGGAACACTATTGGAGAACTACCTCTTATCCTTTTATTTTAAGGATGGACCCACTAAAAATGAGAGGACTGGTTGGAGACGCCCTAACGATATAATAGTTAAGATCTAGAGCTATAATATAATTTGCATTGTAAGAGAAGTATATATTAAGAATCTATAGTATAAGGATTTTAGTGGGAAATCATGGAAACTATAATGTAAGAGGGAATGCGATGCTACATAAGTAGATTGTATGATTGGACTTTAGAGAGATAAAAAACTAAAATGATGATATAAGGCAAAAGCTTGAGAACAAAATTAAAGTTTTGGTGAACAAAAGAGAAAAAGCTCCAAGGAAACATGGATAGCTCTACTTACTTTGTTGGTTGTTGTCGTGCATGGGCCCTCCTCTCTTCGCCTATGATATCTCCACATTTCCTACTTTATAGTCATACACTTGTAATATGACACCTTTAATTTTTATACTCTTGTAATATTTATATTAATAATATGTTTTCTTCATTTTGTCGTTTATAAATAACTATTTATTTTGTTGTTCACAGTATATGACAAGAGGAGGAAATAAAAATTGCATGTTTTCAGCATGCCGGGTTCGGGGATGAGTTTGGTTTAATTAGGATATCAGTAAGCTTGGTTGGTTAGTGTTGTCCAGTATTCGACCAGATCTTGCTTTTAGGTGAGCGTCCTTGTTTGGATTTCGAGGGCCGTCTTTGAGCAGGGCATGTCTTATTTTTTTTTTAAGAGAAAAACAGAATTCAAACTCGAACCCGATAAAAAACCCTGAACTGAAACCAAATCAAAATAGTAAAATATTCGAACGGATATTGAATTAAGAGAAATTGGATATCTGAAGATAACCGAAGATATGTATATTTAGCCTTATATATATATTGATGTTGTATATGGTTCAAAATAATATGATATACATATTATTGTGGACAAAATAATTTTCTATTCGGTTAAAATGCATATCAAACTTTTTTATTTCATACATTAATAAAAGTTGCATTCAAATTCTCAAACCATTAATTAAATTGAATTGTATTTTTCAATTTTCAGAATTTTGTTTCCAAACTTATTAATCATCTAACCTATTAAAAATTCAAAAACTTAGTTTTGTGAAAAAAAAAATTGAGTAATGAAGACTTTGATTTTTTTTTTAAATCTAAAATATCTGAACCCGATCCGAAATAACCGAACTCGAACCAAAAATACCCGAATCCGACCCTATATATAAAAATAGCCGAACGGGTTCTAGACCTCTTTATCGAAATAGCTAAAAATTCGAAATAATCGATCCGAACCCGAATGGGTACCCGAACGCTCACCCCTAAAAAGAATGGTTATATTTTAGGATAGCCAAATAAGACTTCCTTTATGCTTTGCTTTTGTATTGTCTTTTGTTTCGGGTCTCTCTTTTGTATTTTTTTTTTTAATTTCAGGACTTTATCACTATTTTAAACTTATTCGGTATATTACTGAACGGCCTGATTTATTTTTAAAAAGCTGGACCAATTTGGTGATTTTTTAAATTTTTAATCCATGCATGTTGTAATACCTCAATTTTTATTTCATAAAAATGATAATGACATATTAAGAAGGAAAAAACTGTAATTAGCTTATTCACACAGTTTCTTCATTGTGTGATAGTGCATGACAGAATCAACATCAAAGTATCTTCTCGTTTTACGCCTTGAACAAACCACTTACCCGTGATCAACTTCAAATTTCACGCATTCACTAATCATATCAATACTATTATTTGTGAAGTGATTTTTCGCAACGGAACTCTCACGTTAAAAGTTAGAGTGGTTAATATCATTTATACCCTTAATGAATAAAATATATAAATTAGACATAAAATAAAAACGAAATTGATATTTATTTGATTAGATAAATGATTTAAAATAATAATAATGATAAGAATTATCCATAATATAAATATATATATGTATAAAAAAAAGAAAAAAGATAATTCCTATATATATTGTGTTGTTATCCAAAAAATATATTTTGATAAAAAATAAAAAATCAAAAATCAAAAACAGAAAACACATAAATAAATACTCATAAAGAAACTTTTTAAATGTACATAATTAAAAAATTTATAATACGTAATTATTTTCTAATTAAAAGAATATAAGAATATAACATAATGATACATATATTTTTGAAGTTATTTTTCGCCTCTAAACTCACACGTTAAATTAAATTTATTTTATATTTTATATAGTATAACATTAAACATGAACTAATCATAATAAAAGATCATTCAAAAAGAAAAAAAAATACGTTGTTGAAAAAATAAATTCAAATATATTGTATTATTATCCAAACTAATATTATTCTTTCTGTAAGATCAATTTTTGAATGTATATTTATTGATTCAATTTATCAAATTGAAAGATAAGTTTGAATGTATATTTATTGATTCAATTTATCAAATTGAAAGATAAGTTTGAATGTATATTTATTGATTCAATTTATCAAATTGAAAGATAAGTTTCTATATTTTTTTATCAATTGAGAAGAAATGAAACAAATTTTAGATTTTGTTTTCAAAGTTTTAAAGGGAAAAATAGATTTTTTTTAATTTATGAATAATTTTATCATGTAAAAACGTTTAATGTTTTAGGTCTAATATTTTGGATGAAAATAATCATTTATTTTGATGATTTTAAATTTTTTTAAAAATAATTAAGCCCGCATATGCGGGCAAAACACCTAGTAATACTTTTAAATCAAACCTTACTGAAATCGAACCGTATGGGCCCACGAAAATAAAAGTTTAGTAATGGGCCGAGTAATTAATAATTTTATCGGCCCAACAAGCCGAGGCGGAAAGAGAGATCATATGTCGTTGGTAGAACGGGTCCAGAAAACCGGACCGGGTCGTCGAGATTCGGATCTTAAAACTCCGGTTAAACCAGACCGATCGACCTAAGGTTCTGTTGTGTGTCCAAACCAGACAGAACCGAAGCTGTGCACTGAAAATAGTGTTTTGTTTCTTATTAATCTCCTTAGTGTATCTTCGTGACTTCTTGCTCCATGGGGGAAGGGTACTGGAAGTGGAACCAGCATCAACATCCTCCAAGTGGTCCACCAACACGTTGCCGTTCCAGTTATGTTAAGCTACTTTTTCTTACACTCGCTCTCTCTTGATACGTAAGAGACAAGAGACACATGTGAATAGTTATCCTTTTAGGACATGATTAACCTCGATCAATTAACCGATTCTTAACTCTCATAATTTGATATTTTTTTATTATTATTTTTTACATTTTTTGGTTAAAAAGACTGTTATTATATCTTTTATTTGAGAGACTGTTTTAATTTTTCTTAATTATCTAAAAAAACTAAAAATCGTTTCTTAGCCAAAACTAAAAACTTTAGTTAAAAAACTAAGATTAATTATGGTCTTAATAGTTTACTTGAAGTCAGAGGCACTCACACTTGTTAGAAAAAGGCGGACCACCTTAGGCCTCCATTTTTCAATTACAATTTAGGGCACCATTTTTCCTAAATATGCATTCACTTATGTCTTGTTATGGAATGCACAATTAACAAGTTTTATGAAATTTTGTTAGAAATAACTATGTTTATATATATATTCCATATAAATATATGTTTCTTTTAATTTTACGAAAAGACTTCGATTTCATTTATCGGTTTTGTTGAATGCATTTTCATGATTTACATTTTGTTTTTAACTCATTAATTTAAGATTAACTTTTAGTTTCATAAAAATGATTATATGATCTATACGAGCTAGTTGCAGAAGGATTAATAAAATTTTGTATGTTGTTTTTGCCTTAGGCCCCTCAAATAGTAGGCATGGCACTGCTTGAAGTAGATTATGCTTGTCCATAATCGTTATCTTATAGTTGCAGATTCTGCATCCTTTTCTGTCTACTTCCTCTGTTTCAATTTCATAAACATGTGAAAAGAGTGAACTCACTATGTATTATAACGGATGCGAGAAGATAATGCGGCGAAAAATAGATGAATAAAATCATGCTTACGTTTCTAGCTAATGTAATACGTGAAGCCATAACAATTGATTTCTTTGATTATTAATAAAATCAAAGTTTCGTGAAAAAAAAAACACGAGGGTAAGTAAATAACACAAATATTTAATGTGTTCCACCAAATTGGTTACGTCCAGGGCAAGAGATCTTATTGGATGCGATTCGAGAGCCCAATTATTCTGTTTTGATAGGGAAACCGTGAACCAATTCTTCTATCTCCAGGTGCATCCAAAAGTACTCTGTACGTTGAAGGTCTTCCTTGTAATTGCTCAAGGAGGGAAGTAGCTCGTATCGTATCCTATTTCACATGACACATGAGACAACTTTGTCTTTTCTTAACTTTTAGTGGAAACTATCTTCTGATCTCCACTTGCGCCTAGATATATTTCGACCTTTTGTAGGGTATATAAAAGTGATACTTGTGACCAAAGACTCCAAACACGTAAGATTTATATGCTTCAAGTTTGCATGTGTTCAAGACTCCACTTTACTAAGGATTCATGTTTTATGGTTAATGTAGCGGAATGGAGATCCTATAATTGTTCTTTGCTTTGGTGATTTTACAAACCCTGCCTGCGCAGCCAACTGGTTTGAGCACCTTACATGTAAATAATAAGCTTACAAAGTCTCTTACATGTCGTTACCCTGGCTTGTTATGTTATTAACAATGTATTTTGATTAATATATGTTGTGATGGATTAAGTTTCCAAAAGCGCAAACCTACACCATAGCATGTACCAAACTAATGCCATAAACGGATAAACCATAAAACCTATATATCTCATATGCTTCTAAATCTAAAGGCTATCGAATGGATGAAAGTGAGCCTAATTTAAGTTCTTACGGCTCCAGTTTTCAAGAAAACTAAGTTCAAGGCCGGGACAACGAGGAAGGACGTGAGTACCTGTGGACATTGCATTACATCAACCAAATGGTAATTTATTGTCTCTGCGTCTGCTAGTTTAGCGAGAAGAGACATTCTCGTTCAAGTAAACCGAACATTACATCACTTGTTTGTATGATTGTACCGTAGAAGCAACATAGGACAAGAGGAACAAACATGGTGGGGAGTGTAGAATCTGAGGTGATATAAACTTAAAAGACTATATTAACATATATACAAAGTTTAATTTTATGATATTTTTATGTGAAGAAGATTTTCTATGGCTAATAATTTCAATAAAACAATATTAGCTATGCTTTCTCCCTAAGTTTTTAATTGTTTTACTTTTTTTTCTCAATTCAGATGTTTGACTTGTATTCCTCATAATTATATGAAGACGTGTTTGGGAGGTGCTGTAGTCGGTGACTACTTGTGATACTCGAGATAAGTTTTAGTGGATTATTTATTTCAATCAGTTTGTGGTTCGATTTATGTAATGTTATCTTGTTACATTCCTTGTCTGAAATGTGTAATCTTTCCGTATCAAACAAAGAGACGTGATTGCTTTCGGAGTCATGTTTTCATCATAACTGTATGTATTATGATTCAGTGTATTCAGAATCATTCGCCTTTCTGTTAGTAAATCATTTTAAGCCAAAATAAATAAAGTTTTCATATCTAATTTATATGTATATGAGCAAAATTAACAGAAAGATTACACATCTCAGCAACGAGGGGAGACTATCCGAAACGTGATATGGTTGAGAAATGAGAGCGCTTGATCTGCGCTTGAAAAAACAAAAAAGAACCCGAATCAGACTGGCAAAATCTTTTGCAGCTATGCTTTTCAAACAAACCAAGTAGTTTTTACTTTTAAATATACATTAGCTAGTACCACGTAAACAAAGGATAACTAAGTTAGATTAAACCTTGTGCAAAAGAAATTAGCTTAAACCTATTTGCTAATGACGGTGATTATATTAAAGCTTGATTAACGTCAATTTCTTTCATCATACAAAATGTCAAGATTAGTTAAATAGCTTTTGACGCCTAACCAAAATAGTCGTCAACTTTTGCGAAAAAAAACTATATAGAATGTTAAGTTGTTGATTTGTCTGAATCCTAATCCAGCTGGTTACTTACCCATTTGATAAAAAAAACTCATTATAGTTTATTAACTAGTTTTCAAGAAGAAATTTGGCCTTGAGTAGAATTATATATCTTCCACCTTCTATATAAGTTATAAGTTAAGATACAATGTATATGCGTTATATCTTTCTCATTGAGTTGTTTATATCATTAAGCATATCGATCTTCTTCAAATGCTATTAAAATTTGATTTCCAAAAATGAATTGTATATATCTTGTCTTAATTTTAAATATAACTTAGATTTCCATTAATGTTGACTCAGTACGTAATAGTTGGAATAAGAGCCTAAGAGGTAAATTAATTGGAGTAATGACAAGAAACGTGTTGTAATAAAACGAAGAACGTGTGAAGCATAAACCTAACCCTAAAAATAAAACAGATAGATAATCACCGGCACGACATGGAATCTAGTACATGACGTACCACCTTCTCCATCAATGTTCTTTAACGCGTTTCTTCTGTTCTGCTTCACCCTTTTTTTTGCCTAATTGGAAATCAATGACAACCAAAACAAGAAAAAATATTAACATATTGGAACAATCTAATTATTAGTTACAGAAAAACAACATGATTACCACAAAAAAAACATTTAACTGACGAAATAATTGCTTTACACACACTCAAAATGCGTTAGTTTCTAGCTCATATTTTGATATTCCTTTTATCATTTTTAGAATAATGTTCGGTCATTTTTTTTGTGGTTCCTCTTATTATATCTCACGGAAATCTTTAGATTGGTCGATATATTAATTATAATTTGATAAGTTCGGAACATGTAGAACATATCGATCAATAACTACCAAAATAATTGAAGGGGAAAGAAAATAAATAACGAAAGCCCGACTGAGTCGTGAGACCCAACGTCATCTTTCCTTGTATTGCTTCGTCAACTATTATTGTTTTATAACATTGACAAAATGTCATTTACCAGAGATATAAGTTTTTACAAACGAGTAACTGGAAAGCTATATAAAGGGTGATTAGGGGGGAGAGATAAGAACATCAAACAGAAAGAGAAACACAGCAAAATGGGATCACCAATGGCCTCTCTGGCAGCAACTTTGCTTGTCTTAGCATTCTCTCTTGGTTTTGTATCTGAAACCACCGCAAATTACTATTACTCTTCTCCTCCTCCGCCTGTCAAGCACTACACTCCTCCGGTTTACAAATCACCACCACCACCGATTTACCAGTCTCCCCCTACTCCGGTTTACCAGTCTCCTCCACCACCAAAGAAACACTACGAGTACAAATCACCACCACCACCAATTTACCAGTCTCCCCCTCCTCCCGTGTACCACTCTCCTCCACCACCTAAAAAGCACTACGAGTACAAATCACCACCACCACCAGTTTACCAGTCTCCCCCTCCTCCCGTGTACAACTCTCCTCCACCACCTAAGAAGCACTACGAGTACAAATCACCACCACCACCAGTTTACCAGTCTCCCCCTCCTCCGGTGTACCACTCTCCTCCACCACCTAAGAAGCACTACGAGTACAAATCACCACCACCACCAGTTTACCAGTCTCCCCCTCCTCCCGTGTACCACTCTCCTCCACCACCTAAGAAGCACTACGAGTACAAATCACCACCACCGGTTTACCACTCTCCTCCAGTGTACCACTCTCCTCCACCACCTAAGAAACACTACGAGTACAAATCGCCACCACCACCAGTTTACCAGTCTCCCCCTCCTCCAGTTTACCACTCTCCACCACCACCGGTATATCAGTCTCCCCCTCCTCCGATTTACCAATCTCCTCCTCCTCCAGTTTACCACTCTCCACCACCACCAATTTACCAGTCTCCCCCTCCTCCGGTTTACCACTCTCCACCACTACTACCGGTTTACCAATCTCCCCCTCCTCCGGTCTACCACTCTCCTCCACCACCTAAAAATTACGAGTACAAATCTCCTCCTCCTCCAGTTTACCAGTCTCCTCCTTCTCCGATTTACCAATCTCCTCCACCTCCGGTTTACCATTCTCCTCCACCACCAAAACACCATGAATACAATTCTCCACCTCCTCCACCGGTTCACTACTCACCACCACACCAACCCTACCTCTACAAATCTCCACCTCCTCCATACCACTACTAACTAATCGTCACCATGGTAATTACATTTCTTAACTTACAACATGAAAGACCTCAATCAAACTACAGTTGCTTATTTCATACCCTTACATGTATTCATGCAGGAGTTGACGGCAGTACACAAGAAAGCAAATAATCTTTTGGTGATAAATTAAAAGACACAATATCATTAAGAGATTATCAATACATATATACTAAAGAGAAAGTTTTTCATTCAATGTGTGTGTGTGTGTGTGTTGTAATAAACTGCAAACATATTGATGAGTGGTGCCATTCATGCATTGCAAATTAGTCATATGTTTGTAAGTTCAAGTCCTGTTTTCCAAATTCTTCAATTTTAAAGTTTGATTGTTTACTTTAAATAAAAATGTTTTTTCTCAGTTTGCCCTGCTCTACTATCACTTATAGTTTGAATTGGCTGCTATACAAAATCACCTTATTATAAATTTACCGTCAAAACATCATTATATTAATTTGCTTATTATAACTTATACATGAAATTTTACATATATATATAGTCAGACGATCTAATGGAACTGGTCGATTTCTGAGCAATAAGTGTTGTATAAGAAAGTCATTTAAAAAAAAAAAAAACTTCTTGGGGTCTTTATGGTACCATTTTGCCTTTAAGCAGAATGAAATTCAAGTTTCGTGTATGTCTCCCATTTACATTACTAAGTAATGCGATTCACATTTATTCTTATTAAAAAAAAAAATAACTTGACTCGAAATTTGAATCAGAATATACAAAAGCAACAGTTTGTTGGGGGTAAAAGACTGATGCCCTGAGGTCAACAGCAACATTAACCATCTGTAGATCAATATTACAGGATTGCATTTACTCACCACGTACAGGAAAGATCTTCAACCGTCGCTTATAGTGAAAACAAATTAGAAAAGTTCAATTGAAGAGTTATGTTATATTGGTATTCTTGATATGTTACTATTATTATTTTACAATTGGTCGTATTTGCTAACTCTGGATCTAAGAAATAGTGGTTCTAAAGAATCTTAAACTTAAACCTGAACTAAGACAAACCTAAACTTTCTCAATATGATTGACGCATCGGTGATGATTTTGTTCGATCATCTATAGACCGAATATAATGGTTCATGACATATGCATAGGATAAGGCCCCATATTAAACTTTGCGTGTGCCAATATGGCATAAAATATTATTAGTTAATAGCAAATCTGCATCATCAACCACGTTCCTTCCATTTCAAGCTAATGATATCATCATCAGATGCATATGTATAATGGACGAAGTATACTTTGAAATCAAGCATACGTATGATTGATGTTAGAGTTGACTAACAAGGAAAATCAAAGAACATTTGAAAGAGAGATGTAACTCTTATAACCACAGTCTTTAAATTCAAGAACAACATAAAGCACCATGACAAAGAGATAAAAACACATCAATAAACACCAACAATAACAACAAAAGCACAAACAACCATTCATTGCATCAATGTAAGCTTAGCTTCAAACACAAACCCACGACACAACCCATCACCATAACCCGAAACACCATCAACCCATCTCCACCCTTCCCAACAATCCCACATTGCAAGCTTCCCCATCCTCTTAGCAGAGAAGTAAACCCTATCACCACCTCCAAAAACCTTAAACTTACTTGACTCTTGAAACCCTCTATACATCTCAAGCGGCATCCTCCCCGCTTCCTCCCACTCCAAGCTCTCTAAACAAAGCCTAAGTATCAGAATCGTCGAACACGCCGGGTTCAAGGAGAACGTCGACTTCAACCCACCAATCATCAGCAACTTCGACTCGCCTTCCCCTCTCAGCAAACGCGGTCGTTTTATAATATCAAAGATATCTCCCCACTCGTGCTTCTCCAAACAAGTCCAGTTCGTGTGAGTGACTGTGAGACTTGTAAGCCTACAAGAAAAGAGCTTCCACTGGCTTCTCCACGGTGATCCCACGTCGCATAATGCGAACACAGAGGTCGACGTTAACACAGGGCTTCTTGGCTTCGACGGTAAGTTCGATGAGAATTTTAGCCACTGGTTAGCCACCACCGATCCTGAACATATCAAGTGAAACATTTAGTCTATCTCTCAAATCAAAAATTTCAAGAATTAATATAAATACAAAAAATTATTACTCCCTCATTTTCATTTTAGTTTTAGGTTTGTGCACAAAAAAATATGAAAATATTTAATTTTGCGTATTTTCAAAATAAAAATACAATTAGTTATACACATAAACACATTTCCACATATTAAAAAAAAATTGAGTGACCTATAAAATCAATAAGTTTTGAATCAAAATTGTAAAATGACACTTATTATGAACCGAAAATTTTAATTTACAACTAAATTTTAATCTAACAATGTTAGGCAAACATCAGCCTTAACCACAACAAAACCCAACTCTAAACCCAAACAAAAAAATTAAAAATATTTTTTTCTAAATATCCTTCTTAATTACAGCCTAACTATAAACAGAATCTAAACAGGCCACTAATCCTTCTTAATTACGGCCTAACTATTTCTTGAAACAATGAACCCTAACCACGTTACCTGAGTAATACAGAGCAGCAAGCTCGGTAAGGACCATGACTCTATTAACCGAATCCACAAGAACTGTACCATGCCTCGACCAAGCCGAGCCAAGCTGAGGCAACACCTTAAACTGCCGAGTCAGCGGATTACACGCCACGAGCGACTTACTCGAGTCAACCGAGTTAACCGAGTCACCCCAAAGATAGATCAACCCGTTGGAGGAAGCCACAGGCTGCGGAGACCTGAAAGGGAGGAAATCGAGGCTGAATCTGAGCCACTGATCCTCGTCCGGATCGTACACGTTGATGTAGGGATGAGAATTCGCCGCGTGGCGGTGTCTGTGGTGGTGCGGAGGACGGAGAGCGAGGAGGTTGAGAGGAGGACGCGTGGAGATGATCTCTGTGAAGGATTGTGAGGTCAAGAGGTGGTTGAAGAATTTGCAGACGGATCTGCAGATGATGATTTGGCGGAGAGGGAGGGAGGAGAAGATCTGGTGGAGTGAGTCCGGTGGGAGACGGTTGATTGGTGACGACTCCATGGTGGCTACTCCGGCGGCCTGTGGAGACGTGAGAGGATTTAAAAGGGTAGGATGGTAATTGTGTTGGGGAGGTTTGTGTTTTGGGAGTTGTTATTGGTTGTGATGTTCGGTATCGCGGAGTGGGAGAGAGGTGAAAGCAAAGAGAATGGTTTTTTTTTTATAGTTCCGGTTTTGTCCTTGTGTTAATGGGCTGACTCAGCTACTTGTCTTGATATCATTGAATAATTTTCTTAGACTATGTAGAGAAAGAATAATTAGTAGGAAGACTCTTTCGGTGTATGATTTTTTTGAAAATATTGTTGGGATATTGTGATAGTTTATACGTTCTCACAATTATTATTTTATCATCAATAATTTCAGAATGACATTATTGAAATTCTGGTGTCAAGATTACTTTATGTTAATGTAGGAATTAAATCGCCAGAAAAAATCAAGTTGCTATTGCCGGCCTTGTTGGAATCAAGTTGCTATTGTCGGCCTTGTTGGTTAATTGGGTCCAAAACAAAATGCCGGCTTAATTATCATATAGATATGTTATAAGTCGGCCCGCCGGTCATTGGTAAGTGGAGTTTGGTTCAACCAAAAGCTCAAATTTATAATTTTCTAAAAATTCAACCATTAAAATTTCCTCAAAATTTAGTTAAACAAAATTCCACAGCATTAATATTTATTAAGTAAAATACAAAAATAATTAGATAAAAAAACTCTTATCTATGCCTTGTTATTTAAGTCACACTAGGTGATTTTCTCGTGCTCATGCACGGGTATAAATATTTATTAAGTAAATATACTATAATAAATGATTACTATTTACTTTTACTTTTCAATTAATTTATAATTTGCATACATGATTTATATTAATAATATTATTTTACTTTAATTAGACATAAATATTATATCTAGTCAATTTTATTATTTTATAGTCGATTTTACTGTTATTATTTGGGTATATTAGATTACATTCTTTTATCTGAATTCAACTATAATATTGTTTATTCTAAATATATTAAATTTTGATTAATTCTATTATTTACTTTTACGTTGTTTGCTGTCTCAGATGTCAATATATTTTAGAAAAGTTATTTATAACTTAAGATATATTATGTCTATAATGAAATATAAAATAATTTTGATTTCAAATTACATCAATCGATATAAAGATAATCTTTGAAGTCTCATGCATATATATAAATTTCACAAAATAAATCAAATTAAAGTAATATTATTTATCATTTAAATGTGCACGTATTTTCATAATATTTATCAAGTTATATGTTTCTTTAAAATATAGTAGAAAATAAAGCANATATATATAAATTTCACAAAATAAATCAAATTAAAGTAATATTATTTATCATTTAAATGTGCACGTATTTTCATAATATTTATCAAGTTATATGTTTCTTTAAAATATAGTAGAAAATAAAGCAATAATCAGTAGGAAGTTACATACTTAAGTAACTCATATATTTTTGGAGATTCATGAACACATATCAATATTTACATTAACTAAAATATTTTATAAATTCTAAATAATTTTATATCTTAGATTTATTGAACGATAAACTGAAATTATTTTAAATAATCATAAAAATGAGAATTCGGATTTGCTTTGGTATTTTTATTATGGTTATAATAAGTTACACAAACATAAAATTTTTAAAAAAATTATAATTAAGAAACATATAATTTAAATAATGATAGAATATAGCATATCTATGTCATTAAAGTATATAGTGGTATGATATTTTAAAATATTTTGTAATTATTTGATTAAAAGATGTTTATTGTTAAAAATATTTTAATTTCTCTTAAAAATAAGCAGTAAAAATTGTGGTTGTATTTCATTATATGATTTAATTAAAAGGGGAAATTAACAAAATAAATAAAATATTCAATAATTTTAATTAAAAACTATTTTAGTTAATTAAACATATACTTGTTTATGTTACTTAAAATTATGTTTAAAAGTAATTTTTTTTTTCAAATATCAAAATTATATGTGTGAATTTTTTGTTATGAAATCACATTATATAAAAATATATATTTTCATATAAGAAAATACAGATATAAAGAAAGTATTTTATTAATTAAAAAGTACATCTTATGTTATTTAAAATATTTTTAATGGATGTTACTTTTTTTTTTTTTTGAACAACTGATTATATTAAAAAACTACATACCCAATGGGCTAAGACGGTTACAACCGGAGGAAAATTCGACGGTAAACTGAAAAGCGAAACTAAGCAGAACATGATAAATGATAGAAGTGGCTAAGGAGAGAAGAGACTCGTAGAGAAGCTTCACTTGTGATCCTTGAGCCTGCATTCGAAGGAACGCGCAGAAGTCGATATCGACGTTGAAGAACCCAATTAATGGGTTTTGAGAACAGCAAAAAACTGTCTCTGGAGATGCTTGAAACTCTCGACGTTGCAGTGAGGTGCAGGGAGGTTGTCGGAATAGGACTACACACAGAGTCGTCGACGATACAACCTCTGAAAAATAGCTGTTAACAGAGTCGGGAAAAGCTGAGTTTTGATTACATTGTAGGGGCTGCCGGAATAGGACTACACACAGAGTCGTCGACGGTACAGCCTTAGAGATTGGGAGGATGAGGGTTTTATCAATGTAATCTTCAAACCTAATTACATGCTGAAGCACGTAGGATTGTAATGACGAAGAACATGGGAGATGGGCCTTGTGCACGAAAGGAGAGAGTGGGCTGAGAGGTAGGAGACCCCAATACCAAAAGTCCCATTTGTCTCTTAAATCTGGACTAAAGCCCATTCCAACTAGCAAAGCCCATAGCCAATTAGGGGTTAGGGTTTGGTTGGAGACAGAGATGCAAGGGACGCCGTTAGTGAACATCTCATCGGAGAGAGCTTTGTACGTTGGAGCTCCGTAGACAGCGTGGCTCGTTGTGACGTGTGAAGACCAGCGGTGAGCGTGCAGGCCGGAAAGAGTCGGTGTGAGGAGAGTCGTCGGTTTGGACCTCCGATCTACTAAATGCGAGTTGAGACGCGGCGGAGGGGCTTGTCTGCAGAACTGACTTCCACAGAGTGGAGAGTAACGTGACAGCGCGAGACCAAATGGTGTGGACGGCGGAGACAGTGATGAATCTGACTGAAGAGACTTAGATAAAGTCACCAAGGCGTCCGAGAAGCGGTAATGGCGAGAGGAGATGAAGCTTGAGCATGTTGTTCCGAAATTCTCAAAGAAAAGCCACATTCCAGTGAGATTCGAAAAGGAAGACATAAAATAAACAGAGAGAGAAGCAGAGACCGAGCAGAGAATGAAGAGAAGGGAAAGAGAAGATGAACAGTAGCGACGCCAGCGAGCAGGGGCTCCACCGGCGTCGGAGAGAGATCTCAGATTCGGCGCCTCGATATTCACGTCTGGGAGAAAATCTAATTATTTTTGTTAATTTCCCCTTTTAATGAAATCATATAATGAAATCATATTATATAAAGTATAAACATATATTTTCGTTTTTAATTTTTCCTTTTAAATTTTATAGATGTTTTTTGGGAGAATTTCAGTTTTACCACAAGTGTGCTACCATTATTCATATATACACTTAGAAGGAAGACATTTTCAGAAATACCTAAATCATTAATAGGTAAAAGACAAAATAACCCTCTCATAAATTGATTATAATTTTCTATCTCTTTATCGAGAGAGTTTGACGGATTACGGCAACACGATGACGGCAACGGCAACGTGACGACGAGATCGAGCGTTGAGATAATCCAGAGTTCCACTTGGATGCGAGCAAGAACAACGCGAGAGAGAAGGAGTGGGGTGATGAAATCACGATTGTCTTTGGATCCTGAT
>CAKOAT010216265.1:0-30617 GCA_932364175.1 Eruca vesicaria subsp. sativa | reverse complement strand
CCGCGGCGAGTTCCTAGAAGTAGGAGGAGGAGTACTATTCGTCGTCGTCGTCGTTAGAACTTCGGAGCTGTCGTTACTCTGAGTTTGACCCATCGATTGAAGCTGAAACGGACGTTCGTTTTGCTTCCTTTCTTTTTGTGAGAGTAAGAGAGAACACGCCACCGTCAAATCTCATCGGAGAAGAAATAGTGGGAAAGAATTTTAGGTTTAATTAGTCAGGGGTACAATGGTACATTAAGCATTAGAATTTTAGTGGTAAACATGGTTAAGGTAGTTTTGAAATAGTGTATCCCAAAAGTGGTAGTTTAGGTAAATTCCCATGTTTTTTCTATTATAAGTTTTAGTTGGAAATTTTTAAAAAGGAAACTAAATACAAAATTAATAATACTATTTTACTATTTTGATAATATATTACTATTTTGTGGACTTTCATTTTTAATGAAATCATATTATATAAACATATATTTTCGTTTTTAAAATTAATAATTTTTTTCTTTTTTATTATAAAATTTATTTGGAATGTTTTAAAAAGAAACTAAACATAAAATTAATAATATTATTTAAATATACTATTTAAATATATTCATCAAGAATATCATAGTAATCAACCGATGTAAAAATCAACGTAAGGACACTACATAGGAAACTGACTTCTCAAATAATATTATAGAGATATTGTTATTTGTTCTGCTATTGATCACTGACCAGAAAATTGTTCTCGTTCTCGTTCCACAAGAAAACTGGCTAGTGTTGGCATGGGCCGCTCACAAATAAACAAGTATTTTATTAGTAATGCATAATATAAGTCTATACAACATGTTAATATATTAACAATGCATATAACAAAAGCACTTGAATACAATCTACATTATTGATTTGTGCAAATCAGTTATATCAAATGCCACCCAATACTTCACTTTCTTTTCCATATCCCTCACAAATCTTCATCCTACAAATTCAACACATAAACAAAATGGGAAACATAATAGAGAACAAAACCCTCAGATCGGGATAAATAAGTCACTGATGGCACAACGCGTTGGTGAATGCACCATACCAAAGACATCATCATCCACACCTGCAACTACCATGTATATGTGTACATGTATATAGATAGAGAGAGAGAGAGAGATGCAACAATGGAGATGATGAGTCTCGGCAAAAACAACAAAGCGGCACCACTAAAGACATCTCTTAATCATCACAGGTTTTAAAATACCCAAAACCAGATAAGTAAAATAAAAAATTTAACACCATAAAAAAAAACAAAAGTATATCACCCTCAGTAATCATTAAATCTGTCATTAGTGGCGCATCAAAATCCGGTCTCCAAAAATGTCTCATAGCTATCATTGCAATAAACCAATAGTAGCAGCAGTAACAGAACCAAACAGCGAAGGAGAGGAAGAAGAAGAAGAAGTGATGGTCTAGTTGATGATAAAGAAGATGATGATGATGAAGAAGAGAGGCAATGATAACTACGAGATCAAACCATTGAAAACCAGGGCACCACTCAGAAAGTATCGAGCTTTAACATCAAAGGGCAAAACCGTAAAAACATTCACCAAAAACCTAAAACACACTTAAAACAAGACAACAAAATAAAGAAAAGCCCTCAGATCTCATAGCTATAATTTGATCATTCACGGCCTGCAAATTGCAAGTAAATGGATAAAACTCCAGCAAATCCCTAAAAGCCCAAAAACACAACTAATCCGCAACCGACGCACGTGTGTGAATGGTAGATGATAGATGGTGGTAGTGCGCGTGAAATTACGTCGGCTACGAAAAAAGCGTTGTTTAAAGGCTTAAAGGGAAAATACAACACGCCGGAGATTCACCCAAATACGAACCGCTCTATATAATAATTTATACATCATTGGGCATTCATCAAACAACAAATACATCAGAAATATATATAACAAAGACGTTATGATATTGATCGGATAGTGTAAAGGAAATCGCTAATCTACGAAGAAAGTGAATTTCAGATCTGAGTTTTATGAGCTTTGAAAGAGGTTTATAAATCGATGGAATATTAGGGCTTCAGAACTTTGAAAGACTATTATACCCTTATGTTACTGGATTCTTGGGCTCTTACGTTCAATCAAACCCGATAATTAAAAAGCCCACTATGTTCCAACAGTTTATATACTAATGGATTATTTGTTTTTGTTACTGTTCTCACAGTATTGTTAACAGTTAAGGCTTTTTATTATGTGAAGGCCGAAATTCAAATAGGATTAAATTAAAATAGGTCCCCCTAATAATTATTATTTTCTATTGTGGTATAGGTTTTTTAACTGGGACAAGCCAAGCAAGGTTACGAAAAGATCAAAATATGTCATAAAGTCCAATTATCGTAGTTGACAATGACCTGACTGATACTGATGGACGGTAACGAACTTGGCATGCCAAATGAGGTTGACCAAAATATACAATTATTACGCATTTTTTCTTCTTAAAACCTAATAACGTGGATACTTATAATTATAAAACTTATGTTTTCTTACCAGTTTAAGGTTATGAATGGGAGAGGCAGAACAAAGGCAGATCATGCAGTTCTCCCGCAATAGGCAGTTCTCCTGCCTTATGTTTACCATTCACCATTTTCTGTTTGCAAAAGCAGTTCAAGCGGGAGATCTGCATGCAGTTCAATTTTTTTGTCTTTTAGTAGAAAAAGCAGGAGATCTGCATGTAGATCCCATCCGCTAACATTTGGTGGTGTTGATCTGCCTTTTTTGTCTTTTTACTAATAAATAGTTTTATTATAAACACTTAACTTTAAAATATATTTATTTGATTTTATAAATAATGTACAATGATTAACTCAAACTATATATTTCACATTAATATTATTTGTATCATTTTAAAGTTATAAGCATGATGTCTAATCGCAAAAAAACACAATATTTTTCACGAAAAATATAATTTTTTCTACATAAGTGTCAGCAAAAAAATAATTATTTTATATTTTAAAATAATTAATAAATAGAAGAAGTATAAGCATCTAATAAAATTTTTACAGACATTTTGGCTGAACATACAACATCTGAAATATTTGTTTTGATATTTGGTGTAATTTTTATTATTTTAATATATGATATATAATGTGAACATATTTTGTCATTTATAATAAATTATTTAATATGTTTTATCTCCATTTTTATATATAAATATTAACAAAGAATTAAATATAAAGATGTCTGTTATTCAAAAATAATTTTGATCAACTAAAACGCTACAAGCATCTTATGAAAAATCCAATAAACATTTAGGCTGATCCTACAACATTTAAATATTTATATTGATATTTGGTATAATTTTATTATTTTAATATATGATCTATAGTTTTGAACTTATTTTTTCATTCATAATTTATGATTAATTGTTTGATCTGCATCTCTCCTGCTTGATCCGCTTGATCTGCACTTGTCCTGCTTTATCTGCACTTGTCCTGCTTGATCTGCATGAACCGCTTGATCTGCACCGCTTGATCTGCTTTTACCATTCGAAGCCTTAACTTTCTATATGCAAATCCTAAAAGTTTCAAAAATATCAAATAAAAATATCCAGACTGCAACTGGAATGCTATTTTACGAAATAAATTCGTTTACAGTACATCATTTCAGAACATTCCATTAAATACTTACTAGTCACAATCTATATTTTTCCAACATATCCTACTTATTTCGTTTTTAAAATGAATTATAAAACCAAAAATCATTTATAAAATTCATTTGTTTCAGTACATCTTCCTGAAGGAATGAACAGAATTAACTATTCTATTTTTAACGGTATAATTTAGAATGTATTATACGAAAAGATAGCAGAAGATAACAGTCTAACACCATTTAGTTTTTGGGTCAAGTCGATCGTGCAAACGGAGAGTGCATGTTATTTTTAATGGAGCTAGAATCATGTACTCTCCAAACAGGAGTCGATCGGTGACAATTCTAATTACAAATCTACATAGAACTATGGGAAAATTGTCAAATATGACTCAAAACTTGATTTGAAATGCAAAAATAAACTCAAACTTGAATCAAATGCAAAAGTAATTTAAAAGGTTATTGAAATTACAACCGACCCCTTGTGAACAAACAAAAAAAAGGTATTTTTTTTACATTTCTATTCCTCGTAAGTCGTCTGCCCAGACGACTTTCAACTAAGTCGTCCAGACGACTTAACTTAAAGTCGTCCAGACGACTTAATTTAAAGTCGTCAAGACGACTTAACTTAAAGTCGTCTGGGACAGTTTTTCTTAAAAATAATTTTAAAATTGTGTAATAAATATCTTGACAAATGAAAAATTGAGTTTATGTAATTAACATATGTCTTAAGAGATATAAATTAAAATATAACAAAAGTCAGTTGTTTTCAGCATAGATGAGTGAAAGTAGTGAGTCATAATATTCTTTAGTTTAGGTTTCACCAATATATGTTGTAGTATTGTATGTGTTTCTTAGGGTTAGATTTTCGAAAGCATAAATGTTTTTTTTTTTAAAATTAAAAATTTACCTAAGTGTGTTTATTTCTGTGTATAGTAAACACTATTTATATATAATTTGATTTTATAACGTGGTTAGTTAATTAATTTAGTCAATTTAGTTTAGGGTTTAGGGTTTAAGGTCTGGACAACTGAAATATCAGTTGTCTGGTAAATAATTTTACACAGACAACTTACAAGTAAGTCGTACTAATATTCCGCCTAAAATTTTTAAAAAAATTATTTTCCCGCTTGAATAATTTAAACCAGACAACTTACTTGTAAGTCTTCTGGACGACTTAGTTGTAAGTCTTCTGGACGACTTAGTTGTAAGTCTTCTGGACGACTTAGTTGTAAGTCTTCTGGACGACTTAGTTGTAAGTCTTCTGGACGACTTAGTTGTAAGTCTTCTGGACGACTTAGTTGTAAGTCTTCTGGACGACTTACTTGTAAGTCTTCTGGACGACTTACTTGTAAGTCTTCTGGACGACTTACTTGTAAGTCTTCTCGAAAGTCTTGTATTTTAGTTTCCCACTAGAAATATTTTAGTTTTCCGCTAAAATTATTAAAGTCTCCTGGACGACTTATATTTCAGTCATCTGAGTCGAAAATATTTAACCTATTTTTTTTGTTTCTTTATATAAAGAAAAATTTACACATTCTCTCTCCTCCTCTCAAATGTTTGCAACAAAAAATGTAATTTTCATCTTTCTAGAACTCTCCAACCTCTCTATAATCTCTTTGAACTTATAAACACCAAACTTTATATCAATTTATTGTTTTTGTCTCATGTCTTTCTCATTAACTTATCTTGTTTTGTAGGTTTTTCATCACANAACAAAAAATGTAATTTTCATCTTTCTAGAACTCTCCAACCTCTCTATAATCTCTTTGAACTTATAAACACCAAACTTTATATCAATTTATTGTTTTTGTCTCATGTCTTTCTCATTAACTTATCTTGTTTTGTAGGTTTTTCATCACATGATTCTCATATTCCACTCATTTAAAGATAGATCTATTAACTTTATATGATTTTTTCAGTTATGTCTCATGTTTTTCTCACTAATCTATCTTTTTTTTTTGCAAGTTTTTAATCAGATGTTCTCAACTTCATTTGGATATGTATGTTATGTGTTCTATACAAGTATATATATATATATCTAATCTTTCACTCATTTTCTGTGTGTTTTAAGTCATTTGAATGTTTTTTGATATGCAGGTTTTTCAGATCTGAGCTTGAAATGCAGGTTTTTCAGATCTAGAAGTCTTCTGGACGACTTACTTGTAAGTCTTCTGGACGAGTTACTTGTAAGTCTTCTGGACGAGTTACTTGTAAGTCTTCTGGACGAGTTACTTGTAAGTCTTCTGGACGACTTACTTGTAAGTCTTCTGGACGACTTACTTGTAAGTCTTCTGGACGACTTACTTGTAAGTCTTCTGGACGAATTACTTGTAAGTCTTCTGGACGACTTACTTGTAAGTCTTCTCAAAAGACTTCTGGGAAGACTTACCTGGAAGTCGTCTGGACTTCCTGTAAGTCATCTGGAATTCCTGTAAGTCATCTGGAATTCCTGTAAGTCGTCTGGAAGTTGCCTGGACTTTCTGAAAGTTTTCTAACGTTGTCTTCTTTCATATAAAGTGGAGTCCAAGCTTATCTTTGTAAAGGAATGATCTATTATAGTTTTGTAAAATCAGTTCCCAAGATGTAATATATGTGCTAACAATGTGTTTACACATGTACAAATCAATGAAATAATAGACTTCAGTAGCTTTTTTCATCTTTTGGATCTCCCATATGCAATAATAAATCACAATGGCCTTCTGCTCATCTTAATAAACAAGAATGTTGGTAGNTCCCATATGCAATAATAAATCACAATGGCCTTCTGCTCATCTTAATAAACAAGAATGTTGGTAGCCTCGTATTGATACAACATTTTAAGAAGCATTTTAACCTTTCTTCCAACAAATCATCATTGGTGTTAAAGCATATTACATGTTTTACAAGGTTGTGTTGAAAAACTTAGTCAAATTTAGTAAAATTAAGGGAGAACAAATATTTTGAAAATATGAGATTTACATATCATGAAGTTATTTAACGCTTTTAAAAATACAAGTAATTCAAAAAAATATTTTTATCACTTTATTCAACCAAGAAAATTTAGTAAAATTCACAAAAGATCAGACATTACGGGATTTGATCAAATATTTTAATCACTCTATTCAAACAAGAAAACTTAGTAAAATTCAAAGAAGATCAAACATCCAGCTAGAAGACTTTCCAGATGACTTAATTATTAGTCATCTGAGAAGACTAACACAAATTCTTAATACATACTCATAAATCCTGGACGACTTAGTAGAAGACTTATAATTAAGTCTTTTGGAAAATCATCCAGCTAGAAGACTTTCCAGATGACTTAATTATTAGTCATCTAAGAAGACTAACACAAATTCTTAATACATACTCATAAAGCCTGGACGACTTAGCAGAAGACTTATAATTAAGTCTTCTGGAGAGTCATCTACCTGGAAGAATTTCCAGATGACTTAATTATTAGTCATCTAAGAAGACTGACACAAATTCTTAATACATACTCATAAAGCCTGGGACGACTTAGTAGAAGGCTAATAATTAAGTCGTCTGGAAAGTCATCCAGCTGGAAGACTTTCCAGATGACTTAATTATTAGTCATTGACGCAAACGACATACAAGTAAGTCGTCCAGACGACTTAACCGTAAGTCTTCCAGACGACTTAACCGTAAGTCGTCCAGATGACTTAACCGTAAGTCGTCCAGAAGACTTAGTCGTCCAGACGACTTAACTGTAAGTCTTCCAGACAGGTCATTTTTGCAATTGAAATTTAAATGAGACGACTTAATTCTAAGTCTTCCAGCTTTGCATGTTAAAAAAAAAATCTAGACGACTTATAAGTAAGTCGTCTAGGAAAAACGGGTTAATTTTGCATTTGACCAAATTGTGTCAGATATTTGACTTTTCTTGGACGACTTACCAGTAAGTCGTCTTTGGAAAAGTTAAAATTTCAATATTTTATTAAATCTAGACGACTTACGGATAAGTAGTCTTAGGTTAGTTTTGTAATTAAAAATAAAAATTTAATTTTAACTTTTCCCAGAAGACTTAATTTAAAGTCGTCCAGTCAGACGACTTATTCTAAAGTCGTTCGAGATAAGCAAAGTTTGACCGGAAAAAAATCTGGACGACTTTACTTATCTTAGACGACTTTAGAATAAGTCATCTGACTGGACGACTTTAAATTAAGTCTTCTGGAAAAAATTAAGTTAAAGTTTTTTTTTCAATTACAAAACTAACCTAAGAAGACTTATCCGTAAGTCGTCTAGATTTAATAAAATATTGAAATTTTAGCTTTTCCGGAGACGACTTACTGGTAAGTCGTCCAGGAAAAGTCAAATATCTGACACAATTCGTTCAAATGCAAAATTAGCCCATTTTTCCTAGACGACTTACTTATAAGTCGTCCAGCTGGACGACTTAAAAGTAAGTCGTCCACCTCATCCAGAAGACTTACGAGTAAGTCTTCTACGCGAACAGATCTAGAAAATTCAATTTCATACCTTAAACTAGGTGAGATGACTTTCTTAGCACACAAAGTCTTCTCCAACCACCCAGAATATCAAATGAAAGTAACACACCAAGAATTGTATGCTTAAATGGCTCTATCAACCATAAAAAAAAATTGAATCAAAAGCTTGGGTTTTTTGTGTGAATATGGAGACAAAGTGAAAGAGATGTTGTTTTTAGTTCATAACAATTGAGAAATAGAGAGTGTAAATCGATTTTAGGTGCATTGAGAGCTTCAAATTGGTTGTTCATGGTAGTTAGGGTATTGATGGCAATGTCAATCTTGTAAATACTTGAAGATGATGAGGTTGAGAGAGTAAAAAATAATTTTCAAAAAAAAAAGAAAAAGAAAAAGAAAAAGTGTAATGGCATTTTCGTAAATAATGTAAACAGATGGGGTGAATAAGACAAATGAAAAATCAAAAACAAGAAAGGTTAGTTTCGTGTTTGACTTTGAGTTTTGAGTCAAATTTGCAAAAATCCCTAAAACTATCTAGGAATGGATTATATATATATTTGGTTTCATATGGTTTTATTAATTACTTGATAAATAATTAGGAAAAATGATGGAGATTGGTTACAAGAGAAGCGCAAAGAAAAGTTCGAAAATATGTACAAGTACCACAAGCGTACCAAAGATGATCGTACGGGAAAATCTGGAGGCGAAACTTATCAGTTTTTGGATGAGTTAGAAGCTTTCGGTACTTTCAATTCAATGAATTCATATCTACCTGAAACCGAGTACCCACCCGAAAAATCTCCCGCAGCTACCATAACCACGACCACAAAGTGAATGTTTCATCTAGATGTACCTAGAACCGGATGCTCTGATCATCACATTAGTGTGGGGAAACCCATCGCCACAAACTCTATCTTCCTCGCTAAGCAACCGTTGACAACCGTCTCCGACAACGCCTTTCTCTTTTTATAGCAACAACCATACAACTATTATTGATACTGGTTTTAAACCAAATTCGAGTGACTAGTTAAAAAATGTTTTTTCGTCGCTGAATCTTTTTCTAAGCTCATCTTCTTCATCTAGTGTATCTGATAAGGAAGAAGATCAGGAAGAGAGATCAAGAAAGAAGAGGAACTACTGGAGAGAATTATTCACGAAGTTCACAAAAGAGTAGAGTCGGGCATGGGACATTGCCTAGTGAAATATTCGACTCAGGTCTCTAAAATTTTTGAAGAAAATTTGTAGGCCCCCAAAATTTTAGGATCGGCCGTGCAAAAAGTTGATGGAGAAACAGGAGAAGATGCAAAGAAGGTTCTTGGAAACTTTGGAGAGTCACGAGAGAGAGGAAACCTCAAGATGAGAATCTTGGTGGGTCGAAGAGGTAGAGATAATCTATAGACAACACGAAACACTAGTCATGAGAAGTCTAATGCCGCAGCTAAAGACGTTGCAGTCATATCCTTCTTACACAAAATATCAGGAGATCAACAACAACAACTACATCAACCTCAAAAGAATTATAAAGTATTACAAAGGAGGCAATATCAAAGTGAACAACATTCAATAACATTTGAAAGCAGTAGTGGTTCTGGGTAGAAACCGTGGAAGCATGTGCTTCCAGTCCTCTATAAGTAAGTATGATTTCCGTCCATTTTTCGAATATTTCTAGTAGCATAGTTGGTAAAGCAGGTATCATTCATAAGTTGGCATGTTCTAACCCCGTTCATAACTTTTAATTAATATTATGTCTTTAAATAATAGGTTCATATATTTTAAGTGTTTCTGATCCAAAAAATTTCATGACTTTTCTGGACTGGGCCTATTTGAAAGTAAAGAGCCAAGTCAGCTTTAGTTACATATCAACCACTCAGAATCTCTTATTGCTTCAAGATGGCTTAAAACCGAGGTCGAGGCCTTAATAAGGATAAGGAAGAATCTTGAAGCTAACTATAGAAAAATGTACTAAGGGCTATTATGGGAAGAGATCTCTACAGGGATGAGATATTAGGCAACTGCAATGGAGTTTCTTACCAATCTTTTATCTTCAAAATCTAGGCAAAAAAATAGTAAAAAATTTGATGGGTCCCCAATGTATTAAGGATTGGTCTCTTCATATCCTTATTTAAGGATCAATTCATCGAGAGTATTGTCATTGTTTGCGGGCCTTACTGTTAGATGGTGGTCCGTTATTGGTTATCTTGTTTTCAGCTGAAAAAAGTAATAATAAAAAAAAATTCTAAGAACTTTTACACGGATTCACGGTTGCGGATGGTCTTAGGATACGATCGAATCGCCAACCAAACGATGCAAAGAGAAGGGGGAAAACATAAACAAGTATGTCAAGAAAGTCAAAGAGAACAACAAGAAACAACTTCTTGATTCCAAGACTTGTCCTTACTTTCACCAGCTCGAAGCTTTATTAATGAATAACATCTTCACCTATGGACATTAACAATGAGATAAGTGAGTTAGAGATAGGGTTGAACAAAACTTCTTCACCTATGGACATTAACAATAACATCTTTTTGCCTAAGTGGTTTTGTATGTATACACTTTTTCTGTTAAACTTTGCCATGGAGAAAAAGTGTAAAAGAACAATATACAATAAATATAAGTAAATGGCTTGATTTTTCAGATATTGGATTGATTGGTAGAAGATGTAGCTGTAGTTTTTAATTTATAAATTAAACTGTAGGTTTGTGATAATTTTATTGCTGTATGAAAATAGATTTCTAAAACCCAAATATTTCCTTTTAAAATTTTTTGACTTTCATTTTAATTTTTTAACTATAAAGCATAACTAGCAATTAAATTGGCTGTGGAAAAATAAAATTGTGCAAAGCACTTATATCACTTACCGATCACCCCAATAATGTTTCTTTCCTGGTATTTAACAGAATGATTAAATTTGTGGTATCACTTACCGATCACCACAATAATGATTCTTTCCTGGTATTTAACAGAATGATTAAATTTGTGGAATATATTACCAAGTCTATCTAATAATACAACCACAAGATTCAATGATATCAACTGATAATTTGGATAATTTTTTGGCTCAATTGGTTCGGAGAAGCCAAGGGTAATCAAGCCTTCATATATATCCATAGGAACCCGACACATCTAATTAAATCGCGGACCTACGGATTAAATTGGGTCGTCGTTTCCATCATTTTCGTTCTTTGGAATACCATACCAATTTTCAACTTCGCATTTCTTATATAAATTTCGAATATATAAATTT
Organism: Eruca vesicaria subsp. sativa; assembly: GCA_932364175.1. Lineage (NCBI taxonomy): Eukaryota > Viridiplantae > Streptophyta > Magnoliopsida > Brassicales > Brassicaceae > Eruca > Eruca vesicaria. Next base: position 19,317 of record CAKOAT010216265.1, on the reverse strand, counting down.
ACCTTAAATCATCTAATCAAAAGTAGTGTCCGTGTGGTAGAGGTGGCGTTGGTGCGTTTCTTTCTGTAATATGTGCCTACATACCACGAGGTAGACCCAACAAACACGCAATATATTCGAATTAGTACAGTAAAAGAAAAAAATGAAAAGACTACAATATGATATCTTTGTTTTAATATAACATTTGACGTAGACATATACGTATTCAGTTAATAAGCCTGTCGCATCCAAATGACAGCTTAAAAATAGTACAGAATGGAAAAAGAGTTTATTACAGTGGGAGACAATTTCGTGTTTTTTATTACATGATAAGGCACTTGTTACTTTTTGGACACTTTTTGTCGGTGGATGCCAAATAGAAGGGAGTTGATGGATCGGGGAAGCTAACTATTGGTTGGGCCTCTAGTTACATTTTGAAATTTGAATTTAATCAATTTTTTTGTAAATAAAAAATAATTCCTTTATTATCTTGTTTATCATTAGTGGATTTGAGGTGGAGATTGAATTCATTTGAGGTGAAGATCGAACATCGCTTTCAGCCAAGAACACTGAACCACCTTTGCCGCAATCTCTTTGTTCTTTGACGAACAAGAAGCAGCTATATTGCTCATCGAGTAAAGACCGGACCACCTCCTCCGCAATCGACATCATCTTCGTTGCTCCTCGAGTAAAACCTAACGAGATGTGGTGAGCTCGATCCACCACCGTGATGCCTCGTCTCGATCATTGTCATCTGTCAGATTCTTACTGCCGTCGGTATTCTGATGCCCACGGCGAACAGCCGATGTCTTTTATAAACCTAGGGAGATGTGTCCAATTTTAACTTTTTTACAAGATTTGCATCCAAGATCCCTAGACTTTTAATTTCTTCTTAATTTTCCGTTAAACTTTTTAAACATTCAGATTTCTTCTCAATTTCAACCTAAGGTTTTAGATTATACACTTTAACCCAAAAAGTACAAATATTTGTGAAAATGTAGTATATGATTTAAATAGAAATAGGATACAAAAACCAATAAAAAAATAAGATTTCACAATATTTCCAAAATGTCCATATGTACATCATTTCCACAAAATATTTGTATCTATTAATATAGAGACAATTTTTACATGTAAATAATATGTCATAGTTTTGATATATTTCTTCACGAATTTGAAATGCTTTTATGAAAAGAAAAACGAGTTAAAAATAGCTTAATTTTACCATTTAAAGTTGTAACAGATAGATAAATTTATCCTTAAAAAAAAATTAGAAAGACATTATAACTAAAATTTACAATTAGTCAAACATGTGAAGTATGTGTATATGCACATATGTACATGTGTACAAACTTATGTGTGTACACATGTACTACAAAATCATGTACAAAAAATCATTGTACACATGTACAAAAATTCATTGTTCACATGTACAAAACATTATTTGTTACATTTGCATGTACAAATCATCACGATGAACCCATATATTTCGTTGTACACGTGTATAACTGTTTCACAAAAATTCATGCGTACACTGTTACATTTGTACATTGTACAAGTGACGAGCAATGTAGATTCAGATGTACATAAATGATTTGAGGTATTTGTTGTGTATCTTGTTGTCATGAAGTTTGTATGTAATTATGTGTACACGATACTATGTACACAAATTTTTACTATCCACATGTACAATGATTCAAATGTACACTAGTCAACCACAAATATTATTTTGCAACTCCACCAGAAACTCAAATTGGTGTGTAAAATACAATTTATTATTTTAGCTAAGATTTCTAATTATTACCTTTTGTTTCTAAATAATGAATTTTCTAAAATATTTACATATATTAAGAATACCATTAATATTTAGAAAATCTATTTTTATAGAACAAAGAAAAAACTTTAAACATGTACACTGTATGCATGTACACTATTTTTATAGAACAGAGAAAAACTTTAAAAAACTTTAAACATGTACAATAATAAATATGTACACTGTATGCAATGATTCAGATGTACACTTGATAAATTTGTTATAGGTTGATTAGGTGTAGTGAATCGAAGGGGGTTGTCACTGACTTGGCTAACTTAGGTTTTCACCTCATTTTTGCTAAAAGATACAAACAGGTTCATGGTTGGGTTGATAGCTAGGTGTTGAAAGAAGTATGAGACAGCACCATCGTTTGTCATTATCACCGGGGGGGTTGTAAGACCGGTTGCAAGCTCTTTGGTGTTAGGAGGCCAGTAACTCAAGATAGATGGCGGGGGCTGGTCGGTGAACGTGAAGTACTCCTTGAGGACATTATCTTGAAGTTCAAGGAGAGGCATTCCGGGACACACGGCTACAACTCGTGACATCTTGTCATTGTCGGCTGCAAATTTTCAAACAGAGTTTATAAAAATCCACTCTCCGGGGACAACCATACAATTGCTGACCATGTGACTCTCTCTGCAAGAACATGAGAAGAGTAATTATGTTAAATAAAAGTCGTGGTGGATAGGTTAACGTTTAACACTAACCTCTTCTTTTAGCAGCGGTAATCGGAGAGAGATGAGTTCACCGTCGATTTGTTTAGATGAAAAACAAAGTCAAATGTCATAAGATAATGTGGACCATCGATGGGTTAAAAAAAATAGAAGATCATGTGGCTACAATTGTGGAAAGTTATATGTCTTGTCCAAAAGTTAAAATAAAATCTGAACCATACAAAAAGAATCAAGATGTGTGGTGGGGAGGTGTCTCCCACTTAAACTAACGATACTACACTCGTGAACTAGTTAAGGTTGCAACTAGAAGGAAATTAAATATTGATAAATAATTAGGGAGCAAGTGAGCTGTTAAGGAAAAGTGTCTTAGGAGCATTAAGTGTCTCAGAATGAAATAAAAAACTCAAAAGTGACTTTTGGTGTAATATTTTCATGGAAAAATATGGATAAAACTACAAAATAATAGAGATGAAGGTAAACAAAGTGCATAAGCTGTTTTTAAATTGTCGATATATTTATTTACTCAGAACTCAGAAGATGTAAATTTTGATTAGTGGATGGCTTTCTTCAGACGATCTTTCTATAGACAAACAAGTTACCATCTGAAGCTAAACCTTTGAGATATATCAGTAAAACAAGAATGATGTTTTGTTTAAAGAACTAGACTGATATTACAATTAAAGTGTATATTATTGAATATAAGCGACATATGTAAATTTTATAACTGCGAAAAACATAAGTAGAGATGTTCCGTTGGATTAATTAGAAACATAGAGTCTTAGACAAATAGACTTTTGCTTCTCAACGCCATGAGAAATCATCTGCCCAAACCTTCTTAATGTAAACTCCCAGCAGCTGCAAGTACGACCATCTGGGTTCGACTCACTTTGACCACTGCAATTCACATTTGAGATACAACGACACAGATTAGTCTTTTAGATTTAGGAAATTTTTGGAAAAACTATGTATAATCAAGAACCTTCTTAATGTATGTCCTCTTCGCGAAATGTACCATTTTCATGTCAAAACAAAGGTAAAAGCTAAAATTTTGATTTGACCAAAAAAAAAAAGCTAAAATTTTGATATTATGCTACCCATAGATGTCACTTCTTATAGATGACAAAAAAAACAAAAGGAAAATTTTCAATAATGTCTTTTAATGGAACTAGGTTACAACTTACAAGATAACTATGTTTTCTTTAATACTCAAGAGCTCATCAATTTCAAAGGATTCAAGAAATGATGATCAATATATCTACTCTATAATTATTCTTGCTTTCCCACAAATTATCGTTAAAGCTTATATAATTTTTTAAAATAAACTCTTATGTCTGAATATACATATTTAGTGTTGACTCGTCATCATTGTTAGCCCCTCGAAAAAGATTCAAATATAAAATTTAAAATTTAAAACATTTATGTAAAAGAAAAAGAAGAAGATTCCGGTTCTAATAATTAGCCACCATTCTTTCTCACATATCATTTTCCTTTTACAAGCCAAGCCCACTTCAGATTTTTCAAGCTGCATTTTCAATTTTTGGTATATTGTTGCTCAGATTTAATTTTCTGCAACTCTAATACAAATATATAATTAGACGGTAGGATGCGTCGAACTATATAACTTGATTATGAGTTTTAAGTATTTTATTCTCCCCATGCAAAAGCATCTTTTGTATTATTTTCTTGGGTGCAAATCATCTTATTGATTAAATTATAACAGCTAAATGACATTTTATGGATTAGAGAAATAAATAATATGGTAACATGATACATAAATTAGGGTGGAAAAAATGACTGGAGAACATTATCTTGAGATGCAGCGATCAAATGCTGCCCACTTGTTGATCGCTTTTCGTAGAGGTACTTACTAGGTGCCACAAGTGTTCGAATCCAGTACAAATCTATGGTCTAAAATCTACATATTACAAAATTTTCAGGTATATTCTTGCAATGACAATTACTCATCACGGTATGAATAATCTTAAGAAATTTGCATATTTAATTATGGTGGTACGATTTACTTTACAAAAACGCTATATACTACAAATTATAGTTTTCATCCAACGTATCTACTAGCTAGTGCAATAAAGGATCTTTCATAGGAAACAACGGACCTTCAAGATCACAAGTTTAGGTGTTGATGATAGGAAAGAAACTAAATTAAAAAACATATATTGGAACCTTACAACAAGAAGCTATGAGTACTCAAGACTCAGAACGTCTTCGTTAACAGCAAAAACTATAGTTTGTTGTATGGGGTTAGAGAGAGACGTTCCTCGGAGTCCTGAATATAACTTTATCTAGTTGTATCGATTGTTGACAAAAACAAAAGACAATTTCATAAAATGTGCAACTCAACGAGCTTAGGATAACTAATACTATATCAAATGCGTTACATTCATTTTTTACATTTAAAATCACAATTTGTTACTTTGTTTTATCTTAAGGTTGGTATGAAAAAATAAAACCCAAAAATGTTAATCCAACAACTGTACCCAGTCAAATTTCAAACTGAATCGAGCTTAAGTCATAATTATAAAAGCAAACCTCATTAGACCTCTAGGATGAGATCGTATGAAATTGGTAGCTAGCGAGTAGGTGATCTCTTGGTGAGAAATTATTACCCTCGCAATAAAATTGAAAACCAATCTAAAATATCTTCTATACTTTCAAAATAACATCCAGTAATTTGCGGACGTACTAAAATGTTTCATACCTCAACTTTTTATATACGTGGACTAGTGGCAATTTTAATTTTAACTTAAATTAATAAGGATGAGGATACCTTTATTTTCAAGATGTCCTTTTCGTGTACTTTAAAGTCTACTTATTGCCTTCTTTAATCATTTACAAAACTCGTAATTTCGAATTAGTTTAAACTAGTGAGATAATTTAATTCAACGGTACAGACTGAGGCTTGCTTGTGCGCTGGGAGCTTGGGAAGATACTTTCGAAGAAAAAGAAAACGTAAACAAAATAATTAGCGATTGTTATCCGATCCATATAAACGATAACACACACCAAACGTATTAAAGTGGGCTCACATTACTCATATAAAATAGTATAAGAGACGAACAAAAGTTTTAATTACAGTGACGTGGGCGTGTTCCTTTCTTCTAATGTTGGCAAAGAGCCTGTGGCCTTGTAGATTAGTATCTAGGTTTTAAGGAGTTATAAATAAAAATATTTTCATTTTTATTTTTGAGAACTAATCAATCATAAAAATTCATATTTCCCTTTCACATTGTGTTGTTTTTTTTTTTTTTTGAATGAATGTCAAATTGTATTCATCAAAAGTTCTGTTTTACATCAAGTGCAGCTATTTTGGATAATGTTCAACAAAAAGTAAGTGTAGTTTTATCATTATATTTCAGTTTCAAAACAATTATCCTTCTTAAATTTTAATATAAATTCTGAAGTAGAATACCTAGTTTAGTCTAGGATACCATACACTTTTTAAGCTCTGTGTAATTATTGTAAAATATGGAAGAAAATAACTGTTTTTTTTTGTACAATAGACTCGATGACCTACTGGCGCAAAAAATCTTCATCCCACTCTTAGATTACCTGGATTCAAACTCCCACATTTAGAGGCAAGATACAGGCGGCCATGTTACCACTAGTCTAGAGATGACAAAGAACAAAATAAAACATATAGAACAAAAGGAAATAACTAACTCATGCATGGTAATCGAAATCCTGATATTTTATTTTCAACATTTAATGAGTAACGAGGTTATTGTGTTAGTTGAATGATTATGGTTTGAACTTTCTCACTGCAATTTTAATCATAATTTTCCACTCTAACAAAGATTTCACATATTTTAGTGATTATCTGAAATTTTTGTTTTGTTGAAGATGATTATCTGAACTACCACATGCAAGAAACTCTCAATTATAAAAACAACTAGTAGTATGTTGTTTGGGAACATATAGAATAAAACCCATCCATTTACGGCTACATATATGGCATGAATTGGACTAACTATCATGCATGGTCATTAACGGCATCTTAATTTTATATATACATATACATTACTTAACGTACAGACCAAGTTTGGATTTCATTGTGAACATGTGCAGAAACTATATACCGTGTTGAATGTTAATGAACCGAACCAAACATCAGTCATGAGAAAGAAATGTATTAAAATATATCCAGCCCAACTAAAACCACATAGGGTGTGATGTGTAATAATCCTCTAAGATCAGTCCACGAGTGAGTGTATGTATGTGTGTACTTATGTCATACGTAACATTAGGAGTCACGATCGTCGGTAGATACATCAATCTTTGGTTAATACAGATCTGGAAATGCGACGAAACATGTGCAGAGTAATCATGGCTCAACGAATCATCGTCTTAATTACGAGTTCTGTATACATCGTTGGATCTGCCACATGCGAAGTTACGAGAAAACCCTTGCAAAAGAGGGTTTGCGTTTTTTAGGGCAAAAGACAGAGAAAGAGATGAAGATTCCTTTCACCACGTGGACCCCAAACCCCACGCTCTCTCTCATTTGTGTGCATGTGAACTTGGCATCTTCTTTTAAATTATAATATAAAGTTTTATTTTTTTTTATTATACCAAGGAAACTGTTACTGAAAAAGGAAAAGATGAGCAACTCTCGCCTCTCAGTTCCACCTCCTAGTTAATAATTTATTTTATTTATTTTTATAATATAAACAAAAAAATAACAGTAATATATAACAAAACAATAACAATAATATGTAAAAAAACAAATACAGACAACAACAACAAGAACCATTCATTTAAAAGGACTTACAAACATTACAAGTTACAGTTTCAATTATTTGCGTTTAGAACCCCACATTGTCCCCATCTCTTAACATTACTTATTTATTTATCCCCAAAAAAAAAACTAAATCACATTTATTAAATTTTCTTTCAACATTTTTTTTTCTCAGTATAACTTAAAAAATCAAAGATAAAAAAGAAACCACCCCCTTCCAATATTTAAATTCTCTTCTTCTGTATCAAAACTTTAAAAATATTACTACTAATAATTAATCTTTCACCACAACCCACTCGAACCCGAATCATCATCCTCATCACATATTATTCGTCGGCTTGTTGTTGTTGTTGTTATTGCTCGGCACAAGCTCAAACTCATCTCCTTCCTCTTCTTGATTCTCTTCATCGTCTTCCTCATCGGTGTACTCTCCTTCGTCTGTGCCTTCTTCATCATCAAAGTTATGATCCAACGGCTGAGGAGGAGGAGGAGGAACCGTAGCCGTCGTTGTAGTAGTTGCCAACGCCGTAGGCCATTGTTGCTCCGGTTGGACCATCAAAGGAACCGAATTATCCGGTTTAACCAAACCGGGAGTTGAGGAAGAAGATGCAACGTTGTTGTTGTTGTTGTTGTTGTTGTTGTTGTTGTTGTGGAACTTGTTCCTCTCCCTATACAAAGCATCAAGCTGGTGAAAGTAAGGGCAAGTCTTGGAATCTTCAGGGCGTTTCTTGTTACTCTCCTTGACTTTCTTGAAATATTTGTTTATGTTTTCCCATTTCTCTTTGCATCTCTTTGAGTTCCTGTTGAACCCTAAACGTTTCATTCCCGCTGATATCTCTTCCCACAATGGTCCTTTTGGTCCGTTCTCTTGATACTTTGAATCAAGATTCGTCCTCAGCTTTATCAATGCCTCTATCTCCACCTTCGGCCACCGCGATGAGCTCACAGCTCCTGCCGCGGAGGACGACACTGGAGTCATATTCTGATCACCATTGTCTGCTTTTGCAATGACTAAGGTAGGTGTCACTGGTTGTGGAGGTGGAGGAGGTGGCTGCTGAGGCGGTTGAGGCGTTTGCTGGATGTTGCTGTTGTTATTAAACTGCTTTTGCAATGGAGGCTGTTGCGGTTGAGGCGTCTGCTGGTTGCTATTATTAGTAACTTGCACTTGTGATTGAGGTTGTGGTTGCGGGATTGATTGACTTTGAGAGTTTGGTTTTTCAGATAATTTCTGAAGAAACGCCATGACCGCGGCGTCTTTTGCCGCGGACATGGATCGCTCTTGAGCTAAGATTTCGCGTTCGCGGTTGATACGGGCGATCTCTTGCACTCTCCAAGACTCTTCTCTAACCACCCTTTCATGATCTCGCTTTTCAACAGCTTCCAAAAACTTGCGTTGAAGCTCCTCTTGCTTATCAACAACTTGTCTAGTTAACCGCTCGAAAAACTCTTTCCATTTCCTCTTCCTCTTCTTCTTCCTCGTGGTGGTTGTTCCGTCGTCAATCTCAACGTCAGAAGAAGTTGAATAAGAAGACAAAGATGTTGAATGATCCGACAGAAAGTCTCCCGAGATGTTTGGAAACGAAGGTATGCTCACAGGCTGAGTATAAGGAGGAAGAGATGTGTTTGTTATCTGTGGTGTAATAGTTGTTACCGGAGGAGGAGTTGAGAACATGGAGCTGTTGTTGTTGTGCGGTTGTAGAGGCGGCTGCGGTTGAAGTGTTTGCGGTTGAGATAGTTGTGGTTGTTGATGAGGGAGTGAGGAGGAGGTTGGTCGAGTCTCGAGAGCTTCTAATTGATCAAAGAAACGATAAGTTTTGCCTTCGGATTTTCCGCTACGGCTTTCTTTGGTTCGTTTGTGGTATTTGTATACGTTTTCGAATTTCTCTTTGCATTTTTTGGCGTTTCTTATGTAACCAAGCTCAGCCATTTTCCTGAGAAAATAAAACATGAAAGTTTAAATAAATTAACATATTCAAACGTGATCTGCTCAGGAAAAACACAAAATTTGTTTGTTTAAATGAAATTAATTAGTAAAAATGATATTACATATATTATGTATATACGTATAGTTGAGAAGTGGATCAATCAGCATGAGTTTGAGTTTGTAAAAGACTTCGCCTTCTCAATGTCATGAATAAAACATGACTCAACCTACTTTATCTAATTTAACAGTTAACCAATTAAAGTGAAACCGAATCTGAGATAATTAACATTACAAAACCAGATCTTTAAACTCAAGACAGTTTTAAAAAGACAACCTTCCTTATGTAATAATCATATCAAACTAGATCAAAATCATCAATGGAAAATTTACAAAAATAAAATAAAATAAAGAGTCGACTGAAGATTTTTTTTTCAAGAAAAGGGAAAATGAATAAAGGAAACGCACCTGGAAACCTCTTCCCATAAGGGTCCTTTAACGCTAGCGTCTCGAAACGCTATTCCCATGTCAGATCGTATTTTCAGCAGCGCAAGCGTTTCCTGCCGCGGCCACCTGTTTCCTCCAAAACCGCGGTCGTTCATCTCTTCAGACACCTCAAAAGCTCCAACAGCTGCTGCAGCTTCTGTAGCGGCTGAATCGTTGGATGGTGGCGGTGCAGCTGCGGTTGTGGCAGATGTGGTAGTAGTACTGCCCAGCTGCATCATCGTTCACAGTTTTGATCTGTTTCCTTTTTAAAAATATTTCCCCTCTCTGTCTCTGATGAAGAAGTTACAGAAATAAAAAATAAACATAAAAAGGGAAAAGATAAGAATTCATAGAAGGAAGAGAAAGAAAAGAATGGGAGAGAGAGGCAGAGAAAGAGTTTACACGAAGAAGAAGAGTGAAATCTCCAGGCGTAGGATTTTTATGGTGTCAGTGTTTGTAAATACCTAAAGTTAATTTATTTTTAGAATTTATATATTTCTGTGATGGATCTGCTTGTTTATCTCAAGGAGCCATTCTGAAATATTTATATTATACTCTCTATGTTTTATCATAAATATTCACATATATTATGATCATTTTGAAAAATATCTTATTAAAATATAAATTAAATGTAACTGGTAGTAGATAAAGTAATACATTATAACTGATTACATAATATTTTGGTCATATAAAGATTACATTGCAAAGTGAAAACATCTATATAAGTGAATAAAAAATAAATATCTTACATGTTAAAAGTGAGGAAATGTTTTTTCTCTTTGCCTATTGAACTCAAATTTATCACTTTTTATTGATCTTTTTCATTTGTTTGAGCCAAAAATATTCGTAACTTCTCTTCTTTTATATTCCAAATTTTGATCAAATAAGTTATTTAATTTACAATGTATATATTGCCGTAACAAACTTTGTATATTGTGATTTACATTGGTAAGTTAACTTGTATACGCTGATATCTTTATATATTAAAAGAGAAGCATTACAACATTTGAAGTAGTCACGTGTCATTATTAAATTGATTTTTAGATTTTTTAGAGAAATATGTTGGTTCATCTAATTATATACTAAATTTTTCATTAAATTAACTATAATATTAGGTATTAAACAAAAACTACGGAATTTCCTAATGTGACTAAAATATATATGACAATTAATAATTTTCACTATTAAAGATTTGATAAAAAAATTATGTATACTCTATCGTTTTGTATAAAATTATATTATTAAAACAAATTAAACAATAAAATTCATCATAAAATAAAAAAGTTTAAATTTCTGTATATTTTATATTTTAAATTATTAAAACCGACAATAGATTACTAAAATTGTTAAATGTCACACTCTAACAAACTTGTGATCATTGGTTTAAAAATATATTATAACAATATACAAATGATTAGAAAACCATATGAATAAAAAGTCTCATTTATAAATATTGAGATTAAAAGATATATTTATTTTAGTAATATTTTATATATACCATATAAATACATATATATTGTAATTTTGAGAACATACTAGAACATTACATTATTGTTTTTTATATGATCATCAATTAGTAAAACTCTTAAATGTCACATTAAAAAAATATGAGTGATTTAAAATTTTTATTTTAAAAAATGCAAATGAACATCAAACCATATGAGTAGAAAGTCTTATTTAATAAATAAGCCTATTAAAAATATACTTTATATATGTTAATATCATTTAAAGTTAATTACATACTATATAAAATATAAAAATGACTATTTAGATTTATTTACCATAAATAATATTTGTAAATGAACAAGAACTATTGTTTTGATTTATATACTCACACCAATTTATTTATCTATAAGTAGTAGGTACTTATTTCTCAGTTATTTGTTTATATTATTATCTTATTATTCTAAAAACAAAAAATAAGTTATAGCACATAAAAAATCTATTTATACAATTTCATCATGCACAAGGTGCGGGTAGATTAGTATGTTTATATATTGCTGACTTTATTATTTATTTTCTAAAAATTAATGTGACATTTTTACATATAATAAAATTATTATAATACATCCGTTCCACTTTATTTGTCGTTTTAGAAAAATAATCATTTCACAATAAGTGTTATTTTATAATTCTGATGCAGAATTTATCATTTCTATCTACTTTTCTATTTTTCTATTGGTTAAAATGTGGTTAAGAGTATAGATAATTGTATTTTTCTTATTTTGAAAATATGTAAATTTAAATGATTTTTTGATCAGTGTGTCCAAATTTAAAATGACAACTAAAATGAAAAGGAGGTTGCAAAAGTATATTTGGATAAAATCTTGTTTTTATAATATAAAATGTATAATACATGTCAACTGCAAAAGTATTACGTTGAAACAATAAATAACATCATTAAAACTTGCAATCTGTAGTAAATTGTACAGTTATTACAGTCAATAAGTACAAATATTAAAATATATAAACACTGCTTTATCTTGGGTTCTAAATGAATGAAAAGTGGAGGAAAAAAACAGATGAAAAAAATGATGAAAAGTGAGAATGAAATGATAAAAAAAGTGAAAATGATTTATATTTTATATTGTCATAAAAGGTAGAAAAATAGAGCGATTGGGGGAAATGGTGTAATGTTAAAACAAGAATTTATTCGTGGAAGAAACTGAAGGATTAAAACCCTTTCACAAAAAAACCTTATAAGGATTAGCTTTTTTAGCCATTTTTTTCAGAAGTAGTTTATTCACAGAGATCTATTGACAGCTGCACATAAAGACGGTGGTGATTTGTTGGTTTTTGTCCGTCCAGCAAAATTGTCTTAGAAAGCGGCTTTATATCTCAAGCATTTAATCACATTATATTAGTTTCAGACTTAAGACTTTCATAAGAACATTACCCTTTAGTAAAGATAAGTGGAGGAAGTTACAAAAAAAAAAAGAAAAAAAGATAAGTGGAGGATAAATGGGAATTTTGGTGGAAAATCAAAATGTTTATATAAAAGATTTTGTATAATGGAAGTTCTAAGTATAAGTTAAAAATTATGTTGTATAGTTGATAGTACATTATAACTTATACTATTATTTTAAAATTTTTATCATTTTTGTTCTTGTGTTATAAGAGGTAATCGTAAAATAATTAGGTGTGTCTTAACATTTTTTAAAAATGTGGAGATGAGTATCAACTTTGCTTTTTGAACGTACTATTCGAAATTACTCTATAGGCCCCAACGTGGATCCCATTGACCTTTAATCATTGAGGGTTACTTAGCTATTTTATTTTCTTAGTTGAACATTTAGATTTATAATTAATTAACTAATCCATCTGATTACTGATCTGGACTTGTCCCCTCACATTCACATATACTACAAATTATTCTAATCACCACAAGTACTGATCGCCCACACTCTCTAAACACGGGTTGATTTCAGATCATAAGATTATTTCGACAAATTATTATAATAACCCAAACTAAAGCAATAAAATAATAAATATAAAGGATGATGGGATGTTAGAAGTGAAGTGGTTAGATATGAGTCATTTTCTGGATTGAAGTAAATGGTTACACCATTTCCCGTTCGGGCCATGCATATAGCTTCTGCTTATTGATTTTTGGATTATGCTGAACCGATTTGACAGCCGTCATCTAACGTAATTATTAAATCAATAATTAAAAAAAACAATCAATTTCAAGAGTAAGAAATTTTCTAAATTTATCAGTTTTTAAACTTTGCGTTCAAATTTTCAGTTTTTTTTTGGTTGGGTAGTCCGAACAACTCCTCCGACTAGTCCTTTTGATATGCAAACTTGTGACGCACATACATAACATATTAACAATCTTAGTATTTATTTATTTATTTTTTTAACATGAAAGTATCCAGAAACAAGGGCCAGCTAAAATAGAACACAAACTGTACAAACGTCACATATCTAAATCCGCATTCCTCACATATTTTAATAGTTAAAAGGTCCAATATTTTTTATATATATATTTTATATAAAATTTTAAATATCTATTAAATTTAGTTGAAAAATACCCTACAATATGTTATGTGTACATAATTTATTTCATCATAAATTTTATAAAGATGTCCATGATAAAAAAAATTAAAAGACATTTAAATTTATAGTGAACATAAATGTTAAGAGCTTAAATTTTATTTTTGTTTGGGAGCCAAAATAAATGTTAAGCTGACTATGCCAAAACTATAAAAGTGTCCAGATTTATCATAAATGATAATTATAGTTTACAAATAAACATTATTAGTACTCAAATGAAGTCTAAAACATAGTTATATATCCATGTGGCCATACGAGTTTAATTTTGTAGGATTGTTTCATATTTGGATATTCTCAAAATTAGCCTACCACACTAAACTACTGTGTGGTTATCAACTTATCATCTTAGTATTTTCTACCTTTTTTTGTAGAAAATAATTTATATTTACAAATCCTCTATCATATCTTCTTGTTGTTCAGAACAAATTATATTTACAAATTTTCTATCTTGTCAAGAAAATAAAATCTAATATGTTTAAAGACACAAAATATTTAGATTTTGGAATAAAGCAAAAATAACGTACGATGCAACAAAGAAACTCATATTAGAAAATATGCTAATAGTCGAGTTTTAGCAGGAAGTGAACTAGGTTTAGTCAGCCCTGAATATTTTCAGGTTGGAAGTAATTAAAAAAACAAGATCGATTGTTGTAGTAGAAAATTGAATCCATTATCTATATTTCTATATTGGCTTTAATTAACCATTAGGCTACTTAAGAGTTTTCTAAATTTAGTGAACGATAAATTATTAACACAAAAAATGTTTGAAGCTTATGCTTATTTCACTTCCGACTGCTACTGGGTTTAGCAATGCTGATCGTTAATTAACAAAGATGGGGTGAACACGAACACATCACACGTAATACAACATTAAACGCCAAAAACTATCCAACATAATTTTTGAGATTAAAGACACTTGAATTCTTCACAGACTTCATAGCTCGCAAATTATGCAATTAGCATAATCTTAGTGTATCATTTTTCCGGATGCAACTACCTTTATATATATGTGACTTTATTTTCTATTTTTTTTTATTTTTAGTTAAATATATGTGACTTTATTAAAATGATGTTGTTCAAAAAAAAATTGTTCAAAAAAAAAAGGTAAAAATGTAAATTGTCAAAGAAAGCACGATTTATATCAAAGGCTAATTATCAGCCTATTCAGTATACTCAACAATCTACATGGTAAAAGGATTCGAAATCTACAGCATCATTAGGATTTAAAAATAATTATAGGGAAATGAACTGAAAGGTGGATATCAGGGACCATCCTTTTGGTAGCTCCTAAAAGCATTGAATATGAAATTTTTACGAAATTATATAATAGCCACTTGATTCTCGCATGGCTCGACCTTAGGCCTTAACGTTACAATTTTATCTTATTCTTCTTAGTATTTAATTATTTATTTTAAAAAATATATAAGTCTATCTGTCGTGGGTCTTTTCATAGGTGCATTTCATAGTTGAAAATGACCATTCTCAAACATAATATTGCGTACGCTATATCAGTATGTATAAGCTCCGATCTGCACAACAGTTAATATTAACGAGATTATATATATTTATATGTTTTTTTGTTACTATTAGAATCACATTATAGTTACTCTGTATATTATCATTTGGAATCATAAATATATGCTTACGAGTTTAAATCTCATTGGGGACTATATTTAAAACGACAGTTCAAGATTTTGATATAATATGGATAAGTATTTAAAATATTAGAGACATTAGTGTACAAAAAGAATTATAAAAGTCATAAATTAAATAATTCAATTATTGATGGGTCAGGGTAAATTCAATTGGAAAAAGAATAAGAAGTAACATGCAAGTGGATTGAGAAAGGAGCATGGACCCAAAAGAAGAATTTACTGCATTAATCACAACCAAAACAAGTGAAAAAATATTTGTGATTTGATCTTTTTTGTAAGTATATCCTTCTACTTTAATTTTACTTAACCTATTACGTAGGGCAATTGAGAAGAAAAAACTCAAGTATGCCATTACTGTTGATGTAGAGGTCTAATTTTATAATCAGCTTTAGTTACCATCATTACTCGCACGGAAAATCACACACATACACTCACACACCGATATGTGTGTGCACGGAAAATCACACTCACACATGCAGTACCTATACACACGAATATGTGTATCAGTTGCTCAGAATATGGCAAATATATAAATACACCGTTAAATTTTCCAAGTTAATAAAAGCCTTTTTTTAAAAAAAAAATCCAAGTTAAAAAAGTCTTAATTAATGTAAATCTGTATATAAAAAGAACTGTATATTCATATATACATGTTTCCCAAAAAAATCATATACATATATATAATATTTTTAATTATGACTAGATAAAACTTTAAACTGGTCTGAACTCAAAATAATTTCTATAAAATGTAGAGAATAATTCTAAATATTAGATCTTTTTTCTACTTCAGCCTTTGAACCAACAGAATTTGGTGTAAGTGCACATGCATATATTATCATATATGTATACGTAGGTAGATGTGTAAATACTGTATTCCATGACGATTTAATTAAAATAATTCCACATAGCACAAATTTAACGGCGGGTTTTGGATTCATGTGACGTTGATTTGATGTCGTAAATTGTATTCTCCCGTTTTATATTCATCCATTTTTAAATGGGTCTTCTACTAACGATGATTATGCTTATGCATGATACGGTGTAGGTGTGGTTCTTTTCGATATATAGTATCTAACCCACGAATATCTAAGTTGAATTAGAACCGGAATTTATACGGTTCGACTTACTTAAAGAATAATAACGACTAAACCTAGATACAATGTGAATGCATGTGCAAAAGATTGCTTGAAGACTAACATCTCTCCATCAGTCTATATAATTATTGTATGTTATACCAAAATGTCATGGAGCAAAATGTATATAATAATCTGTACATCGAAGACAAAATAATTTAAAAATGGAAGCATTGCTTACGGATACATAATTCACCCGGAGAATAAAAATATATTTGTATAATTTAAATAATAAAATCAATAGATTCTGCTGCCAAGAAGATTAATAATTAAACGAGGGCAAGGCTAGCCATTAATTAAGTAGAACATAGTTTGCCTAAATATTCAAAATTCCAACAAATAAAAAAGGTTAATATAAGCGTGGGTGGTCCACATATAGGGCTCATTCATTAAGAACTTGAAAAGTGTAAATCTTGGGATTATTTTTTTAAAAAGTTGGTGGATCCATATATAAATAAGGCATGTATTATAAAAAAGGAAATTTGAATAAAAAAACTTTGAAAGCAACACTATTAACGCTTTAAATTTTAAAAAAAATTTGATTAGCATTTTAAACCTTCAAAATAATATTTGTGTGACAAAAAACTTTCAATTTAGTTTACTTGTTCGTCAAATAAAAACTAACCTGCTGTACATGTAAATTTGATGACATGTCAATTTATTTTCAAAATATAATTATTTAATTAAAAATAAAGAAAATTAATTAAATCATAAAATTATATAAAAATCAGATAACTAAATAAAAATTCAAAAAACTGAAATAAAATTGAAAAATAAAACAAAATATTAAAGAAAATTAAAAAATCTAAATCATATTAAAATAAAATACAGAAAATTAAATAAAAGGTAAAAAAAATTAAAATATAGAAAATTAAATAAATTTAGAAATTAAAAAAAAAATAAAAGAAAAAAATTACATAATAGAAAAAAATCATAATAGTCTCTTTTAAATTCTAAGATTTTTTTTAAATGTATGTCATCATTGACAATAATAATTTTAAATATATCACTAATGATAATGGTGATTTTGCACATAATCACTAACAGTGACGTTTTTAACATATCTCTAACAATAGTATAATCCTTAACACATCTCTAACGATGACATCATCATGAAAACCTTGACATATATATTGTTGTAAGTGATGGCTGTTAAAAATAACGTTATTTATATATCTACCATCATTTTTAACGATGATATCGGAAACTATCGTTCGAGATATGTCAACGATGATACTATCGTTAGAAAAATATCAAAATATCATTTTTAATGATTATGTGAGAAACCATCATGAATCGTCATTAGTTATATGTTTGAATTTAGTATTGTCAACATTGATATGTTTATTTAAAAAAAAAATTGTAATTTAAAAGAGACTATTATGATTTTTTTTTTAATTTCTGATTTTTAATTTTCTGTATTTTAATTTAATTTTAATCTAATTTATATTTTGGAATTTTATTTAATTTTCTGATTTTGTTTTATTTTTCAATTTTATGTGATTTTTTGAATTTTCATTCAGTTATCTAATTTTTATATAATTTCTGATTTTTATTTGATTTTATTACTTCAATATATTTTTTCTGAAAATAAACTGATACGTCATAAAATTTACCCGTATAATAGGTTAGTCTTTTATTTGAGGAAAAAGTAAGCCAAGTTAAAAAAAAAAAAATTGTGACACAAATGTTACTTTAAATGTTTAAAATGTTAGTCTAGAAAATTTCAAGGTTTAAAGTCAGTACATGCCATTTTCAAAGTATTTTATATAATTTTGCCTATTATAAAGTGAAATTCAAATTGAGAATGAATTTGAGTAGGGGAATTAGTGAATAAAAAGGTGAGTAGAGGGGTGTAAAAAGAATTAGAGGTAAAAAGGAAATAATGGAAAGTACAAGGGTATAAAATATGGAAAATCACATGGCATGTGAGTGATGAGTTATCTACGCCACTTTGATCCTCCCATGTGGTTTTACCTCTGAGTTTATCTGTCTCCAGCTCACCCTTGTGGCTTTCTCTAATTAAATTCACATTTGTTTTCTTCTGATTTATTTTCTGTTTTCTTTTGTTTTGTGTACTTTTGTTATTGTTAACAGCCATTGATTTATCTAGCAAGCAACAAAGTAAGTACCGTTTTATTTTATTTTATGGAAACTTTACAAAGATATTAATCAGATGAACATGGAATTTAAAGGATTTAGCGTCATGTATAAGATTGTTTTTCTAATGAACAACTTCTGGTTAAAGCCATTTCTTTCACTTGTTTGTTAGTTTTTTTTAGCAACACCTTGTTTGTTAATCAAGAACTCTTTTGTAACAAAAAGATTATGGGAAAAGAAAATGAAAAGATAAAAAGAGAGGGAGAGGCTTTTGTGAATAAGAAAAGGGCAAAAGAGGGAAACAAACACAGGCCACCACACCTTCACATTCTTCTTTTGCATTTATTTTTTGTGGATTTCGATCACACATTGCATTTTTAACCTTTTTTCAATTTTGTACATATAACAAAAGGCTTGATAAAATTGTCATATGAAAATTTCGTTTATCATTCATGTGGGTCTAAAAATCAGTCAGAATAATACTTGGGCCGAACTTGTAGTTTTTCTATTTGTATTTTCTCTTTATTCATCTATAAAAATGATGATCATGTTAAGAAATGAAGATGGTGGTTGGGACATATCCGGAAATGGACCAGACCACATCAGTACCATACCAGGCGGCCAAGCATCAGTCACTATCCTCCCTTGTGTTTATCCATATGTTGTAGTTATCCTAATCATTATAGGATTAGGATAATCATCCCCTTTATTGTTGTAATCCTTATCTCCTAAGGAATATGCTTATTC